>WOXC01010949.1:905000-1113207 GCA_011680675.1 Gymnobelideus leadbeateri
CACAGTAAAGTATAAAGTAAAGGGGGGGCCCTAACAACTGGAAGGAGCAGGATATGACACCTGAGCAGGGCCATTAAGGCAGCTATAGATTCCAAGATTTGGAGGTGAGAAGGGAAGGTATTCCAGGTATGGGGCACAGCCTGTGCAAGGGCAAAGAGGTGGGAGATTGATGGCATTTATTGGGAATAGCAAACAAGCCCAATTGGTTGGAAGGCAGAGTGTGTGAGGACAAGTAATGTGAAATCACCCAGAGCCAGACCATGAAGGACTTTCATTCTGTACATAAATAGCAGATTAATCCCCCAAAGACAACATTTTGATCCTAGCACTGCCCTCCCCAGAAACCTAGCTTCTTACAATTGCCTATCACACTTCTGATTGGCATTCAAGGCTCTCCATAATAATTCAGCCCCAACTTCTCTTTCCAACTTTATCTCTCCCTACTCCTCAACAGGACAGCTGAATGACTCAGTGGATACAGTGTTGGGTCTAGAGTCAGGAAGACTTGAATTCAAATCCAGCCTCAAACACTTACTAGCTGTGTGACCCTGGACAAGTCACTTAACCTTGTTGGCCTCAGTTTCCTCATCTGTAAAGTGGGGACAAAAATCACTGCAGTCCCTCCCTCACAGGGTTATTGTAAGGCCCAAATGAAATAATGGGCACCAAGTGCTTGACAACCTGAGAAGGGAAGAAAGAGTAGTTACTATGATTTACCTTCTGGGACAAACACATTGGCAATCACCATGAAGCCAGCCAGGATCAGGAATGAAGCCACAGTGGCCCGGCGCCCCACATAAATCATGGTGGTGGTGGAGACCAGCATGGCTGGGATGTCGATGACCCCAAACATCACCTGGACCAGGTAAATGCTGAGGCCAAACTTCTGCAGGTCCATGGCCAGGCCATAGTAAGCCAAGGAGGTGGAGAACCTAGAGTGAGGGCAGAATCTTCTGCTTGGCTCCATGTTGCCCTGGAGCCCTGCATAGCTCCTGCTTTAGCTCCCCAGCTCTGCTGTTGGTGCTGATACCTTGATGCCTCAGTTTCACCTTTCTAACCAGCTGCCATGACCTCCTCCCATTCCCTTCCCATCAGCTGCTCATTTCTGTGCATTATGCACTAGACAGACAAAGGGAGGTCTCACATGGGACAAGGGTCTGACGTAGGCTCCCACCTTCCAGTGTAGCACAGAGACATTCTCCAGGCAAATTGGCTGCCATTTTGAATTGTCTGTGTACCGATACTATAGAGCACATCCAAAGCTGGCATGCCCCCCTTGCCTCCAAATTTGGGGAAATGCTTATCCTAATGCTATTCCATAGCTTCAGGAAGCTCAATGGAAGAAAACTCAAGTGACAGTCTTTTGCGCCAGCCTTATGCCTGGTGGTTTTCCAGCCTGGCAGCAGTTTGGGGCACTTGCTTATCTGCAGGATTCACTCCCTCACTGCAGTATTTCCAGCAGCTCTTATCAGTGTATACCAAATTATTCCTCCAAAGTCAAAAGATTAGGGAAAAGACTGCGCTCCCCCAATCCCATCCTCAAGGATGGATCCCACCACCTACCAGACAACCATGAGGCAGCAAGTGACCTTGCGAATGGCTGGGGTCCGAAACAGGTCCAGGACAGAACTAGAGGGTCGCCCCACCGAAGACTCGCTCTGCATGTAGGCATTCACCACCTGGATGGCAAAGGCCATTGAGATAAACTGGGTGGTGGCACAGCAAAGCATCCCAACTCCCTCTGCTTTCTTCAAGCTTCCCCCCCACTGTGGGGAGGGGGACAGAGACAGATCTAAATCTGGAAGTGGCCCCATGGGCCATCAAATCCAACCCCCTTTTTTATAGATGATGGAACTGAGCCAGGAGGCTACACAGGCAGACAGAGCCAGAGCCAGGAATCGAACTCAGGTCTTCTGTCCTAAGAGCCAATTCCTTTTTGTCCTACAACACTAACCCCCAACGAGATATCGGCCTCCAAATGACCTCTTTTGGATGCCAGGTTGGAGCCTGCCTGATGGGCTATAACTAGACCTCTGATGTTGGATGATGGCTCCAATAGGCCTCCAAGATGCTGCTAAATTCACATTGCCTCTGAATGACCCCCATTCCTCTCTCTAAGGCCCTCCAAAGACTGTCCCTGCCTCCAGATCCTTCCTGATGATTAAATCTTAAAATCTGAGTGGAATTGGAGGAGGGGGCACTATTTTTTGAGGCATCTGAGTTAATTGTCCCAAGTCAGTCATGCATACTCAGGTGGGACCTGAGCCAGAACCACCTGAGGGAGCCTTGCCCTTGGCTGCCCCCAGGCCTTCCAGCAGAGAGAGCAGCCCCAGGGATCCCTTGGCCTGCATGCCCAGCTCTTCCCTCCTCTTACGTCCTTGGTAAGTCGCTGCCCTTCCTTCCTTCTTCCATTTAGATTGGCCACTTTCCTCAGGTTCTGGATGGCCAGATGAGATTTTCCATGGAGGAGGAGCCAGCGGGAGGACTCGGGCAGCCACCTGGGCAGGGAGGCATGGCAGTGAGTCCAAACTGACTGCTGGAAATGTCAATGGGCAGTGCTTCTGATACCTGCCACCCTCACCCCTTCTTTGGATGCACACTCTGCCCCTGGAGAAAGTGGCAAGCAAGCAGCACCCCCCTGTGAGCATTTATTGAGGGCCCCACTATCTGCCAGGTACTGTTCACCCAAAAGTTAGAGTGGGAGGAGCTCATTGTGAGGTTCGTGGTTCCTGAAGTCCAGTGTTACTAACCTGGGAAAGGAACAGGAAGTAGAATCTGGGATTGATGTAAGACCCTGAGGGCAGGCGCTGGTTCTCTGCCTCTTGGGGTTGAGGGCAGGGCATGCATAGAAGAAGAATTTAATAAACTATACTCCCAAGCCACTGCTTGGGACACAGAATCTAGAACCTAGATTTTCACTATGCATGCAGTGCTGTAAGTTCCAGCATCTGCTCTGGACAGTCTAAGATCTAGACTGTACTATGTATGAGACGGTACAAGTTCCAGCACCCTTTCTGGACACAGAGTCTAGAACCCAGATTTCCATGTGTATGAGGTGGTACAAATGTGAGTCTAAGGGACTGACCAATGTCAACTCACTTGTTTGCATTCAACCTTTCCTTCCTCCAGACAGCCAGTCAGCAAGTACTCATCCTCTCAGCCCTCTGGGAAATACCAGACCTGCGTTCTGAGGCTATCCCTTCGGCCTGGGCCAGGACTGATCTTCAGCACCCTCCCTTGCCCTTCCCACCCTGCTAAGTCCCACTTCTATCCACTCTGCCCCTCTTAGATAGCATCCTACTGTTAGGGCATCATTTCCCAACTCAGATCGTAAGGCTAGGCTGGCAGAGAATCCACACTCTCTCCTGTGGACTGTCCTGCACTCCACAGATGGCCCTGGGAACTGAGGAGAAAGGGGGGAGGGGAGGAGTCCCAGACCCTGGAGAAGTTGGGGTATGCTGGCAGTTAGAGCTTCATGCCCACCTGTGGCAAGGTCCACACTGTTGGGGCACACACACAGAGTCACAACTCCACTCCATCCAACAGTTCCCTCACAACCTACCAAGAGTACAGGAAGATGACCAAGAATGGGGCAGAAACAGCAAACTGCAACCATCGCCAAGGTCGAACCAGGTATGCCACTCCTGCCAGCAGGATCTGCCCCAGGGTGAAGGCATAGCCCAAGAGGGCTCCAGCTACTGTCCGTCCTTGGGTGGGCATCCACTCCACAACTGGGGAGAAGACAAAGGTGAAGGCCCCAGCCAGCAAGGAGAGGTGAGGCAAGTCAGAAGGTGTTTACTGAGTTAGGGCAAATTTCAGTGGACTCAAAAGATGGGTCAAAATATAGAACAGGGGTTCAAAAAGTCAATTGCACAATATAGGGCAGGAATGTGAAGTGGCTTAAGAGCAAGCAGTGCACAGGCAGAGATGGTAAATCCCAGGCTGCTGGAGTGTAAGTGACTTGCCCAAAGTCACACAGCCAGGAGGGGTCAGAGGCTCCAAGCCCAGTGCTCTCTCTAGTCAGTCTCTACCCTGTCCCTTGGGCTGCAAGGATGAGCACCGTGTCCAGGATAAAGGAGGTTAGAGTGCCACTGTCTCTCCCCTGGCATGACCCCACCTGCAGTGCAGTCTGGGCCCTGGCAAACTAAAGTCAATCTGTGTGGACAATAGTGACAGATCTAAAAACCGGGTCAAAAGAGAATGAATGGGGCAGAAGGAAGAGCACAGGTCTGGGAGGCAGGTCCCCTGGGTTCCAGCCCCGGTTCTGGCCCTTACTCACATTTGGGAGTTTGATTCCTTGGCACCTAAGCTTCTTCCTCGATAAAAAGGGGGTGAGTGTATCAGCCCAAGAGGATCATTGTGGGGGAAGGACTTCATAATCCTTAAGTCACAGTATAAGTGTGAGCTATGATGGTGGCGACAGAAGGAACTAGGAATGGTTTCTCTTCTTAGGAGAAGAGAAAACTTGGGGCCTATCTTCTACTGCAATCATCCTATTTCAAGTTCTAATCACCACCCCCTGGATGATAAGAATCCCTGCCAAAGTGATCTTTCTCCTTTCACCAGGACCACATTCCTCTTCTATCAAGAGTCTCCCTATTTCCTGCTGAGCCTGGCATTCAAGGCCCTATAGAATCTGGGACGTCTGTCTTTTCAGTTTTATCTGGTGCTGTCCTTACTTACTGTAGCCAGGCTGGACCACTCACATCCCAGGTTCTCAGCTTGTCTTCTCCCACTTTTGGAGCTTTGCCCACCCCATTTGCCATGCAAGGTATGGACTCACGGACTCTCCTTCCTGCCCATCTCTGGTTAGTAAAGCCCCTCTTTGCTGGCAATGCCTGACTCAGGGGATGCATCTTCCAGGAAGCTTTTCCTAATTCCACCTCCACCTCCAGCCCGAAGTGTCCTAGCCATCCTTGAGTTTCTGACAAGCTCAGTCTTGACCTCTCCTTTGCACCATCCCAATAAGCCTCTTATCTCAACTCAAGTCAACACTGAGTCAGCATCCAAACAGGAAGCACAAAACTCCCGGTGGAACATCAGAGGGAAAAGTCAGAGCAATGGACACAAGAAAGATTCAGCTCAACCTGAAGAAGCAGGGGCTAGCACTGAGACCCATCCGACATGGAGTGGGGTGTCCTCAGAGGGAGCAAGCTCCCCTTCGCTGAAGGCCAGAGAGCAGATTGTTAGATTTCCAGTTCAGCAAACACTACAAACCAGGGCACCAGGGCATGATTTATCTTTCTGCTGATCATCTAGACTTAAAAAACTAATGGGGGAAATGTTAATATTATAGATTAAACATAAAAGTCTGTCTGAGCATTTTTTTTTTTTCAGAAAGTCAGCTGTTAAACATTTTCCAGCACACTCCTGGCATCTAGTCCAATGCCTTCATTTTACAGGTGAGGAAACTGAGGCTGTCTGAGGTTAGCAGAGTGGCAGAGTACATGGCAAAGCTGGGCCCTGACCCTGTAGCCTCTGACTCCAGACCTGGCACTCTTTCTACTGGATCACACTTCCTCTTTGTTTAAGTGAAAGCTAGAAGAAATGTCTTTACTGAATGGGCAGTGACACTGGGCTCCTGCCCTCTCAGCTTCCTTCCAGCCTCAAGATTCCATGATTCTAATTCTCTATTGTGTCTGATGGGTGCATGTACCCACTTCTCAGACCTTCTTTGTTCTATTTTCTTGCCCTGCCCCACCTCTAGCACCAAGATGACTCTTAGCTGGAGCCTGTGGCACCCATATCCCCTGCCCTGCAGTGAAGCTTTCTCAAGGTCAAGGGCTGTTTCTCCAGAGTAACCAGAGTGAACCCTCCAATCTGTAACAGGAGCCAGAGCAGCTGGCCAGGGTGGAGGCTTAGCCTGTCCTTTCCATCAGTCACAGCCCAGCCTCAGGTGCTGACCAGAGTTCCCCTGAAGCTGGCCAGGAAAAAGGATTAGCTTGGAACATTTGTGTCGGAAGGACCAAGCCCAGCCTGTCTTGGCAGCTTCGTGGAAATGCACTGATCAGGGCAAATGTTTCCACCGCGGTCCAAACCGGTCCTGTCTGCTTCCTTCGGCTCAGCCTAGAGATAACAGAGAGCTCTGGACTGAGATTCTAATCAGTTGTGGGATTGTGGACAAGTGTCTTCCACTCTGTCCCTGAGGAGGTGGGGTTGGAGGACCTCTAAGGTATCTGGCCACATCTGACAAATATATGGGACCTTCCCCACCCTCAGTCCTCCCCTCTTTCCTGAAAGGATGAAGGTGACAGTATCTTCCCTCTCATCCCCATCCTCTTCCCCTGCCCCTACCAGGGATGTCTCACTCTACCTGGAAAGACTTACCCAGAGAAAGGGAGTTGAGAATGATTCCAGAAAAGGTCATGCCCGTCAGGAAACGAAAAACACAGTAGACAATGAAGGAGCTGAAGTAGGCTGAGCAGGCCCCAGACACAGCAAGCTGTAGGTAGGACCAGACAAGGGGAGCCTTCCGGCCCCACCTGAGCCCAGGACAGAGAAGATGCACAATCATCGGCTGCCCAGGTGTCTGAGGGCAGTACTGACCCCAGCCAATAGCTTGGGTTTACTCCCAACGTTTCCCAGTGTGGAAACTCCCTCTACCACATTCAGTCTGTAAATCAGTTATGTCCTCGGAGGATTGTCTGGGGACCTGAGAGATGGACTAGCTTGACCAGAGCCACACAACAGGACAGGTCAGAGGCTGCCCTTGAGTATTCCTGACCCCAGGCCTGTCCCTCCCTCCACTCTGCCTTAGAAGAACAGTGGTTCGAGTGGTAGAAATTATTTTAAATTATTAAAAGTTACATTGATTAATACGGTGATGACTGATAATGAGTATTAGTATGGGCACCACAGGCTTGGGCATAATAACTGCAATCAGGAGACTTCGCACCCACTGGAGTGCTATGAGGATCATGAGACCTTTTATGCCAGACAGCAGTGGACTTTCCTCCCACTTAGGCAAAGAAAACCTAGCCGGGGCATCCCATCTCACAGCTATTTCTCTAGAGCCTTGGGGTTTCCAAAGCTCTTTTCATGCACCCATGCACTTCAAGCCTCCCAATTACCCTGGGAGGTTGTTGTTATTATAATACCCATTCTACAGAAGAGTAAACAGAGGCCCAGAGAACTTAAGTGATTTAACTCAATACAGTCAGGTAAGCTGTGTGACCCTAGACAAGTCACTTAACTTCCGTGGGCCTGTTTCCTCATCTGCCCATGGGGATAATAATAGTGCCTGACTCCCACAGCAGTTGTGAAGACCTAACAAGGTATCTGGAACAAGCTCTGCAAGCCTGAGAGGCCTTGACATAGGGAACTCCCATGTGGAGATCCACTGGCAGCTTTTCTGCAACTTGGGGAGCATTGCCTGGGGCACTCAGAGCAAGTGACCCCCCCAGGGTCATGCCTCACACATGTCAAAGCTGGCATTCTAACCCCAGGGTTCCTGACTCCAAGGCCACCCTCCTCTGTAGGCAACCAAGAAAAGTAAGCACACTGGAGCCCTAGCCCCCAGCACCCTGGTCAGAGCACACAAGGTATCTCAGCAAGCTGGAGAGTATTCAGAAGGAGGGCAACTAGGGCTAGTGAAGGGTCCTGAGTCCAAGCCTTGAGAAAGTCAGTGGAAGGAAGAGAGGATGTTTAGACTAGAGAAGAGTCAATTCAGGAGCAATGGGGCAGGAGAGGGGGGTGATATACAGGGGCAGGTTTGGAATTGGTTATAAGGAAAGAATTCTGACCACTTGGAGACGCTCACGAGAAGAGTGTGTGGTGAAGAGGCTGTGTCCTGGGTGCGACTCTTTCTCAGGCTGGTGTCAGGGGCCCAGGTCTCTGCCGACTCCTGGGGTCTGTGACTGTGTGACTCTGATTCTCCAGCAGATTACCCTGAACAGAGACGCTTGTGGAAACCCTGGATGGACGACTGGTTGTTACAGGTTTGATAAAGGGAATGTGGGTCCACATAACAAATTAGAGCACACGGACTCAGGGGATCCTTCCTGCTCTGACATGCTGTGATTCTGTGTGATTAAGCCCTACAAGGGGAGAGAACAGAGGGCAGCCAAGAAAGGTTCAAAGGCAGAGAGAGAGAAAGGGAGAGACAGAGACAGAGACAGAGAGATGGGGGGAGAGGACAGAGACACAGAGAGAAACAGAGACACAGAGATAGAGAGACACAGAAAGAGAGAGACAAAGACAGACAGAGAGAAAGGAAAGAGAGAGAGAAGGAGGAGGAAGAGAGAGAGGGAGAGAAAAGGAGAGAAAAGGGGAGAGGGAGGAGAGAGGGAGAAGGAGAGAAAAAGAAAGATAGGAGAGAGACACAGAGAGACAGACAAAGAGACAGAGACAGAGCCAGAAAGGAGAGAGACAGAGAGAGAGAAGTCTCCAGTACTTAATAGATGCTCCTTTGAGGAATGTCAGGAGACTGGGATGGGGATGGGGTGGCCCACCTGTCTGCCACACTGCCAAACACAGCAGCCCCAAGCAGCACCCCCGCCATGTAGACCGTCTGAGCCAGGTCCCTCATGGGCCTTGAATCGCACACCAGATCCCACTGCCAGGGAAGAAGCAGGCTGTGAGTACGTTTCCTCCTGCCCCCCTCTACACCCCCCAAAGGCCTGGGCCTGCTCCTGACCTCGGTCACGATGGTGGAGGGGAAGATGCTTCGGTCATATGTCCATCCATCCTCACAGCCCTCAGTGGCCGCCCCACTGATTGTGGCATTAGGGTCTAACAGCATCCACTGAGGCTGGACAAAGCGCAGGCAAGGCTCCGGCCTCTGGTGCTGGTCCACGGGGATGGATGCCCGCCACCAGTTCTCCGCAGTGAGGTTGGTGCTCCCTGTCCTGTTTGTGTGGCCCTGACAGTGGTGCTGGGGGACAGCGGCCGTGAAGTTTTGGAGAAAATTGTGGCAAGCTAGAAGGGCACAGGGGAGTAAGAGCAGAGCAGCGTGCAGCATCTGGAAGCGGCCCACACCGCCCAGGGTGTCCAGCAGCTCAGTGAAGGCCATGGCAGCCAAGGGCCAGGCAGCAGATGCAGCCAGCTAGGTTGGGGCGGGCATTATGTATGGGATTCGGGGGCCAGGGGATGGAGGGAGGAAACGGCCCTGAGGATTAGGGCCTGGGCTCAGGAGACTCTGATTACACCTCACAGAGAGCCTCGGGTGTCCATCCACCACAGCCAGGGTTGTTGGCACCCAGCCTTCCTCCTGCCGTCCTTTCTCCACCCTGTCTCCTCTCAGGCTCTCAGGGGTAAAGGTGGGAAGGACCGCATCTAGCCCCCTAATTTTACAGATGGGGAAACTAAAGCCCAGAGAGAAGGGAGGCTGAGTCACTGAGGAGAGTGGATGGTGGAGCAGGGATTTGAACTCAGCTCCTCTGGCTGTGCATGGCAGCAGGCCACTCTCCAGCCTCCTGGACTACAGGACAAACAAGCTGGAGCTGGCTCACCCTAGGGGCCTGGCACAGGGGCCCAGGAGCTGGGGTGCAGGGCAAGTCACCAGACTGAGAGGGTGAACTCAGCTGCAAAATGGGGACAACTGTGGGTGAAGAAAACCTGCTGTGTTCTTATTCATAAGCCCAATGCCCCCTCCCAAAGGGCCCCCTAGGAGCGAGCTAGAAGAAAAACCCTGGCTTCCTCCTTCCTGCAAGGCTCCTTCTAGAGGCTAGGCACTCAGTTCTGAGTGTGATCTGGGTCCAGCTGTTTTTCCCTTTGGCCTTCACTTGCCTCATCTACAGAATGGGCCAGGTGCCTTCCTACGTACCCAGAATCTTTTGATGACCAGGGGGACTCCTGAATAAGTAGAGGGTGGACCAGACTTGATCTCCAGGCTTCCTGCCAGATATGATGCTCACTGACATGTCTGGGCCTTTCAGGTTTGAGTCTTTTCCTCCATGATCTCATCTGGTCTCCCCAGGAGCCCTGAATGGTGGGTGGGTAGGTGCCACAGGGATCGTTGCCCATATTTGACCAATATGGAAAGTGAGGCTCAAAAAGATGGACCACCTCACCCAGGATCACAAGCTAGAAAGTCACAGTCACCAGACCAGCCCATGGCTGCTGGGGCTTTACCAAAGACTCCATTGCATGATATTCTCAAAAATGCCTCCCCTGCCCCCACAAAAAAAGACATTAAGATCGTGGCATCCTTTACAGGGAAATTCTATTCTCTGGAGTTCCCTCAAACCACTGGTATGGACACAGTCCAAAACCAAGAATTATTTCACCTGGAACAACAGTGGTTGAGCAGAGGGGTGTAGGGCATGCAAGGACCAGGCCAGTGCTAAGTACCATCACCTCCCCTAAGCTGAAGCACCATGGCAGTGGCCATGACACTGTGGGAAGGAACAGGGTTGTATAATGAGACATACTACAATAGAGAACTGTGAGCTGGAGAAATGGCTTTCTTTGGACTGCTGTAGGATGCACCCCACCATGTTGGTGCCCTAGGGCAAAGCCCCAGTCACTCCACCTAGGATGAGCCTGCCAGAAAGCCCCTGAAGGCCTCAGGGCCCCACAAGAGCAAGGTCCCAAGGATACATGTCATGTTGTTGGCATGGGGACTAGAATAGGGAGCCATTTTAAAAATCCAAGGTCCCCACTATCTCTTAGTTATTGACAGACACATGTTCCAAGATAAGCCTATGGTCTCCAGAGGTTTAATAGCATAAACAGGCAGGAGAGGGCTTATCTCTGGGTACAAACCACTGGGCCCCAGGAGGGGTGAGCATAACTTATGTAAGCAGCAGGTGTTACTAGGTCTCAGGGGCAGCCTCCCCTTGCCCAGGACATGGCATGAAAGAAGTAGCTATGCCCAAGGAAACCCTGGGGGGGATCAGGTGTGTGCCAACTCTGGGCTTGGGTGGCAGGGACAGACTGCGAGGGCCATCAAGGAGGCCTCTAGGCAGGCAAGGGGTGGAGACTGTCATTAAGGACTTAACTGGAGCAAAGGGACAGTGTACATAGCCCAAAGCCTGAGGCCCCAGATGTCATCTTTGACAAAGGACAGAGGAGAAAGACAATACCCAGGCAAGAACTGAGTCAAGGGTGTGCCAGAGAAAGTCCCAAGAAAGCCTATTAGCCAGTCCCAAGCCAGGCCTTAACTCTGTGCTCCATTGGAATCTTGGGTGGCCAGCCCTCCAGCCAGGTCCCACCCTCCTTCCTAGGAAGACTAGGGCCCCAGTGAAGCCCTAGCTGGGAGAGCCTGAAGACTGATAGACAAGCTTCTTACCTTCCTCCAGACCCATATCTCCTCAGTTACAGCATCTCATGCACTGGACAAAGCCAGACCCTCACTGGCTTTCTAGCCCAGTCCAGATCTGAGAGGAATTTCCATTCTAGGATCCCCAGTACCCAGGGGGCCTGAAGCTGAAAGGGAAGCCCACCACACGCTGGGTCACTTCTAGGGTTAGATGGTTCTTAATATCTTCCACCCTGGTCAGCCCAGGGCCCAGTCTCAGCACCATTTTCGGTTTTCCTCTCCCTCCCCCCTGCTCCCACATATCCAGCTACCAAGCCCTACCGATTTTAGCTCCAGTCCCTGTCTCTGGGACCATGGCAATGGCCTCCTATTTGGTCTGCTTCCTCCTAATGATCCTCCAGGATCTCCCTTTGTCAAACCATTCTCCAAGTTGTTAAGACATTTTTCAGTCATGTCCAACGCTTTTTTTTTTTGGAGGGGGAAGGCAGGACAATCAGGGTTAAGTGACTTGTCCAAGGGCACATGGCTAGTGTTAAGTGTCTGAAGCTGGATTTGAACTCGGATCCTCCTGACTCCAGGGCCAGTGCTCTGTTCACTGTGCCACCTAGCCACCCAATCATGTCCAACTCTTAATGACCTAATTAGGGTTTTCTTGGCAAAGATAATGGAGTGATTTGCCATTTCCTTCTCCAGGTCATTTTACAGATGAGGAAACTGAGGCAAACGGGATAAGTGACATACCCAGAGTCACACACTGTCTCCTTTCTCACCGATCCCTTAGCTTCTCCTCTCCACAAACCGTCCTCCAAACATATTCCTTAAGCACAGAGTTGACCTCCTATTCCCTGGCTCAAGAAACTAGTGGTGTCTAATTGCCTCCAGATACAAACTCCTGTTTGGCATTTAAAATCATACCCAATCTGGCTGCACCTGGCCTTGCACACAGACACACTTCCCCAGCTCCCACTCCATGGTCCAGCCAACTGAGCCCACTTGGGTTCCTTGTGCCTGGTATTTCATCTTGGGGTCTGGACGAAGTTTGTCCCTCCCCAGGTCTGCTCACCTCTGTCAGCTAGCATCCCCAGGGTCCTTCACAGCCCAATTCAGGCCCCACTTCCTGCAGGAAGCCAGATCTGATTCCCCACCGGCACCACACCCAACTAATTTGAACACATTGCCATGTTTTATCTGTGTGCTGCAGAAGATCGTTCAGGATCATTTCAAGTTTTTCTTTGTAATATAGTGCTTGGTAAACAGCAGGTGTTTAACACAGGCTTGTCAGGTCGAAAATGACAGGTGGGTGTTTTTCTCACAGGCCAAGCACAACACACTCCAGAGGGGGGAGGGCTTAGGGGGGTTTCTGGTTTATTTGGGGTTCTTTTGGCATGAGAATGGGTGGTTAGGTTCTACAAGAAAACAACCTCCACCACCTTCACCCTAAGCATTTCCTCAGATACCCCCACAACCACATACCCAGTCCCTAAAGAGACGCCCTTACAATCACCAAGTATAAAAAAAATAGCAGGAACAAAAAAGAGGTTGGCCCTCCCAGGATATGCAGCCTTCAGGGAGCTGGAGGGAGCTGGACAGGGCCCAGTGAGGCAGGGGCTGGCGGTCACCCCAAAGTGGGGCTGCATGGCTTTCTCTATGTGAAAGTCCTGATGGTTTCCTGGAACCCAGCACAGCGACTCCTCAAAGGGCCAAGCCAGGAGGGTACTGGGCAAAGGGAGCTGGTGGGTAGGGTATAAGATCAGAAGGAAGACCAGAGGGGGGCAGGTGAGTGTCCGTCCAAAGTGCAGGGCAGGGATCTGCTGGCCAATGCCCTCAGAGGACTTTTGTGGAGGTGATGTTAGAAGCCAGCCTCAATCCCAAGTGGGCAGGCCAGTAGGGAGGGCTATCTGGGCAGTGGCCTCTGCCAGGAGCAGTCCCAGATTGCCCTGGGACCCCCATCCCAAGGTTGACACAGGATCAAGCAGCATTCCTGGCTTCTATGCTGAAGGACTGAGCAGGCTCAAGGCTGGGGTCCTAGGGGCTCCTTCCCCACCTTCTGGAAGGCCTACCAGGTCTGTGCCTCGGGCACAAGTGAGGGAGGCGTACTCCTATCGAGTGTAGGATATCCATGGCAGCTCAAAGAGGAGGGAGGCAGGAGGAAGAAGGCACTTGAAGCTGGGGTCATGTGGCAGAAGAGGGGGCTGGGGTCAGTGCAGAGAGAGATGGAAGCCTGCCCCATCCACTTCACGCAAACATGGTCAACTGTAACCACTGAAGAGGTGAGGGAGAAAAAGTCAGAGGAGAGAAAATAGTCTAGAAATTGGCACAGGGGGGATGATGTTCTCCAACTCTCCCTTCCTCTCGGTCCCCAGTCATCCTGCCTCCCAACCCAGCTCAGCCCTGCTCCTAGGACTATGGTGCCCTGGCCTCCAGCTCTCCCTTTAATTTCAGCACTGGGCATTTTATTTCCCAGAACTCAGGTGCCCTGATCCCTCCAGACTCCTGAGCCAAATATTGCCCATCTCCCACAAACCCCAATCAACCCCAAACCATCAAAGAGGGAGGAGGAGGGAAGAGAAGGCCGTTACCCTAAGTAAGTCGAAATTCACAATTCCATCTCTATCTGTATCCAGGCTCTGGAAGAATCCTGTGTGAGCAGTGCAAGGAGAAGGAGCTGAGTCAGGCGGGCCAAAGCCACAGACACAAAGCCTGTGCTCCTCCCAGCATGCAATGGACTTGACTCCCCTTTTTCCCCAACACATACATACAAATGACCACGCAAACAACATGCATGCATGTTTGTATGTTCACATGCCCCTGTCTCCCTTTGTTGTGTGGCAGGGCCACAGGGGGACTCCCAGAAGAGACCAAGGAGGGGAGAGCAGCACTCACGGAACATGGTCTCCAGGCGCACCAGACAGCACACGAAGCTGTCAAAGTTCACAGCCAGGTCAGCCTCCGAATAGCGGGTAATGATCAGTTCATACAGCTTCTTGTTCAGCTTGTACCCTAGGCCAGGAGGACAGCACAGAAATCAGTCATGGGGCCAGGCTGGGGGGCCTGTTCACACTGGTCCTACTGGAGACCAATTCAGATTTGTTCAAACTGGTCACCAATGTGCTGCTCCTTCAAGCACCCTTACTTTCTCACTTTTTGATAGATCCCTCCTTGTGTTCTGGTCCCTTCCCTGATGCCCAACTCGTCTCATCCTTTAAAATGAATTTCTTTAGAACCCTCCTTCCCTGACAGCTCTCTTCCCTTTCACGGGTAAACTCTTAAGAAAAGCCATCTACAGGGGCAGCTAGGTGGCACAGTGAGTAAGAGCACCAACCCCAGAGTTGGGAGGACCTGGGATCAGTTCTGGACTCAGAAAATGAGCACCCACACATAAAAAATAACTAGCCGTGCAACCTTGAGCAAATTACTTAACCCCAATTGCAGAAAGAAAGAAAGAAAGAAAGAAAGAAAGAAAGAAAGAAAGAAAGAAAGAAAGAAAGAAAGAAAGAAAGAAAGAAAGAAAGAAAGAAAGAAAGAAAGAAAGAAAGAAAGAAAGAAAGAAAGAAAGAAGGAAAGAAGGAAGGAAAAAAGGAAGGAAAGAAGGAAAGAAGGAAAGAAAGAAAGAAAAGAAAGAAAGAAAGAAAGAAAGAAAGAAAGAAAGAAAGAAAGAAAGAAAGAAAGAAAGAAAGAAAGAAAGAAAGAAAGAAAGAGAGTAAAGCCACCTACACTTCCCTATCTCCACCTGTGCTCCTCCCACTCCCTTTTTTGCACTAAGGCTCTCTCCAGGATGACCTGGTCTCTTAATTGTTACATCTAATAAGGCTTCTTTTCATTCTTGACCTCTTGGCAGCTTTTGACATAGTTGAGTAACCATTCCCTCCTGCCTCATCTTCTGAAACATGTTCTCTCCCGAGTCTCCTATCTGTCTGACCATGCTCTTTAATTTCCTTTGTTGAATGGCCTAGTGATGTTGTTCTCAAGCTTTTTGGTCCCAGGACCCCTTTGCACTCTTAAAAATGACTGAGGTATCCCTCCTACTCCCCAGGAGCTTTTGTTCATGAGTTATACCCACTGATATTCACCTTATCAGAAATAAACATGTATTAGTATCAAGAAAGAGGATCTGGCGTACCTACAGACCACTCTTTAAGAACCACTGGTATAGGGGACAGGGCATTGGACTTGTGCTCATCCATGGTCACATAGCTAGGACGCATCACAGACAGGACTCCACCTTGGGTCTCCTGACGCCAGACTCTCTGGGCACTATACACATAGTCTCTCTAATGGGCTCAACTTGCTGGGAGTCAGAGATAGATAGGGTACCCTTTCCCCAGAAATAATTAATCCATTAAGGGATCCCTGCAGAGACTCAGTTATAGGAGAGGGCAGGAGACACCCATTGTGAGCCCCTGGAGATGACGGTGCTGGAAGCAACGGAGTAGAGTCCCAGGGCTTGGTCCCAAAGTCCTTGCTTCCAAGTTATTTCACTTTGAGAAAGCCACTTCCCCTCTCAGTTTACTTCTCTTTTTGGACCAGATGCTTGTGAGGGTCTGAGGAGCATTTGGCTAGTAGCTGAATATTATCACCACCAGTAGTGTGTTCTCCCCCACCTGCTGGCAGTCCCCCTTCCCCAAACCCCTACTAGGAAAGGATTTCACCTGCTGCCTCAAGAGCCATCCGCATCTCATAGGAGCTCATGCTTCCCGACTTGTCTAGGTCATACTTTCGGAAGATGGCCTACAGGGGAGGGACAGACAGGGACTGAGGAAAAGGAAGAGGTCAATCCTCTCATCTTCCCCAAGGGGCCTTGAAAACCATGGCCAACAGGCAGGTGAGGTGCTGAGGATGCAATGGGAAGAAGGGAGAACCACCTCTTCTGGCTCGGGCGTTTTGATTTCAGGGTTGTGAGAGATCAAGCACAAAGCAAGCAGGTAAGAGAGGGTCCACTGCCGTCTGCCAGATCAGAGCACCTCCACCCCAGGGACTTGGGAGCTGGGAGAACAAGCATGCTCATCTCCTTACCAGGTAATTTTTGATTCGGTTCCAGAGGATGTTAAACTCCACCAGCCCCAGTTTCCCATTGCCATCCCGCTGGAGCAGAGTTAAGAGAGAACTACAGAGGCTTGGATGGAGAAAATACCCAGAGCAGGGAAGGGATAGGGGTGGAGGGTTCACAGGACCAAAGGGACTTTAGAGATCATGTAAGTCACACACAAAGTGTTAAAGATGAGAAAATTAAGACCCAGAGAAGACAAGTGACTTGTCCAAGGTCACATAGAGAGTAAATGGAAGACACAGGATTTGAACTCAGGTTTTCTGACTCCCAATGCAGGGCTCTTCCCTCTTCATCACACTGTCTCTTCTGGAGAAGAGGTGAGAGAAAGAAGGTAAGGAGATGATGGGAAAGCAAGTGTGTGAAAACAGGCCCTTTGAACAGAAGGGTCAAAAAGGGCCTCCCTTCCTGGCCCATTCTATCTAGACTGCCCCCCTAACATGCCCAGAGTGGCTTTCCCAAAGCCCTGCCCATTCCTCCTTGCCGCTGGTGAGGCCCTGGGGCTGGGAGGCCTGCAATCCCCCGGCCGGACTCCAAAGGATACATCCATAAGATTCACCATGCTTCGGCATGATTCCTTGCTGAAGCCATTAGTCCGGAGGTCTTTGTCTGTGGTGGGGGGAGGGATTAAGGTGTTTGAGATGGGGGTGGGGAAAGAGACAGGGGGTCCTCCTCCTCAGGGGAGAGGGCAGGGATAGTTAGCTGGAGCTGTATCCCCAGGCTAAACAACTCTTATCCATTCATTTTACAGAGGAGGAAGTGTAAGGAAAGGGACCTCTCCATGGTTCTAAAGTTAGTAAGCCTCAGACTCAGGTCTGGGGAGCCTGTGGACTCCAAAGCCAGGCGCTGCTCCATGAACCTTTCCTTGCATTACTAAGAAATCATAACGAGTGAGGGCCCTCCTTGTGGGCACACACACAGACATAAGCCCTGGCAGGTGCCTCAAGCCCTGGCTCTGGGGGAGGCAGAGGAAGCAGGAAACTATCAGGACTTGAGTCAGGAAGGGAATCAGGGCACTCACGTTTGCTAATGATCCTATTCAGGATGTTCTGTAGTTCCTTGACACTGACCTCCATGTCCTGGTGAGAGGCAGGCACAGAGGAGGGTGAGGTATGCCCTGAGGGAGCTGGGCCCCTCTGCCCCCTCCACCTCTCCCAAAGCCCCACTAACCTCCCCAGCCAGCTGCTTAAAAAGGTTCTTGAAGGTGTCGTCAATCTCCTCTTCAGAGAGCACCCTCTGTGATGAACAAGGGGTTGAGGGGTGGTTAGCTGCCAGAGCCCTCCAACTCACAGCCTGCACCCACCTGAGCCAAGAGCACTCTTCCCCAGAAACTGCAGAAGGGCTGAGAGACTAGGATAGCCTACACATCTCCCAACCGAAAGTGCCTTCAAGATCACCTTATACAACTCCCTTATCATCCAGATGAAGCAAACTGGAACCCAGGAGAAGGAAAGAACCAGCCTGGAGTTCCAGCATACATTCTACCCACCACCCCAGCACAGCACTTCCTACCTCATCGGGGAGGTGAGCCTCAATCTTGTCGTCCAGCTCCCTGCAGAAAAGGAGAGAGGAAGAGAGAGAGAGGGAGGGAGGGAGAGGGGGGGGAGAGAGAGAGAGAGAGAGAGAGAGAGAGAGAGAGAGAGAGAGAGAGAGAGAGAGAGAGAGAGAGGAGAGAGAAAGGGAGAGGAGGAGGGGGGAGGGAGGGAGAGAGAGAGAGGAGAGAGAGAGAAAGGGAGAGAGAGAGAGAGGGAGAGAGAGAGAGGAGAGAGGGGGGGAGAGAGGAAGAGAGAGAGGTGGGGGGAGAGAAGGCCAGTGAGAAGGGCATGAGAGTCCCTCAGAAGCCTGGGGAGCTGAGGGGGAGGGGAGCTGAGGTAGGCAAACAGGGCTGGGGTCAGTTGGGAGAGCCAGAGGCAGAGCTGGGGCAGAGGGCAGGGCCATTACACTCCCTTTCCCACTCACTCAGTCCCAGCCTTCTTCTCAGAGAAGAAGCGAAGCACAAAGTCGCCCTCCTTATTGGGCTCGAAGGTGGAGGGCACCACGATGTACTCTCCAGGAGGCAGGCACAGGCGAGAGCTGACCTCCCGCAGGTTGACGAACTGCTCAGAGCGGGCCCGTGAGGAGTGGGACAGGAAGAAGTCCCGCTTCAGGTGCACACCAGGCTGACCCACCAGCTGCCGATGGAAGCAAGGGGGCAGACTGAGAGTCCCCCTCCCAGGGCCAGGCCTGAGCCTCGGCTCCCTGCATTACTGTCCTGCCAGGGGACCATGGGCAGGTCTCTTCCTTCTCCAGACCCCAAGGTCCCATCTCTGTAAAGGGGGCACAATAACTCCCATCTTTCCTACCCATAGAGGTGAGCAGGGTCTGATGGACAGAGCACCAGCCTTGGAAGCAGGAGGATGGAGGTATAAATCCTGCCTGACACATGCTGTCCATGTGACCCTGCATAAGTCAGTTTCCCTCTATCCCCCAACATGACTCTAAGATTAATCATTACAAAGAAGGTGCCAACCTGCCCTGGCAGAGTTGGGAGCTCCTACAAGGCCTCTGCCCCTCTCTCTCTCTCCTCTTGTAGAACTTCCTACTTCCTTCCCTGATCATTCTCCCTAATTAATAAAGGAAGCAGCAGAGACCTAACGGGGTTAGGAGACATACCCAAAGCTACAAAGCATGTCAGAGGCACATTTTGACCCATCCTCCCCCTAGCCACAGTACCACCATTCACACAGTGCAACATAAAGGGTCTGGCTCTTAGAGTTCAGGCCCCACCCTGACACTTCCCAGCCCTGTGACTGGGGACAGTCACTTTGTTTCAGCCTCAGTTTCAGATCAAATAAAATAATACCGGCACATCATTCACACAAAGCTGGATAAATGGGAGCTATTGTTAATGACAACCACATCTGGCACCTCTGGGTAAGAAAGCACTTGACATAAATCCTCGAACTTGGTCTTAATCATTTGGTTCTCATTAAGTGGGGGCTGAGGCAGCCAGGGCTAGGGCTGCCCAGGGGGACCTGACCCACCGGCAGCCCCATCCCATCCAGGCTGGGTGACCCTGGACAGATCCCTTCACCACACTGGCCTGTGCATTCTAAGTTTCAGATTTGCACTGGCAGGGAGCTTGCTCCCGGGGAGCTCCTCACATCAGCGAAATCATGGGGCTGGACATGGCTAATTATGCCACAGAGGAGCAGCAGAAGCTGGCAGCTGTCCCCAGTCTGGGATTGGTCGGTGCCCTTGGCCTCTCCCCGGCCCATCTGCACCTCTGGCTTCAGGGTCACAGCAGCCCTCCTGGGCTGGCATCATCAGGCAGGTCAAACAGGTGCACTTACCTTCTCAGGAACCTGGAAGAGAAAGAGATAAAGGCCAGTGAAAGCAGGGTCTGGACAGGTGGCGGGGGACACCTGGGCTCTGTTCTGGCACAAGCCTTAGGGAGGGACAAGGAGAGCAGGGCAGCTTCCACAGGTCCCACATCTCCTGCTCCAAGTCCTAGGCCAGGGTCATCTTCCCAGGAGGCTAAGGGGCTAAGGTCTGTGTGTGTTGGGGGGGGGGGGTCTTCTATTCATAGAAGAGAAAACACAATGCTTTTCCTGCCTCTCCACCCATCCCTTTGCACCCTAGGGTCATTAGTGCTCCAAGATTCACCTGCCCAGTCCAGGCCTAAGCAGTGCCCCCCCCCCCAAGAATCCAGATGACCCATGCCCAGATCTGGCATCCCAGGGTGGTAGGAATGGAGCCAGAAGCTGCCAAGTCCAGGGAAAGTTAAAGGATGCCAAAGCCTGCTATACCAGGGTCAAGCAGCTCCAGACCTCAGAGGGCTCCCCAAGACAAGAAGCCAGCTCAGGTCCAAAACTGACCAGGTAGCCATGGAAGGGGACAGTGGAGGATGCAGAGCAGGCTCATCTCAGCCAGAGCCCCGGGGTTCTCATCCTGGCTGCACTCTGGGACAAGGGCTCCCTTCAGTCTCAGCTCCCTCCCCTCACTGGCTTGCCCATCTCTAGGCACCTTTCCAGTCCTCTCCACACGGGCTCCTAGCGGCAGCCCTAAGGGCCACTGCAGGGCCTGGCACAGGAAGGGCCGCCCCCCAGCACTCACCTCATAGACAGCGAAGCCGATGGTCTCCATGTCCCGGCCAAAGCGGCGTTCTCTGCGTTTGTGCTTCTGCATGAGCGCCAGCAGGAAGCTGCAGCCCTCTTCACGGCCCTGGCGGTCATCATGTGGGTCGTCTACCTCCTCCAGTTTGATCTTAAACTGGGGGTTCACCCAGAAGGTAGCTGTGAGAACAGGACTGGAATCAGGGGCCGTGGGCCAAACCCTACAAAGACTCTCTCTTCCCTCCTCTGAACTCTGAGAAGCAGGGGACGAGACACTCCATCTGGAGGCAAATCCTGCTTCTGGTACTGTTGCTGTTGCCCTGAACAAGCCAACTAACCTCCGTGGGCCTCAGTTTCCTCTTTTGTAAAATGAGGAGGTTGGACTTCATGGCCTTTGAGGCCCTACTCACTCTAAGACCTTGCAATTCTATAATTCCCTAGCTCTGTCCATGGTCTATGCCATGGAGTATGAAATAACCATGATTTAATCCATAATAGTTACACGATCATCACCAACGTGACTAGTGAGGACGGCACCGAGGAGGAGCAGGCAGGGACAAGCCAGCACTGCCACTGCCACCTGCGCTGGCTCCTACCTCCAGTCTCTTCCCACCCCTGGCCATCCTCCGCTCAGCTGCCAAAGGGATCCCCCTGCTGCACAGACCAGGTGGCCCCTCATTCAAGAAACAGGGGCTCCTCATAACCTCCAGGATAAAAATCTAAAATCCTGTTTAGCATTCAGAGCCCCTCCCCACTTAGCCCCTGCCTACCTCTCCTGTCTTCCTACATGGGAGGAAGGAAGGAAGGAAGAGAAGAAGGCAGGGAGAGAGGGAGGAAAGGAAGGAAGGAAGGAAGGAAGGAAGGAAGGAAGGAAGGCAGGAAGGAAGGAAGGAAGGAAGAAAAGAAGGAAGGAAGGAAGGGAGGGAGGGAGGGAAAGAGGAAGGCAGGAAGGCAAGAAGGGAAAGAGGGAGGGAGAGAGGGAAGGAAGGCAGGAAGGGAGGGAGGAAGAGAGGGATGGAGGGAAGGAAGGAAGGAAGGAGGGCAGGAAGGGAGAGAGGGAGGGAGGGAAGGAAAGAAGGAAGGCAGGAAGGTAGGAAGGAAGGAAGGAAGGAAGGAAAGAAAGAAGGACAGGAGAGGATGGAGGGAGGGAACAAGGGAGGAAGGAAGGGAGGGAGGGAGGAAGGAAGGAAGGAAGGGGGAAAGGAAAGGGGGAGGGAGGGAGAGAGGAAGGGAGAGAGGAAGGGAAGGGAGAGAAGGAAGGAAAGAGGAAGGGAAGGAGGAAAGGAGGGAGAAAGGAAAGGAAGAAAGAAGAAATGAAGGAAGAGAAGGAAGGGAGGGGAGGTGGAGAAGAAGGGAGAGGAAGGAAGGAAGAACAATGATAACTAAGGAGAGTTCGCAGTGTGGGGAAGGGTCAGGCTAGTTGGGAGGTACCAGGGATGTTTATTTAGCCTGAGAAGACACTGGGGAGCATCACAGCTGACTTCCAATCACTCAGGGCTGTCTTTAGGGGAAAAGCTTAGACTTCTGTTTGGCTCTGAGGGCAGAAGTCAGAGCACAGGAGAGGAGCTAAGAGGTGACTTGGGCTCAATGGCAGGAAAATCTGCCTTTCAATGGCTGAGCCATCAGTGGAAGCCTAGGCCCGGGGAGCCGGGGGACCAGCACTCCCTGGGGTTTTCAAGGCAAGGCCAGGTGTGTTGACAAGGGGTCCTGGGCAGATGAGGGCTGGACCAGAGGCTGCTGAGGCTCCACTGTGACTCTAGGAAGGCAGGAGGTGGCAGAACCAGGACCTGAACCCAGGTCCTTAAACTCCAAGGCCTTGTGGGATATCCTGGTGCTTTACCCCTCCCATCTCTGCCCCTAACCCAGTATCTGTGGCTCTGAGCCCCACTCTCCAGCCCTCAGTGTCCCTCTGGGGCACCTCCCTCCATATGCTGAAGCCAGGGCTGACCTGGGTAGTTCCTGCAGCCACCCGCTGTGCTCCCACGCCTCCAGGTGCCATCATACAGGGTCGTGTTCCATTTGCGGAACTTGTGTGACTTGAGGGTGTCTGGGGTCAGGTTGCAGATCTCCAGGCGGGAGAACTCACGAAGAAAGTCATTGAAGGACATCCTGGGGACCAGGAGACATGAGCCAGGGCATCCAGCAGACCCCAAGGGATGCTATTGATGGGCTGACCAGGGGGCAGGGACAGCCCAGGAGCACCTACCTGTGGGGTCTGAGCTCAGCTCTCAGCTATGCTACTAACCACTCACACAGCTTTAATCCAGTCACTTGCCTTCTCTGGGCCTCAGTTTCCCCCTCTTTAAGTTCCAGGGTTGGTCTAGATCAGAGCTTCCTAACCCAGAGTCTGTGAATTTTTTTTAATGTTTCAATATTATTGGTTTCCCTTGTGAGCCTGTGTATTTTATTCTGTGAATTTCAAAAGATGATTTTGAGAAGGCATATGTCCATAGGCTTCCCCAAACTAGCTGCTTAAGGGGTCCATAACTCAATCATCTCTACCCTACATTCACAGGACCCTCCCAGCTTGTACATTCTATGCTCCAAGGTCCCTTCCTCTGACACCCCATTTTCCATGTTCCAAGATTTCTCCCATGTCCCATTAGCCTTCCTGTATTCCCATGATGCTTTGCTCTAAGGAGAGAGGTCTTAGGGCAGAGCCCAGGGGGCAGGGGAGGGGCCTCCTGGGTTCCAAGTGCTCACCCCTCTTCCTGTCGTACTCACCAGAACTCCCCATCCTCCATCCTGATTTGGAGTCGCTGCCTGTCAGAGGGGTCCACCTGGTTCCACTCAGAGGAGCTAAGAAAAGCAGCCAAAGCATCAGAAAGGCACCCAAGGCCAGCCCACTGTGGCTGCTACAGTGCCAGCCCCAGCATGACCAGGCCTGAGGGCTGGCTGGGCACCGGCATGCACTGCCCCTGAAATCACAGCCCCTACTCAGCAGAGTGACCCCAGTCCAAGCAAGGGCAAGCATCCACCCACAAGCCCCAAGACTATTCTCCAGTCCCTGCCCCCTGACCAGGCCAAGATAAAGCTCAGACTCTCCCAGGGTTGGGGGTTAGGGGCAAGCAGAGAAAGAGGC
The DNA here is from genome assembly GCA_011680675.1 of Gymnobelideus leadbeateri. Taxonomy (NCBI): domain Eukaryota; kingdom Metazoa; phylum Chordata; class Mammalia; order Diprotodontia; family Petauridae; genus Gymnobelideus; species Gymnobelideus leadbeateri. The sequence goes on from WOXC01010949.1 coordinate 928,421, forward strand.
AGCTAAGTGGCTAAATGGATAGCCTAAAGGCAGGAGAGCCTGAGTTCAAATCCAGCCCTAGACATTTACTAGCTGTGTGACCCTGGGCAAGTCACTTAACCTTGTTTGCCTCAGTTTCCTCATCTATAAAATGAGCTAGAGAAGGAAATGGCCAAACCACTCCAGTATCCTTGCCAAGAAAACTCCAAATGGGGTCACAGGGAACCAGACAGGACTGAAAAAGACTGAACAATGAGAGACAACTAATGCATTGAGAAAAATGTGGACAGGAAAGTGTCTTGTCAGCATCCATTAAGAATCAGAGGCCCTGAGTCTGGTAGGAATCACAGGCCCTCCTGCCTCCAGAGATGGTCTCTGCTGCTGCTAGGACCAGAAGGAGTTACCCTCTGGCTGGTTCTCAGTGCAAAGCCCGCCGTTAGCCAGCTCCCAAAGCCTCCCTTCCTGGGCAGGGGCCCTGCTACTTTGAGCAGCTGTGACTCCTGTGATACCACTCCTTTACAGAGTACCTGCCAGCTTGTAAAGCAGAGCTCAAAGTGTGCTGGGCCCCACTCTGTGTGGTCATCACTCAGTCGTGCCTGACTGTGACCCCACTGAGGGTTTTCTTGAGAGATACTGGAGGGGTTTGGCCATTTCCTTCTCCAGCTCATTTTATAGATGAAGAAACTGAGGCCAACAGGGTGAAGTGACTTGCCCAGGGTCACACAGCCTGAAGTGACTGAGGCTAGAAGTCTTCCTATTCACTGTGACACCTAGCTACCCCTATCTCTCATTTACAGAGAAGGAAATTGGGCTCACAGACAAAAAGTGTTTTGCCCTGGCCACATGAGTCCCAGTCCAGTGCTCCACTCCTCACTCTAGGCCACTGTGGGGCCCCATGCTAGCACAAGAAGCCAGGTGTTCATTGTCTAACTGCTATACAAAGGGGACGGTGCGACCCCTGCCCGAGGTCCCCCTCCAGTCCAATCCTAAGCCAACAAGCCTTTCTTACAGGCCTCTCTGTCAGACACAGGGCTGAGGGTGGGGTGAGAGGGCACAAAGACAAAGCTACAGTGTGGACCCGGTAACATCCAACCTCCCTGTTGTAATAGCCTTAAAAAACAAGCTGGGGGGAATCCGTGCTCACCCAGGAAGCAGGGAGATGTTTGTTTGCATTTGTGGAGCTCATGACAACATATCAAATAATGTCTGTCTTAGCCCCCATTAAACTAGGAGCTCCCTGAAGGCAGCCACCAGGCCTTAGTTAAACCTTAGATAATCTTCCATTCTCAGCTCAGTGCTCGAACAAAGTGGGTGCATTATAAGTGCTCACTGAAGGAATGAAGGAACAAGGCCAAGACTACCTCCACTAAGGATTTAAGGAAGCTCTCAGTGATGGGCAGGGATCGCCAAGGCAGCTGCCATAGCCATCTGAACCTCTGGACACTGGGCCAGGTAACCTGGCCATGTGGGGCCCGTTAATCCCTACCTGTCACTCCAAGGCCCGGTCCACTCCACCTCACCCCACGGGTTCCGCATTCGAATCAGGTTCACCGATCGGCCCCGACAGTTCACCTGGAACCCAGAGCCCACTCAGCATGGCCCTCCCCACCCTCCTGAGTCAGCCTCCCCCAGCCCCCAATCACCACTCATTCCCACTAACCAGACGAGACACACAGACCCCAAAGGAGGGGAGCTGCCTGTCTTCATTAGAAAGAATGGGGAGCCTGCTCCCAAACCCAGCCCTGATGCCTGGGAATCCCACCCCCATCTCCCTGCCCTTCCCCCGGGCTGGTGCTACCTGATGGGCACCAGTGACGGAGTAGGCATGGCCCTTCACCAGCTTCTTGAAGGTGACTGCTTCCATGTCAAATGCACTGGTGATCTAGGTATGGCAAAGGGACACTTCTCTTAAATGCTGCCTGGTGCTGCCCACCCTCCCCCATTGCCCTCGGCTCCATGGGGACCAGGCTGGGGAAGAAAGAAGGGAGGCTGAGGGTTGGCCTGGATGGTCTCTATGGGCCTTCACAGCTCTGATGTAACTCCACTGGAAGAATCCAGTCTTCTAGATACCTACTGGGGCTCACTCTTTCTAGCTCTCTCTCTGTCTATCTGTCTCTCTCTCTCTCTCTCAAACACACATTGGCTCTCACTTTTTCTAACTCTCACTCTGTGTTGCTCTGCCTAAATGATGATTCCCTCCTTCAAAAGGTAGAGGAAGCCACAAGAACTATTATATTGATATCATGGGCCTGGCCCTAGGGATGACTTCAATGCTGAAACAGAAATCACAGGAACCTTGGGGAAAAGTCAACTTTCCATGTTGGAATTCATTCGAGAGGAGATGAAAGCCGGGCAGAGCTGGGTACAGCCTGGCAAGCACTCTGTGTTTGGGGATTCCACAGGGCTCAGGGAAAGGCCAGGGAGGGTGCTAAAGACTGGAATGAAATTCTGAAGACACAAAGAGAAATGATTCTGACAACATAGAAAAGGAATGTTCCAGAGACACTGTGAATGTACAAGGCACTCACCAAGCAGCTGAGAGTCTTACAAGACACACACAGAAGACAGAACCCAGGTCAAGTAACAGGATGAATGTCCAAAAGGCTGGCACAAGCCTACACAATGGGGAAGGGGGAAAGGGGTATGACAGCTTAGAGGGAGCTGAGCCCAACAAGGAAATCTAAGGAAAACAAAAAGAGTTTGCTGGTTTCTTTGCTTTTTAAGGTATATAGGAGAAGAGGAGGATCAAAGATAAACTAGAACACTGCTCTAGGCAACCAACATTAGAATGAAAGCAGGGCCTGAAGAATTCTGTATTTTGCTTTCGTTGTGGTTGTTGTTTTTAACATAGACTGCATTTTTTTTTTCCTGCCAAGGATAATGGACAGGAAAGGACAGCATAGAAATGGCTAATAGGGATTTGTGACCCAAGACAGATAAAAACATAGGGAGAGAGCGCCTCCCTGCCCCTGGAGAAGCCAAGCCGCAAATGCAGCACAGCCTTGAGCCAGGACTCCTGAGTCACTGCTGGTGGGGTTCATGGGAAAGGGGACACAGCACTACAAAGGGGCAAATGTTCCCATCTACAAAAAAAAAAGGGGAGGTGGTCTGCAAACTAGCAACCAGCAAGCCTGATGGTAATTCCTAGCAAAATTGCCAATCTTATTATTCAGGCAGGGCTAGTAAACATTCTGACAACCAAAAGATAAGTAATCAAAGCATATGAAGGAACAGTCTTCAAAAGAAAAATGACCCAAGACAAGGAGAAACCATAAACAATTCCATTAACACATGCTCCAAATCATGACCAATAAGAGAAATGCACATTCAAACAACTCCCTGGCTGTGCCTCGCACCCAGAAAATTGGAAAAGAAGCCAGAAAATGGGCACCCTCAGTGGTGGGGGGAGTGGTAGGAAGATCACACACAGGTGTCCTGGTGGTGGGGCTAAATGTCCTGGCTATGCTGGCAGTGACTGAACTCAGCAATGCCAGGAGCCGAGACAACACCAAAAGGCTCACGATGGAAGATGCTGCCCAGAGAGAACTGTGGAGTCTGAATGCAGGGAGAAGCAGACTATTCACTCTCGTTTTCTTTTGTTGTTTTGTTTCATCTTTCTCATGGTTCCTCCCATTGGTTCTAATTCTTTACATCATGATTAACACGAAACAATCCTTAACATGAACGTGTAAGTAGAGCCTGTATCAGATTGCATACCATCTTGGAGAGGGAGGAAGAGAAAATTTAAAACTCAAGTTTATGGAAGTGAATGTGGGGAAAAAAACTATAAATAATTTTAAGAAGGTAAGAAGAAAAAGGGAAAAAAAGAAAAAGATAAGTGACTAAAGCTGGGATCTAAAGAGTGGGCATCCAAAGAGGTCAAAGATAGAAACAAAGGTTCAATACAGTCCAAAATATTTGCAGCAGGCTCAGCTGGAAATAAAGGGAGCACCCAGCCACTGGCTAGAAAGTGGCTTAATAAAGAAAAAAAGGTTCAGGAATGTAATGGTCCATTATCAGAGAAGCCTGTAGGAAAGGAAGCAGGAAGGAAGAAAGGGGCACAGAGCAGCCAGCAGACACTACCCTAAGGGCATTCATAAGTGACTCTGTGTCAAGTGGCAGGAGGACCCCTCCAGGGGAGGGCCCCGGGCCACTGAAGGTGGTCTGCTCTTCAAATATGCAGAGGACACAAAGCTGGGAGGGCTGGCTAACAGGCTAGATGACAGATACAATCCAGAATTATTTTGACAGCCTAGAAAATCTGGTCTAACAACATAAAAGAAACAAAAGTAAAGTCTAAGAATAGGTCACAAAAATCAGGGTTCAGAAGTAGCAGATGGGCAGGGGTGGGGCAGATCAGACTGCAGCTCATGGAAAGGGATCTGAGGGGTTTGAGGACTACCAGGTACTGCCAAGAAAGCCAAAGGATCTTCAGTGGCCACAGAGCTATCCAAAGGAGGAAGGGATTGGAGCTGTCCAAGGATCACAACGTATGCTTCACCAAATGTCCAAACAAAGCCTAGATGATCGCTTGCCACTCCCACTATAGACAGAGGGGAATCACATTCCACGCTGAGGTGGAGTAGATGGCCACCAAGGTTCCTTCCACCTCTGAGAGTCTGTTAGTGATTAGTGGGGACTGAATGGTATATTAAAGAGAAGGGAAGATTTAGAAGCAGCAAACCAGAATTCAAGGGCCAACTCTTCTACCTTCTACCTGGGTGACCTTGGAAAAGTTCCTTCTCTGCAAAACCAAGGGGTTAGACCAAATGACCTCAGAGGTCCCTTATAACACTAAGTCTATGCTGAGGCTAAGACATTAGATGAAGATGGGATGGTTAGCCCTAGAATAGCTAGGAGTCAAGTTAGAATTTGGAAGTCAGCATTGGTCCATCTCTCCTCTATGCAGAGATGGGTTAACTATGGGTGCACCACACAGCATACGTGGTCAGGCTTGGGTGATGTCTTGGTTAGTTTTGTGAAACCCATTGCCCTCAACCCCTCACACCTTTCTTTCGTTTTTTATCCTTTGTTACAAAGAATAGCTTTCTTGGGAGGTGAGGGGGGAGAAACAGATTTGGCAATGAGGGTGAAAACAAAAGACAATAAATTTTAAAAGTTTTAGGGGCAGCTAGGTGGCACAATGAGTAAGAGAGCTGACCCCAGAGTCGGGAGGACCCAGGATCAGTTCTGGCCTCAGATACTTAACACCCACACAAAAATAATTGTCCATGTAACTTTGAGCAAGTTACCTAACCCCAATTGCTTTTTTAAAAAAATTTTTTAAAGTTTTTCAAAAGCAGAAATAATGCCCCAAAGAGTTCAGAGAGTACGGAAATCTAAGGAAAACAAAAAGAGGTGGCTTTTTAAAGGTAGATTGGGGAAAAGAGGAAGACCCAGTGAACATAAATATTTCTGGCAACTCTTCCCATGGTAGCCAAGAGCTAGCAGCTAACAGGGAGGTGGAGTGTGACCATCAATTAGGGAATGAATGGCTGAACAGGTTATGATACAGAGACATAGCAGAACAGGCTTCTGCCATAAGCAGTGACTGAGGGGATGGTTTCAGAAAAGTCCGGGAGGACTTGTATGAACTGATGCAGAACCAGGAGAGCAGCTTGTACACCACCAACATCTTGGGAAGACTTAGGAACTCTTATTAAACAACGACAAACCATCATTCCAGAGGCCCAGGGAGGAGGCCAGTGACCCACCTTCTGACAGAGTGAGGGACCAGGGTGCAGAACGAGAGACTCATTTCTGCATATGGAATGTGGAAGTGTGGCTTTGCTTATTTATGAATGTGATACAAGTGTTTTGTTTTTCTTTTCTTTTAAATGGGGAGAGGAAAGGTTGAGAAGGAAAATAAATGCTTGTTATTAGAAAAATAATATACAATGGGGGGGAAAAAAGTTAGGCTAAAGTTGTTGAACAAGACCCAGAGGTAGGGAAAGTCAGAAAGGGCACAGGCAGACACAGAGGGGCAGCCCTGGTGACTCACGTCGATGGAACAGCCCAGTAGGGACCCCCGTTCCAGGGCCTTCATTATGATGTGGTAGAGATCGTGAGGGGGCTTCCTGAGGTCGAACCATTCTGTAACCCCTCCAGTGAAGTCTTCAAAGCCCTCAGAGGTGCTACCCCCAGAAAGGGCTTCATAGCTACCATTCACCCTGAGGGACAAGACACAAAGACATGGCACACAGGCCATCTGTACCCAGGCTGTCCGGTGACGGGCAGGGACCAGGGCACCTGGACTAGGAAGGGAGGGACTTACTTGGCATAGGCTTTCTCAAGCAGGGCGCTCCAGAACTCATTGCCTTGGGCTGAGTGAACGAAGACCAGCTTCCCATCCTTGGTAGGCAGCAGGTCGTCCACGACTACATCGACCCACTCCCCAAACTGCCACAGCTGTGGGAGAGAAAGGGGGATGATCTATATTCCCCATCCCACTGTACAGGCCTGACCACCCCAGGAGCCACAGGTCCTAAGAATACACTGGCACTGAATGACCACATCCTCCTCCTGGCAATTCCTCCCATGACCCACCTTGCCCTCTTCTCACCAGAATTCTTCCCCAAGAGACAGCAAGCATGGCATTTATCTGTGCTATCTGTGATTCAGCCCTAGCAGCTGTGAATCCTGGCCCTCTGTTCCCTTTCTCTTCCCTCCCCCCATGCACTCCACCATCTTCCTGCAAGCCTCCATAACCACGTCTTGTCTCTTGTGACCTGGCCTCTCTCCAGTTCAGCAGACATGGGTGAAACCCCTACTATGTGCATGGCCTGGTGTGGGGCAATAGGGAAGATGTGAAGGCTCCTCCCACTTCCACTGCCCTCAGAACCAATGAGTTGGGGAGTCTCCACACCCCCAGGTGTGAGCCACTCAGGCCCTCTCCAGCTCCCACCCAGACCACCACAGTGACCTCCACCACCTAATACTCCACATGCTGGGGGCGATTTTCTCACTTTCTGCTCAATAAGCTCTTTTGTTCCTTCATTTTTCAGTCATGTCTGACCCTATGTAACTCTATTTGGGGTTTTCTTAATTTTTTTTTCTTTTTGGAAAGCAATTGGGGTTAAATGACTTGCCCAAGGTCACACAGCTTATGAGTGTTAAGTGTCTGAGGCCGAATTTGAACTCAGGTACTCCTGACTCCAGGGCTGGTGCTCTGTTCACTGTGCCACCTAGCCACCCTGATGTGGATTTTTTTTTATCTGGGGTTTTCTTGGTAGATACTGGAAGGGTTTACCATTCCCTTCTCCAGTTCATTTTACAGATGAGGAAACTGAGGTAAATGGGGTGAAGTGACTTGCCCAGGGTCACACAGCTGGTAGGAGGTATCTGAGGCTGGATTTGAAATCTGGTCTTCCTCTCTCACTCTGTGCACTATGGAGCCCCCTCACTGCCCTCCTCTGATGGACACTGGAAGCTCTCCATGCTATTATTTAGGACTCCCATTCCTATGCTCCAATTAAACTGGATTTTTTCCTGGCCCCTCTCCTCTCGGTGTCTTTGCACAGGCTGGCCCTGATTTTCCCCTTATACTCTCTCATTTCATTTCAAAGGTCAGTTAGAACACCAACTCCTTCATGAAACCTTTCCCCATCTCCTCAAGCTGCAGGCACCTCCCCTTCTGCCCCCCAAAATATTACCTTTGTTCACTATATTTTACCTGCATTTATCTCTACGTAATTGGTACATTTGTACAAATGCATTCTGTAGTCTTGTATGTGCCACCAACACACACAGGCAATTAGTGCAGTAGACAGAGGGCTGGGTCTGACAGTCAGACAGACTTGAGTTCAAATCCAGTCTTAGACCATTACTAACTGTAAGGGCAAGCCAGGCTATCAAGGAGGAGGGGCTGCAAACTAGCTTGGCTAGAGCTGAGCATGACTGCAGCCTGGAAAGGCTTGTTGGAGCCAGTCTGCCCAGGACCTGCAACAGCAGGACCAGGATTTAGCTTAGAAACAATAAGGGAGTCATATCATAGGATGGAGGAGGATTATTTCTGCAATGCCCATCCACAGAGCCAGGTAATGGCAAAATACTGTGTGGCCATGAATGTAACAGATGGCTGTGCTGTAAGAGTGAAGACAAGCAGGGGATACAGAGAAGACTAGGAAGGTTTGCTTGATCTGATGCAAAAAATCATGGAAACAGGATTCCCACAGCAGAAAAAGAACAATCAAAAGGAAAAATTGCAAAATTACATAGAACACACACAACACACACACACACACACACACACACACACACACACACACACACATGCACACACACACACTTGTAGCTCAGTGGGGCAGGGGGTCGGGGCATGGCACCTAGTATCAGAATTTTACAATGTATACACCAATTTTCTTGGGTTTTTCTCCCTCTCCTTTAAAAAAAATTATATTCATTATATAGAAAGGATCTCTGGAAAGAGAAGGGATATGGGAGAAACTTTGGTCATGTAAAAAAAAAAAGTTATCAGTGAACAGTTTTGGTGGTTTCTTGTTTGTTTTGTTTTTAAGATTTATCTGGCCTTGGTGGGGAAGGTATATTGGTTTCCTGACAGAGGTGACACAGCACAGTGGAAAGCCGTCATTTTGAGGACATGGCCAAAGGAGAATGCATTTTGCCCCCACTATGCCTGTAAGTTCTCATTCATTTTTTTTCCATAGAAGAGAAAAAGCAAATAGATTTTTGTTCATTAAAATTTTTTCAATAAAATTATTTTTTAAAAAAGATGAGAGCCTAGAGAGGAAGACCAATTGATGAGGGGTGATTAGGCCCCGGCTTAGAGTTCCCAGAATCAAGAAAACACAGCAATTGATTTGAAATGGAGTTTCCAGATGCTTCCAGCCCAGTCGACTGGAAGAATGTGGCTGCCTCAACAACCACAAGGAAGTCTGGAGGGGAGACAGGTCTACAGGGAAAGACAGAGAGGTTCAGCTTGGACCGCTGAGTTTGAGATGCCCCTGGCATGGACATCCAGGTGGAGAAGTCCATCAGGCACTTGGCAGTGCAGGATGGAAGCTCTAGGTAAGTGGCTCCCCAATTTGGGGAGCCACTTACCTAGACCCCAGAACCAAAGAGCAGACAAGGAAGGAGCTGAGATGAGTTTTCTCACTTTATAAAGGAGCGTCCTGGACTCAGGGGCTGGACCTTCCTAGCACTAGATCTATGACTAGAAGCCCAGTTTTACAAAGAGAGAAACTGAGGCTCAGGGTAGGAGGTCCTGGGGGGCAAAGGATAGGGGAGGCGCCTAAGGCCAGAAACTGAAGTGAGAACTGAGAGGTAAGGGAGGAGAGGAAGGGGAGAACAACATTCAGGGCCCTGGGCAATGGAGAGCAGCAGACTTCCACTTCAGAGCTCCTGATGAGCCTTACAGAACAGCAAGGCCCTCCACCCTGTCCAGGCCCTAGGGATGAATCACCACAGAAATACCCGGGCAGGTCTACAAAGTACTTTCCCCTCCGATATCCCAGTGGAGAAGGTGGTTCACATTCTGGTATCCACACTAGGGGGTAGGGAGCGGGGCAAACCAAAGTTTAGAAAGAAGGGAACTGATTAGCTCAAGGTCACAAAATTAACGGCCAAGGTTTCTCATCTCCAGTCTGCTACACCAGGAGCGGCTCTGCTGGGGTGAGTGTCCCTGAAGTTCTGAGCCATGACAGTGGGGAAGGAACAATCTAGAGTCTTTTCACTGGCTCCCACTCTCGAGTGGAATATGGTGCCCACACATGCACTCACACATGGGCAAAAGACAAGCTAAGTCACCATCAGTGTTCTTTGAGAGATCCTCAAGAACTATAAAAGTAGTGATGAATTGGAGGGCAAACGGAAACCTCATCAAAAAAGAAGTCATCGAATTATAAACCAATCAGTGTCTAAGACTTCAATTCTTGGCAAGACCCTAGAATGTGTTACTAAAGGGATGCCTAGTGAACATTCAGAAAAGGAAGCAGTGACCTTATTGGGAGCAGGGCTTCAGCAAGAACAGGTCCCACCAGAATCATCTTGCTTTTTCTAGACTGCTAAATCAGGAGAAAACAACAGATTCAGCCAAATCTCTCAGGCTTTTCTTGTGGATGATAAAGATTCTAGCAATATGCCAGTGAGGAAAAGATGAAAGGGCCAGACACAAAGAGTAGCCAGGAAAGGTTTACTGTTAGCTAGGAAGGACTCTCCATGGAGGGCCTCCCTGTTAGCAAAGAGAACAGACTCATCAGATTTGCAAATGACCCAAAGCAGAGAGACCAGAGGCTCCAATCAAAATGTTCTGCACAGGCTACAGAATAGTGGGCCAAATCAGTTAAGAAGTGTTAGAACATAGCAGGCAAGAAAGCCAATCATATATTGGGCTACATTAAGGAGGACCTCAGATCCAGGACTTCAGAAGTGCCCTCCCACTGTCCTCTGACCCCTAAGAGGTCTCCAGAGACTCCTGCAGGAGTATTATGTATGCTCAGTTCTGGGTGACATTTTAGGAAGGTCACTGAGAGGCTGGAGAGTACTCAACAGGGCAACCAGGATGGGAAAGAGACTCGAGTCCATGACTAGAATCAACAGAAGGAATTGGGAACATCTGGTCTAGAAAAGAGACCTGGGGAGGAGGGAGGACATGAAAGCTACCTTGCAGGATTTGCGCTGCTCAGCCTGAAAGGCCAGGAGCTGTAGTAGAGAGGTAGATTTGGGCATGGGACCCTGGAAAACTTCCTAATTACCTGAGTCCTCCAGAAGGGGATAGACTACCTCCAGCTGAGGCCAGAGGACCACTTGTGGGAGATGTTATAGATGGGGTGAGGACGCCTAGGTCCCCATCAGGAAGTCAAAAAGACTCCTCTTCTTGAGTTCAAATCCATATCCAGACACCTGCTAGCTGTGTGACCTTGGGCAAGTCACTTCACCCTGTTTGCCTCAGTTTCCTCATCTGTAAAAGGAACTGAAGAAGGAAATGGCAAAGTGTCTTTGCTAAGAAAACCCCCAGTGGGGTCAAGAAGAATCAGCTATGACTGAAATGACTGCACGACAACCAAAGGAAAACACTGGGAAACCACAGAACTGTGACCAGGAAGGGTTTCTTTTCCTGGCCCCCCTTCCTGCTGGTTTCTCCCCTCTGTGTTTCTCTGCATTCTCTCCAGCTGGTTCCCAATCATCTGTGTTGGATGTGCCTGGAGGGCAGGGACTGTCTTTTGCCCTGGCATCCCACAGCACTTAACACAGTGCCTGGTACACAGTAGGCACTTAGTAAATGCTTATTGACAACTCCTGAGCACCTGGTTCGAAATGCCTCCAGCCTCATAGAAGAGAAGTGGTAACAGGTGATGAATGGGGCACATACACATCTCCAGAGCTAGAACGGACACGATGAGAGATCATGTCATCGTCATTTACAAATGAGGAAACTGAGACCCAGAGGGGTTAAGAGACCTTCCCAGTGGCACAGAGGCAGCAGTGATTAGAGCCCAGACCTTCTGACTGTCAGTGCGGGGTCCCACCTGTACAATGGCTTCCAACAGAGTTCAGTCAGGGATGGGAGCAGTCACTGGGATATAGCAATAAAAAACTAAGAAATGGGAACAAATATTAATGTAAATCATGTATCTCCCTAATGTCTAGAGAAATCCTCAGCACAAAGTAGGCATCACTATTGTTTTTGTGACCTGGGCTTGTACCTAATTCTCCTACCAGACTGTGAGCACCATGAGGACTTCTCCAAATTCTATCTCCCCCAAGAGACCAGCACAGCCTTCTGCACAAAGCAGGGAGTCCCTAGATGTTCCTATAAACAACACCCCTCTCCTTGAATTTCTAACCCCACTTTCAAACTGATTTCTGCACTTAAGCAGGCAGACTTGAATTAAAGCTATTTGGATCTGTTTTGTCTCCCTATCAGACTGAGGCATCAGGGGTAGCGAGGTGGCACAGTAAAGAGAGTATCCTGCCTGGAGTCAGGAAGACCTGAGTTCAAATCCAGACTCAGACACTCCCTAGCTGATGACCCTGCACAAGTCACTTCATCCTGTTTGCCTCAGTTTCCTCATCTGTAAAATGAGCCAGAGAAAGAAATAAATCACTCCAGTATCATTTTGCTGAGAAAACCTTGACAGCCACACTAGATTGTGAGCCTATTGGGAAGAAAGAGATTCTGTCTTCTCAACATTTTCCATCTCTCCACCCTGGGTAAACCAGCCAGCCCCTCTCAGCTTCATCTTAGCTGCTTCCAAGGCTAGAGCCCACCCTCCCAAGCCAGCCTCACCTGGAAATGAAAGATACCAGCATAGCCCTGCTGGAAGCTCTGCCCATGAGGTACCACCCGATGCAAGATGGTATCATTCAGGGTGATGGAGGCGATGGCTGCCAGGAGCCAGCAGTCCCCTGCAATGGGCACCAGTCATCAGCTCACTCCCAGAAGAGCAGGGCAGGCTGGGCAGTGCCCATCATGTCCTCAAGTCAGAGAAAACAACAGATCTGCACTGGTTTCCCTCCCAACACCCCCACAGTTTACGGAAAAGACACAGGAATCCAGGCAAACCAGCTTTGAAGATGATAATCAAAGCATGTACTGACTTGTAAGAAGGAGGGGCCAGAACAGGGAGGGAGGAAGAGGGTGTGTGTGTGTGTGTGTGTGTGTGTGTGTGTGTAGGAGAGAGGGGAGAAAGGGAGAGGGAGAGAGAAAGGGAGGGAAGGAGGGAGGGAGGGAGAGAGAGAGGGAGAGAGAGAGGGAGAGAGAGAGGGAGAGAGAGAGGGAGGGGGAGAGAGAGAGAGAGAGAGAGAGAGAGAGAGAGAGAGAGAGAGAGAGAGAGAGAGAAGGGAAGGAACAGGAAAGAGAGAATGAAGTTACTAGAATGAACGGGGAACAGTCCTAGGCTTACCTAGTGCTCCCTGACAAATGTCTGTTCGGGTGGCCCCATCCACGATAAACTGAGGGTTCGACAAAAGTTCCTACAACATAGATGTGGAGAACTAAGGGGTCTTGAATTCCCTGGGACATTCATTCTCCCCAGGAGGATCCAGAGGTCCTGGCCCCCAGGTGCCCCACCAGCAGGCATCTAGCCCCTGGGCTCTGCTCCCCAAACCTAGACCCCTGTCCCTGGGCCCAGTTCCTCCTGCTCTTCCTTGGAGCCTCCCACTAGAGGTCTGATCTCTTTGAGGTCCTGGGAACCCTCCCCAAGGACCCCACTCACCGTGGGCCTTTTCCACTTAATACCATAGGTTTTGGAGGAGTTGGGCCCCAATTCCTTGAAGCCCAGGGAATAGGAAGAAGGGGGGAAGGTATCATCCTGGAAAAGGACCCCAGCCTGAAGATGCTTGGTCCGAAGAAGCTCATAGTCCTGGCCCAGGTACTTAATGGCATTCTCGTGGCAGCCCAGGCCTAGTTCCTTGGCCCGCTGCTTCTGCACTTGGGCAGACACCCCAGTGCAGTACACAGGGGTGATAATCTCTTCTGTCATCCTAGGGAGACAAGGGAGGGACAAGAGTTCAAGCCTGCTACCCTCTCAGAACCCTGGAGCTCTGCCTTTCCCCTGCCCCCCCCCCCGCTCCCCGCCACCTCCTCAGAACCCCAGCCTCAGTCTCCCACTCCCAACGTCTGCACTGCCTTTTCAGAACTCATGGGTTCTGGAAGCCCCCAACTCACCTCCTCTCCCTATTATCAAGATGTTCAACTCAAAACTCAGGGATGCTTTCCATCCCCAGCCCTAGTCCCTCCTCAGAACACAGGGGTCCAGTTCACCTGTCCAGCCCCATCTTCAAGATGGACAAACCCTTCATTCCAGAATCTTGCCATCCTGATCCCTCAAACCTCCACTTATTTCCCCACCTCCTCACTCCAGGCCAAGGGTCCTGTTCTCCCTTCACTCCAGCCCTATCAGAGGATTTAGAACTGGCAGAGAATTAGAGAGTTCGGCCCCTCCGAGTCCTGTACTTTACACAGAAGGAAAAGGACTTTGCCAAGGTCACACAGGGAGAAGGAGCAGAATACAGGGCTTAATCCAAATTCAGATCTTCTCTTACTAACTGCCCACTCCCTGCTTGGCACCAGCTTCCAACTTACCACCCCAGACCCTCATCCTTTCAAGCAGTAAGCCCCATTTCCCATTTCAGAATCCTGGGGCTCCTGGGTGTCAGCCCCATCCTTGAGACACCCAACCACCCACTCCAAACCCCAGCATCTGTGCTCCCAGAATCCCTTAGGCACCTCTCCCCCAGAGCCTGGAGTCCCACCAACAGCCCTGGGGCTTGGGGGGGGGAGTCTGACCCTCCCTGACCATTACTCTCTGAAGCCTAGGGTCCTGCCCCAACCTCAAAGCTCCTCTCTTACTGAGATGTGCACCCCCCAGTCAGACAAGAGCATCTAGGGTGAGTCCAACCCCCTTAACTCACAGATGAAGAACCAGATTGGCACACAAGACATAAAGAACAGGGGAGAATTTGAAACCAGACCCTCTGACTTCAAGTCTGATTCTGTGCGGTCTACCATATTATATGGGACTTTTTTCCCCGGAGTCATGCACTTCTGACAGTGACCTGAGCTATGCTGTGTGGGATGATTGGAATAGCGGGAGCAGGGGGGGGGAGGATGAAAGGGCTCATTACCCCCCCACTCCAGGAACCTGCCCACAGACCACATTGTCCCTTTTCCCTTAGGAGCTGCCCAGCAACCCTCTGGCATGAGACCTGGCCCTACGGCTGGGCACCAGAGGACTCCAGAGAGTTCCCAGGACTGGGATCTGGACCACACCCCAGTTCTTCCCTCCGCTCAGAGGGCACCCGCACCCCCAAGGAGGGGAAATCCTAACTGGCTGCACTGACTCTACCCCTCCCACTGGAAAGAGGGGACCTGGGTCCCGAAGTCAAATTAAAGCCCCAGAGGGTGCCCTGGGGCACCTGTCTCAGGAACTCGATCCCAAGCCCTGGGTCTGAACTGCAGTGGCCCAGGGAAGCCAGCAGCCCCATTACCTCGGCCTGGTTCTAATCGGTGCCCGTCAATCTGTCCGTCCGTCCGTCCTTCTGTCCGTCGGGGCTCTCTTCCCTGACCACTCCAGGGGGCTCTCAGCTCTGGCTCGGCTTGCTCTCTGGTAGGGCCCAACCAGGAAGAATCTGGTCCCCGCCCTGCCTTCCTACCCCCAAAGCCTCGGGGCCTTACTGGTCCCCTCCCACTGCCTTTCTCCTCCCACTGCCTCCTCCCCAGCTGACTTGGGTTTTCCCGGACGGCTAGGACTGCAGCCAGGCTCTTATCTCTCCCCAACTTTCTCTCCCTATCTCTCTGCCTCGAGTCTCCGAACGCAGTCTCTCGGGGGCCCTCCGAAGGCTGGGGCTCAGGGCCAACAGAGGGAGAGGACAAAACTGGGACTGGAGAAAGGGGAATAGACTGAACGGTCTGGGGAAGAGGCAGGACTGGGGGCTGAAGGGCACTGCCAGCTGGCCGGGGAGCGTGGAGGGGGTGCGGTATTTTTAACCAGGGGGCAGCTCGGGTTACAGGGCTGGGCAGGCACCGCCCTGCTGCGGCAGTACCCCCCCCCCTCCCCCGTCCAGATGAGGGCTCCCCATTTCATCCCTCTCGTCCCTCTCTTGGCCAGGCTCGGACGCCCCTCACCCCACCCCACCCCTGCCCAGATAAGGGCTCCCCTGCTCCTTGCCCCTCCATATCCTGCCTCCTCGCCCCTCCCTTAGCCAGGTTCGGATGCCCCCCCAGGTTTCCCATCCTTTACCCTGCTGCCCACGCCTACCCAGCGGAGCAACGCTGAGATTACATTACCTTGGGCTGTAACGGCGGCTGCAGAGACAACAAGGGCAGCTGCAGCCGCTCCCGGGGCGGAGAGAGGGGGGAGGTGCTCGCAGCGCCTTTACCTCCCGCCCCTCTTTGGGACGGCCCCCTCCCCGTTCCCGGCGCTGCAGTGACCTGGCCTCGGAAGCCTCCGCGAGCTGCGCGCCCCCCCTGCAGGACAGTAGGAGGACTGGACAGCGACAGCTCCGCTCCCCGTCCCGCCTCTCCCATCTGGGCGATGGTGGGGGGCTGCCTTCGAAGGCAATCAGGCGCAGCTCTCCAGGAGCTCCCATTTTATGGAAAGCGATGGGGGAAGGTCTAGAGGGTCTCCAACGCTAGATCGAAGATTCTGTGTGTGACCCCTGCAAAGCACTTACCCTCTCCGAGCCTCAGTTTCTCCATCTGTAAAATTCGAGCTCTGGTCTGGAGGGCCTCTGATGACCCTCCCAGCTCTAGACCTAGAATCTAGTATGTAGATACATAGGCAGATACATACAGAATATTAAGATCAAGGTCTGTTCCAGCAACATTTTTATGAAGTAGTTACTATGTACAAGATGAAACAGCTAAACAATAGGGAAGCAGAGACAAAAGGAAAAGCAGGAGTTTACATGCTGAGCAGCTTCTCAGTGCATGGATCTCAGGAGTCAAGAAGACTCATCAGATCTGGCTCCCACATTTACTAGCTGTGTGACCCCGGGGCAAATCATTTCCCTCTGTGCCTCAGTTTCCTCATCTGCAAAATGAGCTGGAGGAGGAAATGGCAAAGCGCTCTAGTATCTCTGCCCAGAAAACCCCAAAAGGGGTCATGGAGAGCCAGACACAATGGAAATGACTCAATAACAAAAATATGCCAGAGAGGGTTTCATCACTTAGAAGATTAATGCCAGATGATTTAAAAACAAAAAGTCGCTCTCTTGGTCCGGGATGCAGCCAGGCCCCCGCGGCGGCGCGGCGGCGGGGAGCGCCCGGCACCCCATGAAGAGGAGGGTGCCCATGGCGGAGCCCAGCTTGGCAGACCCCCACCAGCTCTTCCATGACAGCAGTTCGGCTGGGCCCAGTAGCTATCCGGCCCAGAGGCCCCCTGGGGGCCTGGGCTACACTTCCCCCTCACAGCCAGCCTTCCTCGTTGACCCAGTGTCCAACATGGCAGTAGCCTATGGGAGCAGCCTGGCTGCCCACGGCAAGGAGCTGGTGGACAGGAATATTGACCGCTTCATTCCCGTCACTAAGCTTAAGTATTACTTTGCTGTGGACACTGTGTACGTGGGCAAGAAGCTGGGGCTCTTGGTGTTTCCCTACCTGCACCAGGACTGGGAGGTTCAGTACCAGCAGGGCATGCCAGTGGCCCCGAGGTTCGACGTCAACGCCCCAGATCTCTACATTCCAGCTATGGCCTTCATCACGTACATCCTGGTTGCTGGTCTGGCGCTGGGGATGCAGGACAGGTTCTCCCCGGACCTCCTGGGTCTGCAGGCTAGCTCAGCCCTGGCCTGGCTCACCGTGGAGGTCCTGCTCATCCTGCTGAGCCTCTACCTGGTCACCGTCAACACAGACCTCATCACCATTGACCTGCTGGCCTTCTTGGGGTACAAGTATGTCGGGATGATCAGCGGGGTCGTGACTGGCCTGCTGTTCGGGAGGATGGGCTATTACCTGGTGCTCAGCTGATGTTGTGTGGCCATCTTCGTCTTCATGATCCGAACCCTTCGCCTGAAAATCCTATCAGAAGTGGCAGCTGAAGGCGTTCTGGTGTGAGGGGCACGGAACCAGCTCCGCATGTACCTGACCATGGCCATCGCAGCCGCCCAGCCCCTCTTCATGTACTGGCTCACCTTTCACCTAGTGAGGTGAGGGACCCAGGAGGCAGCCCAGACCCGGAGTGGGGAGTTGAGGACCAGGCCACTCCCCTCTGCAAACTGGAGAAGCAGGAAGTGGAGCCCCATGGAGGGTTGGGGGTCCGACACTCTGGACTGAGCTGCCGGGGGCCCCGCTCTCCCTCTCCCCACAAAGTCCCTGGCCCTTCCACTGAAACCTGCCCCTCCACAAAGATTCATCTCCTCCTTGTCTGTTATGCTTGAGCCGAGTTCCCAAACTCCCTGCCTTAGGAAAGAGCCTGTCCCCCTTGTCCACCTCCTCTTTTTCCTCCCCAATCCCCATCCTCTAAGGTGCTTAGAGATCTCTAACTGCACAGCATGCTCCAAGCTGGGGCTGCCACCCAAGGACATCTGTTACAGGGAGAAATAAACCCCTTGGGGGTGCTAAAAATAAATAAATAAATAAATAAAAATTTAAAAAAAGTCTGAGACTGGGGTTAGCCAGCCTGAGTGCAGTGCTGGCCAGCTCCACTCCCTGTCCCCCCACACTGGACCTTTCAAGTGGCCGCAGCAGAAGAGTGACCTGTTGTGACGCCCAGTATTCTATAGGGATATCGAGCACTTACTAGACAGAGCAGTGGATAGAGGGCTGGGCCTGGAGTCAGGTAGAACTGAGTTCAAATCCTGCCCCAGACACTAGCTGTGTGACTCTGGCCAAGTCATTTCATTTGTTTGTCTGTTTCCTCAACGGAAAAAAAATAGATAATTACAGCCCCTGTTTCCCAGAGCTGCAGTAAGGCTCAAATCAGATCATACTTGTAAAGTAGTTGGCATATAGTAGGTTTTTAATGAATGCTTGCTTCTACCACATACATGTACCCCTTCCTTGTAATCCTTAAGGTGCTATGGAAATCAAATCGGTTTTCATCAAAACGTCTCTCAGGCCTCTCCAACGCTTCTCAGGTTAGGCCTGGGTTAACACAGGAGCTTCTCAACTGGCCTCCCTCTGATTTGTCTCTTACCACAAACCCATCCTTACCAAGAACTTTGAGTGGGCACTTAATCGCTTGCTTGATTCACAATAGGTGCTAAATAAATGCTTGCTGCCCGTTACACACTCTATCACCACCAAATCTTAGAGCTAGAAGAGGTTAGCAGATACCAACTAATCTAACTGATGTCTAGAGCTGGAATTCAGAATCTGGGCAGCTTGAGTTCAAATCCTGCTCAAGCATTTCCTAGCTGGATAACCTGTGTCTCGGGTCTCTCATTAGTAAAATGGGTATAATCATAGTAGCGGCCCCACAGGTTATTTCCTATTCACCACTTCGCCATATCTCATTTTGCATGTATCCATTCAGATGTTGTTTCCCCCATTCGGCTGGAAGCTCCTCCAGGGCAGGGACTGTCTTTTGCCTCTTTTTGTATCCCCAGCACTTAGCACAGGGCCTGGTACACAGTACCAGGTGCTTAAATCTTTTGGAATGATCATTGATCAAATGAAGAAACATACGTAAAATATTTGCAAACATTAAAGCACCGCTGAAATGCTCATTATTATTAAGAGACAATGTCTTGTAGATAAGGAACTGACCTCGAAGGCAGAGAGACTGGGGATCTAATCCCATTTCTGATAGTAATGACTATGTGTCCCTGGACATGTCACTTGCATTCTCTAAGCAGCTCTCTAAGACTTGCCTTGGTGGAGGGACTGTTCTCATCCAGAAGTTCCTTGCGCTAACATGCTGATTGTTGTTCAGTCCTCTTCATGACCCCACTTGGGGTTTTCTTGACAGAAAATCTGGAGTGGTTTTCCATTACCTTCTCCAACTCCAGACTAACAGGGCAGCTAGGATAGAGATAGCTAGGCATGGAGTCAGAAAGAACCCTCTTCCTGAATTCAAATCTTACTAGCTGGAGTGACCCTGGGCAAGTCATTTCACCCTCCTTCCCTCAGTTTCCTCATCAATGAAATGAGCTTCAGAAGGAAGTGGCAAACTACTCTGGTGTCTCTGCCAAGAAAACCCCCATGGGATCATGGAGAGTCAGACATGACTGAAAAAAAGCCAGCAACCCCCCTCTAGTACTAATAGTCTCATCTATTATTATTTTAAAAGAAAAATTTGAATGATGTCTTGTTTTTCCCATCACCAGTATTTCTCACGGCACCCCTCCCATTCTGATCTCCCAAGAAGCCACCCAGCTAACAAATTATATTCTTTTAAAACAGAAGACTTTTAAAAATCAAGAAAGCTGATCTACACATTGAAAACGTATGAAAATACATGCAATATACTACCTCTGCAAGAGAATGTGATGGAAGTATCTTTTCATTTCTCTAGTTTGGGGTCATGCTGGCTCTTTGGTAATCCTCCTCCATCATCATCATCATCCACAGGCATCTCCAGAGAGGGGTCATACAGTCTCTTAAAAACCCCAACTGAAGGCAACCTGCCTATTTCCCAAGGCAGTCCATTCCACCTTTGCCTCTAGAGGCATCCGATAGAACATAAGCTCCTTAAGGGTAGGGACAGTTTGGATTTTGTCTTTTATCTAATTTATAGGAAGGTTTTCTTGGCATCAAACCTCCGTGCAACACCCCACCCCAGTGCTCCCATGTCTAGCCTTTTGGTCCAGAGAGAACAAATCCAATCCCCTTTCCCTATAACAGACTTTCAGATGTTTGGAAATGGTAACTCATATTTCCCACCAAGTCTTCAGGTTAAACATCCCCATTTCTAAGCATTGATCCCTGGGTTCAATTGACAAGCACTTATTAAATGCCTTCTGTATGCCAGGCATGACCTTGAAGACCCTTGAAATTTTGGTTATCCAGGTCAGACACTTCCCAAGTTTTCAAAGTCCTTCCTAAAATATGGCTCTCAGATCTGAACTCTAGGCTCCCTAAGTGGCCTGCCCACAGAAGAACCTGGCAAGACTGTGGTCTCACTCAGATTCTCTTAGCGCTGGCAACAAGACCACACTGACTTTTCTGGCAAGTTCATCAAATTGCTGACTAAGCTTGTACCTGTAGTCCTCGAAGACAATGAGATTTTTTTATCCAAAGAATTGTTGTCCACTCATCCCTCCCCTTCTTACTCCATTGATGTTTTAAATTCAGGACCCTCTCCCCCAGCTGCTAGTGCCTTCCCCATATGGTGTCCTTCCACTTACTATGTACTATCTCCCCCATTAGAATGTAACAGCCTTGAGGGCAAGTACTATGTTTTTTTCCAGTATCCCCAATGCTTGCCACAGTGCCAGGCCCATAGGAGGTAGGTAACAAATGTTTGCTGATTGGTTAAGTGTTAAATTGTGTATGTGATCCCATAGAATCTCATCTTATTTCACAAAATGTCCTGTGTTCTAGTTGAGTCACAGACTTTTGGGATCCACCAATTCACTCTAGCTGTTCCTCCCAATATCATCTCATCTGAAAATGTACTGAGCACCATTTACAGCTTCTTCAATCAAACAGGCATTTATTCGACTCCTAAAGTATGCCATGCCTTATGCTAGGCTCTGGAAATGCAAAGACAAAAGTGATAGTTCCTGCCCTTAGGGAGATTATACTCTATCATGCATATAAAATATAAACATATAAAAATTTTTATAGTAAAATTTTATCTTATATTTATAAAAATTGTGATTTTATTGATAGAGAGAACTCTTAGGTGAGGAAATTCCCTCTATCTATACTGGTCACCACCTTTCTGGTCACTTCTTTGAATTACCAAGGGCCCTGAGAGATTACATAACTTGCCCAGGGTCACGCAGTTAACATTTGGTATGTCAAAGGCAGAACCCAATCTAAGCTTAGGTCTTCCAGACTTTATTCATGCTATCATATAGCCTCTCTCATGTGAAAGGGGTAGGAGGTCATTGGAGGAGTGGGAGCCAATACCTGGAAGGGGAATCAGTAAAGGTAAGAGGTAGGGCTTGGGTGCCTTGTAGATTAGAGTCCAAGATGCAGAGGAGAGGAGGGAGTGCACTCCAGCCACAGAGACAGAAGATGGAGCACGTTAGGCCATTGTGTCAGGACTGAAAAAGACGTGGAAGGGGGGGTAACGTGCAAGAAGGCAGGAGAGACTAATCAGAGCCAAGGTACAGAGGATTGTAAATGCCCCAGGGGTTTATGTTTGGTCCTGAAGGTGACAGAGCTCCCCTGGAGTTTGTTGATCAGGGATAGGCTGTAGTCAGACTCACGCCTCGAGAAAATAACTTTGGTGTCTATGTGAAGGATAGAATGGAGAGAGAAGAGGCTCGAGACAAAGAATCCAAAGGAGGCCTGGGGAGAGGTGAGGAGGGCATGAGGGAGGATGTTGGGTATAGGGATGACCACAAAATGTAGTGAAGGCGGAGGACAAGCTTTAGCCATGATATGGTGGGTGTGAGGGTGAGGGAGGGAGAAGGAGTGCAGGATGCTCCTGAGGTAGTGAATCCAGTGACTGGGAGGACAGTAATAGGGAAGTCTGGAAGAGGGAACAGTTTGAAGAAGGGAGGAAGACAATGGGTTTTGTTTTGGACACAATGAATTTGAGTAGCCTCTTGGACTCTAGTTGGAAAAGTTCAATATGCAATTCATGATGCCAGAATGTAGCTCAAGAGAGACCAGGACTAGACATACAGACTTGAGAGTCAGCTGCACAGAGATGGAGCTCAAGAGCTCATTGAGAGGGAGCCCAGGGCTTAGGACAGAGCCACCTAGCCCACAGTTAGGGGACAGGAACCAGCAAAGATACTGGGAAGTCATCAGGCTTCTTCCTAGTCATTGAGAAAAATGTTGAGAAGTCAAACACGGATGACTGGGGTTCTTGTCCAAGCTGATATCGAACCATTAGTGAGTCTACAAGCATTAAGTACCCACTCTGTGCCAGGAAATAGTGCTAAGCCCCCGGGGTTCAAAGAAAAGCAAAGATTGAGCTTGTCCTCAAGGAGGTTATATTCCAATGTAAACAACTATGTCCAGAGATAAACATAGAGAGTAGATGGAAGGTATTCTGGATGAAAGCACTATGGAAACTGAGAAGGATCTTTCCCAGAAGGTGGGGTGTATACCGTCTGGAGAGAATCCAGGGAAGAAAGAGAGGATTCCTGCAGAGTGTTCTAGGTATGGGAGACAGCCATTGCAAAGTGGCATAGTCAGGAGATAGAACATCATAGTCAAAGAACTGAAAAGAAGCCAATGTTGCTGAGTCAAAAAGTCCTGGGGAAGGGCTCAATCTGTGAAAAGCTTTAACTCCCAGATAAGGGGCTTGATAATTGATCCTGACCATCATAAGGAACCATTGGAGCTCATTGGCCAGAACTTTGATCTAGGAAAATCAACCTATCAATAAACATTAAGTTCCTGTGATGTGCCAGGCTCTGCTAAGCACTGTGGACACAAAACAAGGCAGAAGTGGTTTCTGCCCTCAAGGAGGTTACAAGTCTAATTGGGGAGACACCATGCAAACAAATATATGGGAAGCAAGATTTATACAGGAAAAACAGAAAATAATTAAAAGAGGGAAGGCATTAGAATTGAGAGGAAATGGGGAAGGCTTCCTGCAGACGGTGACTTGAAACCAAGAGGAATCATCTTGACAGCTGAGGAGAGGACAGACTGGTTTTGGGTGCAGGAGGCCAGGTTAGAAGGTGTATCAATAGTCTAGGGGGCAGGTGATGAGACCTGGTGGCTGGGAGAGCGAAGAGAAGATGTGTGAAAGATGTTGGAAAAATAGAAGTGTCATGATTTGGCAACTGCTGGGACACATGGGTTCAGTACAAGTGGAAAGTCGAGCATGACACCAAGTTTTGAGTTTCAGGGGCTAGGAGGGTAGCAGTGCCCTCAATAGTAACAGGGAGGCCAGGAGGGAGGACAAAAAGGTAAGGATTGCAGTTTGGGATGGGTTGTGTTTAAGTGGTCTACAGGACACCCAGTTAGGGTCTCTGAAAGGAGAGATAATATAGGTGATTAAGAGTGTCAGAGGCTGCAGAGAGTCAGGGTGGAGAAAAGGCCATTCGATTTGACAATTAGGAAATCTTTGGCAACTCTGGAGAGGGCAATTTCAGTTTGAAAGAAGTCAGAAGCCAGATTGCAGAATTCAGAAGAGAGGAAGTAGACAGCTTTCTCAAGGAGTTTAATGGTGGCAGGGATCAAGTGAAGAATTGTTTTATGGTCATATTTGAAGGCAGAAACTAAGGAGCCAGTAGAGAGAGGGGATTGAAGATTGTGAGAAGCTGGGAGTGAGATAGGGACAAATATGCTGGAGAGGTTGGGAGGGGATGTAATAAGGGTTCCTGGCAAGGAGAAGGGCCACCTCTTCACTGGCAACCAGAGTGAAGGAGGTCGTGAGGAAAACTGTTGGAATATGATGATATTGGAATAAGATAGAATATGATAAAAAGGAAACAAAGGCGGCCCCAACTCGAAGACCTTAATTTAGAAAGGCCAAGGTCACCCCCTGCATCCTGGGCCACCGCTCATTTGGACTTTGGGCTTGCCACTAGACTTTGACAGCTCTGGAGGGGAGTGAGGCTGATATCACTTAATCTAATTCATGAACAAGTCAGGACAAGGCCCTTGGGAGGTCACTGGTTCTCTGGGAGAACAAAGGATGAGGCACAAATATCAGGGAAGGAGGAAGCAAGATTAGGGCGGGAGGTTTAAAGAGAGCAGGAGCTCTAGAAACAGCTGCCAGGGAGAGGAAAATAGTAAATCAATTGGAAAAAATAGAATGTTTGCCTTGTGGCAGTTAGGGCCAATGAAGAGAAGTTTGGAGTCCAGGCTGATGCTTTCCTCCAGCTCCATTCACCAGCATGTGAACAGGAGCAAAGGAGGCAGATGGGAGAGCGTCCAGGGCCGGGGATCTGGCCAGCTGTCATCAGTTCTAGGATAAGGGGGCAATGGTTATTTGTCATTGTTGCATTAAGTCCTTTCAGTCATAGCTGACTCTGTGATCTCATTTGGGGTTTTCTTGGCAGAGAGACTGGGGTAGTTTGCCATTCCTTCCTCCAACTCACTTTACAGATGAGGAAACTGGGACAAAGAGTGAAATGACTTACCCAGGGTCACACAGCTAGGGTCTGGGGCCAGATTTGAACTCGAGAAGATGAGTCTTCCTGATTGCAGGCCCAGTACTCTGTCCATGACACCACCTAGCTGTCCTTAGCAATGGGTCTAGGCCAAGGGTAGTGGAGAGTTGAATTGGTTCACCAAGAGTTTTGAGATAGAAAAAGGAGGAGAGCCTAGCCCATGGAGGGGAGGTCACATTAAAGATGAACAGATTAAGAGGCTGTCAGGCATAGGAAAAAATGGGAACGATCCCAGATTGTGACCAGATAAAGGAAGTCAATGGATGAGAAAATGGATGATTTATGAATGACTGCGAGACGGAAGGTAACTGAGGTGGGGGGGGGGGGTCACAGTCACTGAGTAGATGGAGGAACTGGGAAGTCAGGGTGCCTGGGGGAACGTCAATAAGTATGTGATTAAAAATAAAGGAGTTAAGAAAATGTATGTATGACAAGAGATGGGGAGGAAAGACTGGACAGTGAGCCAAGCCCTAAACTCGCTGATGAAAGAGGATGGCCTTAGATAAGGGTCGTGGAGTCTGGACTGGGTGATAATCTGGGTAGGGTGAGCCAGGAGAAAAGAATGCTAGAGATGGGAAGCAAGAGCCCAGAAGAGGCAATGGGAAGCACAGAATATTGACTTCCCCCCACTGTGGCCAGAGAATCAGGGTGTGTAACAGCAGAGCCAGTCCTGGAAAGAGCACTGAGAGAAGGGGCAGGGTCAGCAGGGAGCCAGAAGACAGAAGGAAAGAGAAAGGAAAATGTTTCAAATCAAAGAAGTCTGTAAATTATCTGGCAGGCTTTCCAGAGGGCACAGTGGAGAGAGATCCGAGACATAGGACAGGATGGCAGAACAGCTCTGGTCTCCTTGGGGGAGCCTTGACGAGCCTCCTCACGGGGGGCAGGCCAGATCTGATGTGGGAAGGGGCTAGGGTTGATAGTGACAATGAGGAAGCAATGGGAGTGGGGAAGGAGAAGGGAGGGGGTCAGTACCAGGGGATAGGAGTGTGCTGACCCTAGGAGGCTGGCAGGCAGCAAGAGGTGAAAGCCTTACCTTCTTCAAGGTAGGAGATGGAAGAGATTTTGTCCCCAGAGGACAGGGAGCCTGCTGCTGGAGACAGTCCTGGGTCAGGGTCTGATAACCCTTCAAACAGGCATGAAGCCACCTGATCAGCCCTCATAGGACCACAGATTCAGAGACAGATGGGGCCTCAGATGCCATTGAGTCCAGCTTCTTCATTTACAAATGAGGCCACTATGGCTGAGAGGTCGTGACTTGCCCAGGGTCACACAGTCTGCACTTGTCTGAGGTTCAATTTGAACTCAGGTCTTCCTGAGTTTCAGGCCCAGTACTCTATCCCCTCTGCCACCTCAAGGCCTCCTCTCTCCAGCCCATCTCCTAGGACAAACCAAGAAACTGTCCAGAGATTTGCCCAAGACTTCCGAGGCCCTCTCCAGCCTCTCCCAACTGCCACTCACCTTGACTTGGCCTCTCTCCTCCCCTCCCCTCCCCTACCTGCAGTCTAGAAGGCCCAGCTCCAGCCACACCCCTCCCCCTTCCATCCTTCCCTGTGCTGGTGACTCACAGGGCACTGGGTAGGGGGGTCAGAGGATCTGAGTTTGAATCCTAGTTCTGTGTTCTATACAACCTTGACTTCAGCTTTCTGGGACTCGGTCTCCTCACCTGCCAAGTAGGGGTTGGATGAGATGACCTCTAGAGGCTCCTGCCTGCAATCCTAAAAATCCATTCTTACCAAATTGGAGACCTCACGGGTTCCCAAGACTCGGACTGGACGTCATTCAGTTAACAGGAGGTCCAAGTCCAAAGCTTCCCCCACCCCATGGCTCCTGGGTCAAACCTCTGAGGCCCCCACCTCAATGACTATCCCTTCCTACATACCCTTCATCTCTTTCTCTACAGGCTAAAGGCCAATACCTTGAAGTGACCAGAAGGAAAGTGTTACATGGAAAAAAAAAAAGACAGGAGATAGGAGACCCCATAATGGCAGGTGAGGGTGGGAGCTCATTCCACTGGGACACACCACTACTTAGGGTCCCTCTGCCTCCTTGACTGGGGCAGGAATGATCCCCAGAGCAGGTTGGAGGGCCCAACAGCCACTTGTTCTCTGGGAAGGCTAGAGTCATGAGCATAACTCAGAGAGGAGTGTGCCAAGTCTAAGTCAGAGGGCCTGAGTTTGTGTCTCGGTCTGCATGACTGGGCCTCAGTTTCTTAAAACCAAAATAAGAGAGGGACTGAAATGGATGGCTTCCCAGGCTCCTGTGTGAACTAGCCCAGTGGGCGGGAGGAGGCCAGATGTCAGCTGACAGCTTCCTTCCCTGAGTCGTTTCTCTGGCTGAGTGCCAAGCTTCCTGGTCTCGTTTTTGTGGTTCAGTCTCAAGGGCCCTAGTTCCATCTCTGGTGGGGGAACCCAGTGAGATTGTGCCCCCTCCTCCTCTGACTTTCCAGTCAAACCAAACCCTTAAACACAATGTCTCTTCTCCAATTTATTAAAGAAGGAACCAAGACCATTATGGTGTCCAGAAATATAGGAGTTACACAGCAAGGAAGGCCGATGCTTAATTACTAGGAAGCCGAAGAAGAGAAAGGAAGAGGAGGGCAGCAGTGATGCCAGCTGGAGCCAGGGAGGGCAGCTGCAGAGAGGGGCTGGCAGGCTGGTCCAACTGCTCTTTATCCTACTGATTGCCAGGAAGCAGGGGAGGCTGCGGTAGCCAGCTCAGGCAGGACTGTGGAGAGAGGAGGGAAGTCAGGAGATGATGCTACAAACACCAGGGAGGGAGATTGGACCTAAAGGTTAGCCTCTGCTCACTCTCCCTTCCTACTCTAAATTTAATAAGCATTTACTGAACATATCTCTGTGCCATACTGGGCATACAGAGAAAAATATGGGGAGGGAAAAGCTCCTGCCCCCAGAAGCAAACGGCCAGTCTGCTGACCCAGCTCTGTACTATCTTCACAAAACAGTCAGGAGAGGGTTCCAATCAGGACCAGCCTCCAGGAGGCAGGAGCACTGGAAGGCACTAGGGGTCCTGCAAAGCTAAGCATACATAATAAGGCACAGACATCCTCACTGAAGAGAAAAAAGTGTTGTATATGGGCAAACGGGCCACAACATAGTTGATGAGGTAACGTTCATTCTCAAAAGATCACAGGGTCCAAAGCATGAAAGGTTTTGAATCTGAGACAGTTTCTAACGCAGACACAGCAGGGAACCACTAAAGCCTCTTGAAGGTGGCAGGTGCACATTTCTCATCCTCCCTCCTTTTCTCTTTCCTAAAACCTTGGTTTGCTGTGGATAAGCAATTACCCCAACTGCCAAGACTCCCTCTCAACCCCCAAAAAGCCCCCCCACCCCACCCCTTCCTTCTTCCATGTCTTTTCCACACTCACTCTGTAAGGTGTAGGTCATCCCAGGTTCTAGCTGCAACAGTGGAGGGAGAATGAAGAAAAAGTTCCTGGGCCAAGGAGCCAAGGAAAGAGTGGGAAGGGACTGAGCTGGAAGGGGCTGTTTGGGGGACTGCTGCTGGGAGGGACGCTGTTTAAGGGAGTTCTGTTTGGGGGATGGCTGTCTGGGAGGAAATGGAGAATGGCCCCACCGGACCCAGCAGCCACAAAGGGAGCAACCCAATGGAGAGAGATCTGAGACATGGGACAGGACGGCAGGACAACTCTGGTCTCTCTGGGGGGAACCTCGACGAGCCCCCCCATGGTGGGCAGGCCGTTCCCTGGTCCAGGCCCAATGGGATGGTTCCTTCGCCATGACCTAAAAGGAGACAAGATCAGTAGCCCAAGGATTCTAGGGGATAGGGAAGGAAAGCAGAGAGACCAATGGGCAGAAGTCAGAGGGCCTGGATTCTCTGCTTTATCTGAGTCCCTTCCTTCTCTGAGACTCAGTTTCCCCAGGTATAAGATGGAATAGGACTAGATTTCCATGTTCCCTCCCAGCTCTGACACCCCAGGGCTCTCCCAACATCCCTCCCAGTTCCATTAGCCCAGGATTCCCTGACCTCTTCACAACAGTGCCGGCTCACAGCTGCCCGGTAGCCCATCCGAGCCCACAGCTGGTCCCTCTGACGAAGGAAGCTGGGCATGAGTTTCCGCCAGCCCCTGCCCAGGGCCCAGGGCAAAATCTCATACTTGGGGTCCTCTCTGTCTTCTTCCATGTCATTAGCTAGATACCTACAGCACCCACCAGGGGTCATAGGAACAAAGCCAACACAAGCATGGTCTTATAATGTTGCATTTAAACGTCCCCTTTGCCAGCCTCGCCCCACCCCGCCCCCCACACACACACCTTACTTACAAGGCTAAGAAGAGGTTGCTGTGTGTATATTCACTGAGCTGCAGGCCAGCTCTTTGGAAATAGATCAGGGCCATGGCCAAGAGATACTGCACAGAGACAGAAGAGGGAGGGCCAGCCTCTTCAGTCCTCCTGCTTGGCAGGACAGTCAGGCCCAGCCCAGGGAAGCAGGCTCCCTTAGTAAGACCCCAGGGCTGGGAGAGTCTCAGCCCCTTCCTTAGGCCCCAGGGGGCCCCAGCCTCTCTCTCCCTCTAGAGCCCAGGGGAGCTGGCTCCCTTAATAAGACCCCAGGGCTGGGAGAGTCTCAGCCCCTTCCTTAGGCCCCAGCCTCTCTCTCCCTCTAGAGCCCAGGGGAGGGCTGGGGCAGGGCAAGCCAGGGTCTGCTTCTGTCTTCTTTTTCATTCCGGCTGCAAGGCACACAGCAGGTGTGGAACACATGCCCAATCAAGGAAGGCCCTTTGCCACTGAGAAGTATGGCCTTAGCACTGGCTGGGGCAGGGACTGGGCCATCATGGGCATCTCTGCCTACCCGGCCTGGTATGGCCTGGATGCTGAATGAATACTGGGAGGTCGATGCCTGCCTGCCCTCTGTGATTTAAGTGGTAATAAAAGCTGGGGGAAGGGGAGGTGGGTGATGGTGTTTGCAGGTGTCACTGCTAACTCAGTGAGAATGAACCCCCCCCCCCCACTCTTCCAAGGAGCCCAAACCTCAGCACAGCTGTGACTGCCACCCCCAAGCTTAAATACACACACCTTATCAGAGATCTGAAAGCATAGATCGGTGGCAAAGAACTGCTGCAGGTAGCTGTCCTCTGGGAGGAGGAGGCAGAGAGAAAAGAAGAGTCAGCCCCCCCCCCCACCTTGCAAGGTTAACATCTCCACCCAGGAAGCCCCTTGCCCCCTGCCTCCAGGCAGATAAGAGCAGGTTCAGCCCAGTGTGAAGATGGGTGGTGAACACACCCTGGGACAAGGGCAAAACGAGACTCAGCCCCATCCCTGGCCAGTGGGGAAAGCTGGGACCCAGTAATTGCCTCCCCATCCCATGGTCTGGCCCCAGGGGAGCTGGCCAGGTCCTCACCCCTCTCACCTAGAAGGTTAAGGAAGGTGTGCACCTCCTGGCACTGGCGGGAGGGAAGGTGCCTGGTGCCAGCCCAGATCCCTGGCTTCACCCAGCTGGGGATGGCAGGAAGGGCCGAAGCAGAGTCCTGGCCTCGGTTCATCAGGCTTATCATCGCGGTGTCAGGGAGGGAAGGGAGGTAGAAGGGAAAGGGAGTACAGGACCTGTCCGTAGGAGGAGGCAGAATCCAGGCCTCAACCTCTCCTCTAGGTCTACTAGGGGGAGCTGGGCTGGAGAGGTGCAAGCTGGTGGGAAAGCCCCTGAACCCCAGGGGCACCTGCACTGGAGGTGGGCTCTGGGGTCTAAGGGACTACTGACACCCTTCTCCCGAAGCCCCACCCCCAGAGTCAACAGACCCATCCTCTCTGGCCTTACCAGGCAGGGAGGCTAAGGACAGACCATCACCCTCACCTCTCCCCACCATACCCTCCCAGGGAGAGAGTGGAGAGAAGCTGGCTCACCTGAACAACGTGATTACACACAGCTTATCCCTCCCCCACCCCCACCTCCTCTCTATAACGGCTCAGCCCCACCTCACGCCCACTCCCCACAGGTAGGCCCAGCCGTCAATCAGTCCTTCCAAGGTTCCTGCCAATCTTCCTGCAAGGACTTTTTTCCTCCTCTTTCTCAGCCCTCACTCACTCCAGACCCCCTGAGAACTGACTGGGGCCTGGCCTCAGGCAGGTAGCACAGAGCCAGATGAGGTGAAACCTAACTGACCGTTACCCAGGTGCCCTATTGTCCTCTACTGATCTTGCCTTGGTTTAATAGGATAAGAGCCCACCTCTTTACTCTCCCTACCGGCCTCCACCCCCCACCCTTGGATATACTTCTCGATGGCATGTGGGAGGGCAG
This sequence comes from Gymnobelideus leadbeateri, assembly GCA_011680675.1. NCBI lineage: Eukaryota > Metazoa > Chordata > Mammalia > Diprotodontia > Petauridae > Gymnobelideus > Gymnobelideus leadbeateri. Next base: position 959,321 of record WOXC01010949.1, read on the forward strand.
AAGGTGGCTGTAGTCAGCCTGAGGCCTGCAGGCAATGCACAGGCCCCGGAATCAAATGGACCACTAGCTCACAGTGGTGACCCTGGGCAGGTCACCAAACAGAAGTAAAGTGTTTGCAACTTTCAGATGCTACATAAATGCTAGCAATACTTGTTAGAGAAGGTGGACTTGAAGGGGATGGAATCCAACCCTCTCAGTTTTTATTAATGAGGAGACAGTTTCAGAATGATTTATCATCCATCTCCAAAGAGAGTTAGAGAGCTAGCAGGCCCTGGAGTCAGGAGGACCCAAGTCCAAATCTAGCCTCAGATACTTCCTAGCTGTGTGACCCTGTGCAAGTCACTTAACCCCTGCCTCAAAAAAAAAAAAAAAAGACAACCAGAATCAGGCAACATTTGTTAAGCACTAGGGACACAAATACAAGCAAACAGGACACTGCGGCCTGGTCTCAAGGAGCTTAATGCTCTAATAGGAGAAGACAACAATGAGAGCCACATGGAAAGCAGAGATCTCTGAGGACCAGAGGAAGGAACCAGGGGTGTTTGTTTAGCCTGGAGAAGACAAGGCTCTGGGGAGAGACCAGAAAGGAGCTGCCTTGAGTGTCTGAAGAGCTGTCTTGTGGGAGATGTCAGGTTTATTTAGGATATTTTAGAGGGAAAAATCAGGAATGACTTTTTTATTTATTTGAAAGAAGCAAATGGAGGCTTGAGGTGTGGGGGGGAGCCCAACCTAACAATTAGGGATTAATTAATTCCCACATTGGAATGGGCTGTGTTAGGAGAATATTTTATTCTATTTACTCATATATACTTTAACTCTCTCCAGTGGAATGTGAGCTGGGAGGGGAGTGGGGAGAGGAAAGGTTTTCTAGTTTCCCTGGGTTTGTGGTTTGATGGGTAGGGTATCCACTTTACAATCTAGAAGGCTTGGGCCTAAAGACTTGGATTCTAATTCCACTGAAGATACTTCACCTTGGCTAAGTGGCTTCTGCTTTGGGCCTCAGTTTCCTCATTTGTAAAATTCGAAGGTTGCATAGTGATAGAAGGTAAATCTTTGAGAGCTCCTTTATGTCCTGGCACACAGCAGGTGTTGACAACATTTATTTATTGATTGATTGGTCCTTCCATTGAATGATTCCAATTCTGTACACAGAACAAAACAGAAAAAATGAAACCAAACTTTGAACAATTATAAAGCCAACTTGGCAGGGAGCAGATGTCTCCCTCCCTTCTGGGAAGAGTCAGACATAATGGGTGTGGAATATTATGCAGATGCAGACACAGGCTCCCCATGGTGTCTGAAAAGGGCTTAGCATCATGCCGGGCACACAGGAGGAGGCACTTAAGAAATGCTCATCCCCTTCCCCCTTCCTTTCCCTAATTATGACATCATGAATTTTGAGTTGGAGAGGACTCCAGAAAGCATTCGAGGGTAACCTACTCCTTTTGCAAGGCAGCTAGGCAGAGCCACAGTGGATAGATATGCACTAGGCTTGGAATCGGGAAGACTCAAATCCCTGAGTTCAAATCCAGCCTCAGACACTTTCTAGCTGTGTTACCCTGGGCAAGTCCCTTAACCCTGTTGGCCTCAGTTCACTCTTCCTGTAGAACGAGCTGGAAAAGGAAACGGCAAACCACTCCAGTGTCTCTGCCAAGAAAACCCAAATGGGGTCACAAAGAATGGAACACAACAGACTAGCAACTTTTTACAGATGAGGAAACCAACCGGTTAAATTGTTTTGCTGAACTACTCCCCCTCCCTTCCTTTCTTTTAAAATCGTTGTTAGAGGGGATGGCTCATCCAGCAGGAAGGGTTCAGAAGGGGTTCAGAAATATAGGTCCCTTTCATCAGCTCCCAGGGGTTCAATTGCCATCTCCATGAAAGAGACTCAGAAATCCAGCCCAAGTCTCTAACTGCCCTTCGGCGTTTCCAACTGGATATTCCATAGGCAGCTCAAACTCAAGTCCCAGCAGGACTCGTTATCACTTCCCCTCAAAAGCTGCTCCTATCCAAATGTCCCTAACTTCGTGTCACCTGAAAGGAGACACAGTCCTTCCAGTCACACGGGTTTGCCACTTCAACTCCTCCCTCTCTCACCTCCGGTCCCTAGGCAGGTGGTGGTTTTACCTCGAGGGCGGCTCTTACATCCTCTCTTTCTCACACCTTCATCCGTCCAGGCCCTCAACACCTCTCACCTGAACTATTCTAATTAGGTTTTCATTGACCTCCTTGCCTCCAGGCTCACCCACCTCCAAAGTGATTTCTTAAAGTCCCCTTCTGAAGAAGGAAGGAAGGGAGGAAGGAAGGTATGGACTGGACAGTTTATCGGTTGGTCAGTTCATTGAAATAATCACAATTCTGTCCACAGAACAAAACACAACAAAATCAAACACGAGGGATTATAACGACCAAATGTAGCCCTGAGGAAGAGCTGGTGTCTTCTATCGCCTCCTTTCCGTGGGTCTGCCCTTCAACCTTGGCAGTGTTGTTCCCTTTTGTGGAACAAAGGCGCCAGGCAGCCCGTAAGAGTGTGGCCTGAACCAGGTGAAAATGTAATTGGAAAAAATTGAAGAAAATAAGTGAAGATATAAGAGAACACAGAAAATGTGGGCGTGCAGTTCCCTAAGGTGACCCCCACTGTGGTCAGCAGCATCAGGAAATATAATCGCGAAGAGATTTCTGTTGGGGGGAGCTGTAGGATCCCGGGGGGGTATGATGCCTGCTTAAGGTGCAAAGCCATTACAGATGAACAAAGGGAGGAGGGACTTAGGCTGCAAAGGCTGTTCTGGACAAATATTCACCCGAGGGCTTTCCTGGCCCCTCTCTGCAGGCTGGGTCAGTCGAACCTGTATCTGCCTTCCTTGTACCTAGTTATTTGCAAGTCCTCCCTGGCCCCACCCCCACCCCCCATTAGACTTGGAGGTCCATGAGGGCAGGAACCATGTTTTTCCCTTTCTCATCCTCAGTGCTTAGCACGGTATCTGACACATAGGAGGTATTTAATGAACGCTCATGAACTGACCAGTTTGAAGAGGGTCATATTTCCCATGCATAAAAACAGTTTGGGAGGGTAGAGTAACTAGAACAGATGCTTGGGCAGCAGACAGCTTGACAGGTTAGTCCTAACCACGGAGGTGTTAGCCCCCAGCCCCTTGGTCAGTGTTCTGCTGGGCTCAAGATGGACTTTATTAAATACTAAAAAATTCTGTTGTCTTTAATAAATATTTACAGACACTGATTCTTCAGTTTATAAATTTGGCTTATATTTCTCACCCACTTGGAATTTCTAGCAGGAAATTCCCTAATTTTGATGAGTTCACGCCATTTTCTCAGGAACATACTTATCTCCTTTTCTCTGCCTGGTCTAGAGCACTCACATTAGGGCTTAATTCATTATTACTTGAGAGAGAAAGCTAATGAAGCATTTTGTAAGTAGTGCCCCACTCCAAGAGAAACGGATCCCTGTGGCCATGCATTTAGATTTAGAGAAACCACACATTCACTTTATTTATCATGTTTTTATTTATTTTGTTAAACATTTCCCAATTGCAATTTCTCTGGCAGTGAGTTTGACACCTCTGTCACAGAGGCTTCCCAGGTGAAAGTTCGACAGTTTACTCATATATGCCCACCCCAGAGCCAGGCTCTGCTCCGAGTTCAAACATCTGAACTTCCCAAGAGGATGAACACTCTCACAAGACTTTGCCCAAGTAGACCTCCCATTCCTGTCCTGCCTCCCAATTTTCCAGTCCTGGCTGGGAGGATATGCTCATTACACCTCACCTACCCCCCACCCCACCCCTGCCCCCCCCCCACTACTGCTGAGGAGGACTTTGACCAGGAGTGGCTTCAGTCTGAGAATCTCCCCTCAGCAAAAAACTGTGCCATCTCCATTTTCACCTTGTCTGATGTCTAGCAAGCAGATATGGCCACCAACCTGGAGCAGACACACACACACACACACACACACACACACACACACACACACACACACACACACACACACACACACTGCCAGCCAGTCAGCCTTCTATCAATAAATTTAGACACAGTAATTGGGATGGGAGCTCTCTGAATTCAAGGAATTTAAAATTTAGAAGACTAAATTAGCTTGTCTCACTCATTTCAATTTCTTCAGCAAATGCCTCTCCAGCTGAGTCATTCCCAAGAGTCTGTACTACAGAAGAAGGAAAAGGGAAAACACATACAAAACTTATTAAAGAACAGATGCTAGAGATGGGAGTAGGAATGCACAGGCCTCTGCATCCAAACTGGGCTGATGAGCTGATAACTCCAAAAAGGGCTTCCTAGCATGCCCTTTGTATCTGGGAAAAGTTCCTGCTCTGGTGTGTTAGGGAGGCTCATTCCTATCCAAGGATTCCAGAGTACAGTTCGGTGGGGAGCAAGGTGCCGCCTGCTGCTGCCTCTGCTCATAACCTCTTAACTGACAAATCCAATGACCTGTTCTCAATCTTCCTTCTCCTTGACTTCTCTTCAGCCTTTGACATTGTGAGCCTTCTTGTTGTTGATACGGTCTCTTCTCGAGGTTCCTCCTGGTTCTTCTTCCTATGTGACTGCTCCTTCCCAGATTCCTTTGCTGGTCTAGGTAACAACCTCGATAAACATCCTGGGCCCTGTTCTCTCACTCCGTTCCATCTCATCAGCTCCCATGGACATAATGACCATCTCTGTGCTGATGCTCCTCAAAGCCCCTTCTCCAGTCTTAATCTCTCTTCTCATCTCCATTCTTACATCTCCTCCTGCCTTTCAGACATCAGAACTGAATGTATGATAGACATGTTAAGCTCAATGTGTCCCAAAACTGAACCCATTCTCTTTCCCCCTCGACCTATACTATCCTCCCAGTCACCCAGGCTAGGAACCTAAGAGGCATGCTTGACTCCCCCTCATCTCTCACCTCCCATGTCCAAGCTGTTGCCAAAGGTCTATTGAGTCCACGTTTGCAAAACTCTCTTGAAAACACCCCTTTCTGTCTTCTAACACTGTCACCACCCAGGCCTTCATCACCTCACCTGGACTATTTCTGTAGCCTGGTAGGGGTTCTGCCTGTCTCAAGTCTCTCCCCTTTCCAATCTGTCCTCTATTCAGCCCCCAAAGTAACTTTCCTAAAGAGATGATTTGACAAGGTCACCCTTCTACTAAAGAAACTCCAGGGTTCCTTATTACCCCAAGGGTCAAATGTAAAATCCTCTGGTATTCAAAGCCCTCCCCCCCCTCTGCCTTTCCAGTCTTCATACAGCTGACACCCCCCCCTTCCCTTCAATGGAGTGACACTGGCCTCCTGATCATTCCTCAGACAAGATACTCTATCTCAAGCTCAGTCACTTTGAGTGGCTATCCCTACCTGGAATGCTTTCCTCCTCATCTCCACCTCCTGGCTTCCTTCAAGTCTAGGCCAAAATCCCACCTTTTCCAGGGAGCCTTTCCCAAGCCCTCTTAATTCAGTGCCTTTGAACATCTATAGATAATGATCTGTTTGTCCTACAAACAGCTTGTTTGTGAGTAGTGGGGTCTGCATGTTGTCTTCCCCATTAAACAGTGGACTCCTTGAGGGAAGACCATAATGCTTGTTGTTTTGGAATCTCTGAGTATGGTCACTGAGAGGAATGAGCCACTGGAGTGAGCATACTCCTCCATGCACTTACTCAGTGGAAGAAGTGAGGGGTCCCTGCTGACGGCTCCCAGGAAGTCCCTTCAGTCCCCATCCCTTGGCCACTAGTTAGTCAAGGCAGCTGAAGGGTTAGCTGGCCTCCAGATCTGCCCATTAAGGTTAAGAGTTCTCATTTTTGCTTTGCCATTGTTATTGGTGAAAAGTTTAGTTATTGAAAGTTCAGTTATAGGGGCGGCTAGGTGGCGCAGTGAGGAGAACGCCGGCCCTGGAGTCAGAATGACCCGAGTTCGGATCCGGCCTCAGACACTTAACACACACACAAACAAAAACCTAGCTGTGTGACCTTGGGCAAGTCACTTAACCCCAATTGCCCTCCAAAAATCACACACAAAAAAAAGAAAGTTCAGTTATGATCATCTCTTCATGGACCCATTTGGGGTTTTCTTGGCAGATACTGGGGTGGTTTGCCATTCTCTTCTCCAGCTCATTTTACAGATGAGGAAACGGAGGCCAACAGGGTGAAGTGACTTGCCCAGGGTAACATCAGTAACAAATCAGAGCAAAACATTCACAGACATCAAAATACAGCATTCATAATGTTATAACTTTACAATGTATCACTAAAATGGCCACATAGTTTTCACCAAAGAGATCACATACATAGTTTTAAGCAAAATACATTCATTTAGTCAATCACAAAGTCCTTAATTCAATCACAAAGTACAAAAGTCAAAGTCCTCCACCCATGAGGTGAAATTAAGTTACAATTTCATTAGATCCCTAGGTCATAAGTAAATTACTATTTCATCAGTCACTACTCAGACAATTTCATCTTGACTCGAGGTAGGCTTTCAGCTTTCATGGTTCCTCTTCCAAGGTCCCAGCTCCTGCCCAAATCTAACCAACTGACACCTGAGTTCAAAGGCAGACAGCTCCCAGTCCCTTGTCTAGTTCTCCATGCAGTTCCTGTTCCACACTGAAGCTCACAGTGTCCAGTACACCTCAAGTCCTTCAGTCCTGAGAAGAGAAAACTTAACAGAACCACAACAATATCTATACACATCAAGCTTAGCAGAATTACAACAATATTCACACACACATGGTCAGCACTATCATCTCAATTCACTTTCTGCCTATGAAATCAACATAGACCCAAAATAGACAGTCAAAGTACTGACACCACAGTCATGTTTCCTCTAGCAGCTCTAACTGGCCCTTGGAAGTCTTTGGTGACCAGGCTGGTTCTTGGAAGTTCTCAGCAGGAATTTGGCTGGCTCTTGGAAGAAGCTCCGCCACCACAAGTTCTGTTCTCAAAATCAACATAACTTTATCCAGCCTCCATGCAGCTTGCTCTAAGAAATTCTGTCTCAGTTCTTAATTCTCATTTCTTTTCTCAGTTCTTCTCAATTCTCAGTTCAGTCTTCAGTCTAGCAGTAGCAGCCCAGCCTTCAGATACTTGATGAGAGAAATTCTCTCTCTCCCCTCCCCTCCCCGAATTAGCTGCTCTGCCTCCAGGTTGCTTGCCCCAAGAAATTCTGACTCTCCTAGCTGGGGCTTTTCCCTATATAAGGTATTAGCTCCTCCCTGTTCAGCCCCTTCCTATTAGGTCAGCAACAGGGTTTCATACCTTCTTTTTCTTTACAGAGGCTTAATTTGAAACTAAATGCTAAGTACCTGTTATCTTGGCAATACAAATGGTTCTTCAAATTTCATTACTATTACACATGGTAATTGGTCAGCCTAAGGGATATAGGTAGTGACTCTTTCACCTTCTTGTTGAACATATTAGGAAACTACAAAAAAAGTGCCCTGGTAACAATCACCTTGTCTCCACTGCAAGTCTAACCAGGTACCATTGCAGACACGCTTCCCTTTGTTCTCTTGATACTGTCTGACCCTGACTTTCTCACTTTCTGCAGCTTTACTCCCTCTCCTCAGCTGGACCATTCACCAAGATGAGATAGCATATGGGGTCAGCACATTCACTCTCCATCCAAAGACAAGCTCTACTTTGTTCCAGTCTCATCCTTTGCATTAAGGATTTTTCCTCTTTGAGTCCAGCACAAATGAAACAGTTGAGTCTCTAAGGTTTCCTATGTGAACCCTTAGAGAGTTCACTCTAAGAAAGACAAACAAAATTAGGATGTACACACATATTATTTCCCTCAAAATTGACAAACATGCATATGGAGATTTGCATGGGAATTCATTGGGAGAAATGAGCCCAAGGAAAGGCCAGTCGAAGACAACTTTATATCCTTAGAGCAAGGAAGTGTTTCCTTTTCCCTCCCTTCCTGGGTCAGGATGCCTGAGTCAGCCAAAATTACTTTCCATATGTATTAACCATAATATGAGAAAGGAATTTTTTTTTTTTTGCTTTTTGGAGGGCAATTGGGGTTAAGTAACTTGCCCAAGGTCACACAGCTAGGTTTTTGTTTTGTGTGTGCGTTAAGTGTCTGAGATCGGATCGAACTCAGGTCCTTCTGACTCCAGGGTCGATGCTCTACTCACTGCACCACCTAGCCGCCCCGAGAAAGGAATTTCTTAATAGATTTATAAAACATGGATGTCATAACAGGATATAAAGTGTGTCCATAAAATACCAAGATAAGAAAAGTCCCATTATTCAAGAAAGGGTCTGGTTCAAGGCACCTGGTCCCTGACAGAAGAATGTTCCCAGTCAGCAAAATCCAGCAGCAGAACTTTTACTCAGAGAGGAAAGCAAAGCATGTCTCTTATGCCAGAGCAGCAAAGCATTATGGGAGGTTAAGCTCAGAGAGAGCCAAAAAAATGGCTTTCTCCTCATTGCCTAACCCAGGGTTTGTTGTTTTCAGGTGATTGGGGTGGAGGGAACTCAAGCTAGTTTGAGGAGAGGGCAAGTTGGTTTATACCTATAAGCTTTCATTTAGAATCTAGGTCAGCTGCTCACTGGAACTACAGTCTTCAGTGATATAATGGATCCAGATGTCAAACCCATCTTTCCTGGGGGGGTCCCCAAAAAGATCCCCAAGTCAGGGCACTGCCACACCTATGGGGGAAAGCCCTAGCAGCACTACCTGAGAGGGCAGCCTGGTGTTTACATTAGAGCAAACCTTTCCCTTTGCTCTCTGAGCATCCAGGTTTCTAACTGCTTGAGGGCAAGACCTGATCTGCAGGTCCAGGTACCCTCTTCCCAACTCTGATGTCACCAGGAGCTGGGGCTTCCCCCTTTGCAGCCAGTGGTAACTGCCTCACATCTCCTGCACCTGCCTCAGTGCCCCTTTCCATAGTTTTACAGTGGCCTCGTTGCTACACCTGGATATTGGGGTCCAGACACAGGAGGTGAGCCCTGCAGGGTGAGGGCAGTGAATCCAAAGTACAGCCAGCAGGCATGACCAGCCCTGAGCAGGATCCTGGACAGTCACAGCCACCAGCATTGGACAGCCTGGGAGATTCAGGGGAGGCCCTAGAGAAGGAGAGGAAGGACTTGGTGGGGTGGGGGTGGGGGGCGGAGGAGAGGCTGAAAGTAACAACTAAGGCTGTTCCCTTAGAGGTTACATTGTTTCCCTGCAGTCTTCACGGGATGTGCAGGGTCTCCCCGTTGGAATGGCAGGGCCCAGCAGGCAGACTGTCTCATTTGGGGTTTGGTAACACGTAGAAGGTCCTCAGTAATCGACAGAGATGTCCCGGCCTCTCTACCTCCCCTCTGCCCGCAGAAGGGGGATCCAGAGGCAGGGACAGGGAAAAAGAAACGCCCGGGACGGCCTGGGCACAGAAGCCTGGGGCACAAAGGCCTAGGCACAGAAGGGAAACGTACAAGGTCTCAGGAAGGCAGGAGTAGTGGGTTACCGGTACCCAGACCCCGGCACTAAACTGCTTCCCTAGTGCACCGTTTCGGCAGAGGGCTCACAAAAACTAACAGATCTGCTCCCAGACCCAGTCCGGGATTAAAGGCCACTAGGTCAATAGCGTTTCTAAATTCCGCGCCTTTGTTATTTTCCACATCTCCCGCCACGCCCCAGGTAGGCTGAGCCAACCCAGCCTTAGCTGAAGTCACGCCCTCCTCCCCGCCCTCCTGAGCCTGGTTGGCTGTAAGGATTCGGTCCGTTTAGAATCAACGCGCGCTTTTCCTATTGGTCGGCGCGCCTTCCAGCTGACGAATCAGAAGGAGCCACGAGGATCTATCTTTCAGCACGAAGTAGAGCCGGGATGCTTCTGATCCGGAAGAATTTAATTCTAAGCTCTAGGGGCGAAGATGTCCCTCGGCCGTGGTCCTGTCTTCAGAGGTTGTGTTGGTATTGCTAGGGATGTGGCGCCTCAACTATTCTCTCCTGGATTTCGTCCTCTCGGCCCTCCAAAAATCTATCTCTTTGACGATCCACCCCCCCTGCAATGGTACAGGCCAAAGTGTAGGCAGAAGGCGGGGTAGGAGCTCTCCGGGATGAAGGGGGGCGTTGGGACGATACCATATTTGACATAAGAAACGGGGGAAGCCCGCGCCCCCAGAGGCTGAACTTTCTTCCACAGCAAACTTCTGATCTCCCAAGTTCCTCGTGGCAACACGCTCCCGATAATGTCCTAAAGAATTCGCCGGTGGCCTGCTCAGAGATAGCCTGCGTGGAGACGACCGGGGTATGTCCCGGGTAGCTCGCTCTCTCCCCTCCCCGCCCCACCCCGGCAGGAAGTGGATGGTCTACAGTTCGCACTTCCGTCTGGGAAGGGGCGGGGAGGCTGGTTACTAGGCGGCCGCGTCTGCTGGTGGGTCTGTAGCGTTTTCCGGCTCTCGGGGCTGAAGGGGACCTGGGCCAGGGGCTGCCGTGGGCCGTCACCAGGGTAAGTTGCTGTGGTCCGGCCATGGGCGTCCAGTCCTGACAGGGCTGGATGCCAGGCCACGGGGGGAGGGGAGGGGGCTGGGTGCCAGGCCACTGGTGGGTAGGGCGGGGACTGGCTTCAGGAGTCCCATCTCTTTCTCCTCCTTTCTTCCTCCTCTTTTTCTCTTGCCTCTCTCTCAGTTTTCTTTCTTCTCTTCTCTCCATCCTCTTCTCCTCCCCTCTCTCCCTCCCCCTTTTCTCTCTATCTGCTTTCTGTCTTCTTCCTCCCTTCCTTCCTCCCTCCCTTCTTTCCTGTCCCTTTACCTCTTCATTCCCTGTTCCTTTCATCCCTCTATCTCCTCCATCTTAATTAAAACCATTAAGAAGTATTTGAAAATGCCCATCTTTTGGTTTTTTGACTAAAACCTTGTCCCAAACATTGCCATCACGGCCATTGATGTGTCTTCCCTTTGGCAGACGTTTTCCTTTTCCCTCCTCCTCCTCCCTTCCAGTCCTCCCCCTTCACTTTCTTCCCTCCCAGTTGCCCCCAAGGAATCACCAGGCATTAGACCCCAGTGAATGACCCCCACACACATACACCCCATTCTGAATATGTACTGGGTGCTGGGGGAGGAGAGAATAGTTTCTTGTTAATGGAAAGTCAGGGAACATGGGTTCAGATTTCGACTAAATCCCAGAGACAATGCCTAGGCCACCAGGTACCTCTGTGAATCACCTGAACAGTGAGGAAGACAGGCCCTCTGTGCATGGAGAGAAAGAGACAGCAGTTTTTGAGGAGAAAGGAAAGAAAAGGCATACCAGTTCCCTTTTAACCAAAGAGAGGTGAAACCTGGCCACTGACAGAGAGTGCTGAGGGAGAGGTGGATCCTGCCCTTTGGTGACTGGTTCAATTGATCCAAGGCTTGATTGGATGGGATTGGGGGGGGGGGGTCACTGGGTAGCTGTGGGTGTCAGCCTGAGGAAGGAGATGAAGGTCTTAGAGATGGAAGAACCTTCATTTCTCCCATTTTGCAGATAGGGAGACTGAGCTTGGAGGGGTGAGGTCCCCAAAGTCACCCAGCTTGGTAGAGCCAGAGGGTGAAGGGACGAGGACATCTGTGAGGACTGGCCGGAGATGCTGAGGGTGTTTGGCCTGGAGGAGACAGGGAGGATGGCAAGTGGTAGCTGTCATCAAAGCAGCTTGAAGTCTTGAAGTGTGGTCCTCCAAAAAGTAAGATTGCCCTTGGTCTGTTTGCCCCAGAAAGGAGAATCATGAGCAGTGGCAGGAAGCTAAAGAGATACATTGAGCCTTAAGAAAACCTTCTTAATCATTGGAGCTGTCCCAGAATGGCTTGAGCTGCCCTGACGAAGAAAGGCAGGAGCTGGGGGCAAGCAGCCTGGGATGGTGGCCTTTGGGCTTCCTCTGACCTGTAGAGGTTCCTTTCTGTGTGCTTGGTGTATGCTGTCTGGGTGCCCAGGGCAAGCCTTCCCACTAGAATGGCCCTCCTTGCAGGCAGCCAGGCTTTAGAGCTTTTTCTTTGTTTTCCCATTGGCTCACATGATGTCATGGGGACACTGCTGACCTGGGAATCACAAAAGGTTGAATCTGAACACTTGGGTTCCAGTGCCACCTCTGATGTTCCATTGCTTTCTGACCCTGGGTAGCTTATTTCTGTCTGTAAGATAAAGAGGTTGGACCAGGGGCAATAGAGTGTAAGCATCTTTAAACACCAGTTGTTTCTCTATTACTTTCTTTGAATTCCCTAGTTCCTGGCACATCAATGGGCTTTTAATAAATGCTTGTTGATTGATCGGCTACAAAAACATTCATAGAAAGGCTTAAGAAATGAACTGAATTTTTTTTATTGAATGCTAGAAAATTTTTCCTTCTGGACTTGGGGGCATGGAGGGGGGCACAGAAATGTTATTAGATTTTTTTTCTTCTAGAAGAACCTAGTTGTATGTGTTCCAGTGAGCTCCACCCTCCCAACATTCACCCACACTGATCCTTCCTGAAGCTGCATTCAACTCTGCACCTGGGACAGTGCTCACTCTCCCCCAAGCCAGGGGTCCAAAGGGCTCCAGCTTCCTTGCTAGCCCTTTGCAGAGAGGATCCTCTTTTTGGGAGAACTTCCGGAGGCCTTCCTCCTCTTCTTTAGCTCAGTTCCCCTCAGCAGCTCTGCTGTGCTGGAGCCCTGGAGCACCAGCAGCTACAGAAAGAATGAGAAGAAGGTACCTTGGATAGGGAGGCCAGACAGAGATCTGGGGTCTAGTCCACTCTGACCCTGTGCCCCACTGCCCTCCACAGGGGGCTGTGATCCTGTCTTTGCAGAACATTCTTTTCTTCTGGTGAAGGGAACACTACACAGAGAGCCAGACCCAGACTCATTTCAGTGACTAGCCTTGGACCTGAAGGATAGATGAGGAAGGACCCCAGTCCTGGGAAGGGTGGGGGGGCTACAGAGGCAGAATGGTGGCCCTTGGCCTTGCTGAACTGCTCTTCTTTGTCCCAAGGGAGGGACATGGGCTTGGAGAGGGGAACAATTCAACAAGCCTCTGCTAAGGGCTTACCTGCTGCCAGGCCTTGGGTCAAGGCCTTTCTTAGAATCCTGTTTCCTTCTAGTTACAGCTGGAGCCTCACCTTGTCCACAAAACCCTTCCTGATCGCCCAAGTACCAGCACCCTCCTTCCCAAACTCCCCCATGTTCCTTTTGTATGTATTCTGCATGTATTCAGATTTATGTTTTTTTTTTTTCTATTGGAATGGAGGCTTCTCAGAGGCAGGGCCTGGTTGTCTCTTGTCTTAGACAGTTAATAAATGCCAATTGACTGATTCAATACAAAGACAAAAGGGGGAAAACCCCTGACCTTGAGGACTCTGCATTCTTGGAGTTGTTGGGCTTGTACAGAGGGATTTCCTGGGGAGAGCCCTGGGACTGAGGACAGCTCTTGTCCAAGATGATGCTTGAGCTGAGCTTCGAAGGTAATTGGAGATTCTAGGAGGCAGAGGTGAGGGGGAGATGGAGTGCCTGGCATGTGGCACAGCTGGTGCTAAGGAATGGAGATGAGGTCCATGGCAGTCAGAATGTCCTGTATAAGGAGGCCAGTTTGGAGGTCTCCTTATTTCCCTTTAGGACTTTTGCCATTGGAGATCTTCTGAGTTCTTGGTGTCCTCTGATTGACAACACTTGAACTTGCTTGGGGAAAATGTGTGTTTAAGACTTGGGCTTGTGTGGGGTCAGGGAGCAGGTTGGGATCCCTGTAGGTGCTGCTGGAGAACCACCTTGGTGAGATCCAGCTCAGTCTTGTGCCTCCCCCTGCTGAGCGTTGTCTGGGGATCTGCCATGTGCAGAGCACTTGCCATACTTCCCCAAGTCCATTGGTGCAGATTAAACCCCCACTCCCTACTTCATTCCATGTGATTCTCATTCCTTTGCTTCTAAGTCTTCACAGAGAATCTCTCAGAGGAGCTGGAGATTTCCTTCAAGGTCTTCCAACATTCCCACCATTCATTTGTTATCCTTTAGGACTTTTTCATAATTTAAGGATTTTTAAAACTAAATTATTACTTCCCAATGGCACCCCTCCACACATACCCCAAGACCAACAGAATCTCCTTTGTAACACATAAGTATAGGCAAGGAAACATCAACTCACTGGCCATGTCTGAAAAGTCATGCCTCCCTCCACACTTGTAAGGCCCCATCTCTCACTGTAGCAGCAAGCACCCCAACATCCCCAGGGTGGCTGCCAACACAGGTTCCTAGATCTGCTTTTCTAAAGGAAAGCAACTCAAAATGGGTAGACAATCTTGCTTTAATCAATCAAATATATATCATTTACCTAGTTCAGGGGGAAAAGGTCAGCACCCCAAACTTAAAAGTATATAGAGGTTACAAGCAGAAGTTACAAGACAGAGAAACGTTTCAGCAAGCAGGCTTCCAAACTGTCCAACCATTACATACATCCATACCTAATCACAGTTACCAGAGAGGGAGGCATCAACACCTGGGTTTTTCAAAGCTGGGGGGCTCTCAACAGCTGGGCACCTACTTTCCTTCCAGTTCTTTGCTCCTACAGAAAGTGCTGCTGTAACTAGCCTTGGGCATGAGGGACCTTTGCCTTTGTCTTTGAACTCCATGGGTTAGAGGCCCAGTAATGACAGGCAGCTCAGCAATGCAGCAAAGAGAACACATGGCTTGAGTCAGGAAGGCTTGAGTTCAAATTCTGACACAGACACCTAGGAGCTGTGTGACCCTGGGCAAATGACATATCAGCCTCAATTTCCTCATCTGTTAAGTAAGGGAATTAGACTTGATGGCCTCTGAGATCCCTTCCAGATCAGAATCTTTGCTTCTGTGATCATGCAGTTAACTTCATGTCAAAGAACACTTACCCTTTAGTGACTTTTAGGGTATAATTCTAACTTGAATTATGTACGAATTGGGTCAGTTACAGCTCCATCAACAATGTACTAGTTTGCCTGTCTTCCCACATCCCTCCAACATTGAACGTTTTCATCTCTTGTCATTCTGGTAGGTCACTGTGCCTGAAAGCTCTCCTGTAAGGAGAGCTCCGTGATTTCTGAGCAGATGTCTCCACGGTGACAGCTTCTGTGCCGCCTGGCTGGCAGGTCACCCTTGGTATCTTGGAGCATCCCACTTCCGTGCACAACAGTTCTGCCCTTTACCTGCAGTCACCTGCAGCTTTGGTTCCTTGGCATTTGTGGTAACCTATGTAAGAAAAGCGGTAATGTCTGCAGTGGTTGTATTCCCTACCTGTTGTGGGAGCCAGTACAAGGCTGGAGCCTTAAGCCTCTGGAGCCATTTCCTTGCCTTTTAAGGAAAAGCTCGCCCTGTCCAGGTGGCCCAGCCCCCAAGTAGACATCACTCCCACTGTGAGTCTCTGTGGATCTTCTGGGGGGCTCATGACTCCTTAAAAGGCCTTAGGGCCATTCCAAGCTCCTGCCCTTAGGGACAGGAAAAGTCTGTTGGAGGCAGCCCAAGATAAGTTATTTAGTAGAGGAAAAAGGAAATTGAAAACAGGAAGTCCCACAAAAGGGCAAGTGAGAGGATGGTCTGAAAGAGTTCAGCATTAGAGAGTCCCAATATGGAAGAGAGTGCAGGCCAGAAACTCCAGGTGAGGCCTCTGAGCCTTCCCGTGTGGCAGGTTACATGAAGGGCCTTTCACAGTGCAGAGAGGTGACAGTAAGCAAGTGTAGCCCCAGGGACATCAGAGTCACAGCCTGTGAGGACCTTTCAGGACAGTCACTAAACCTCCTTGTGGTTAGAATCTTCTTCAGGAAGGTAGCGGAGAGGTCATTCCAGTCCTGAGGGCAGCGTGTTCCAAAGCCAGGGTCAGTGCTCAGATTGTCCCAGATGACTTCCCCCCCACTCATGTTCTCCTGCCTAGCAGCCCCGTGTACTTTGTCCCTAGGAGCTCTGTTGCAGGATGGCATCAGATCTTTGTTCCTTTAGAGACCTCTGCTGAAGGGCTGCCTTCTTCTTCTCCAGGGCCTGAACAGGATTCTTCCTCACCTTCACCTAAGGACTTGGGATTGCCACTAGGTCATCTAAGAGATCCTCTTGTGCAGGTAAATTCATGTCAGAGACATCTCACCTCTTTCCCAACAGTCCGACCCCAAGGCCCCTCAGGCCCTTTCTGGAAAGGAGTTGTCTGAGCCATTTCCTCAGAGGGTGTGGAGTCCCCTGAGGGGGCAGAGATTTCGAGGCCTGGGCAGCTAAGCAGGAGGTGAAATAAGGATTGGAGAGGGTCTACTGCCAATCTGTCCTTCTCAGGTCAGCTTTAGGACTATGGAGCTCTTCCTCCTCCCCCCTTCCTATGAAGGAGACACTGATTTATCACAGACATGACTTCTAGGAGGTGGGACACCTGACCTGGGGAGTCAGGACCCAGTGAAGAACCTTACTTGGTGACCTGACGTGCTGAGTTTTGTCATCAGCATGAGGCGCCCTGTTGGCCAGAAGTGGTTCCCTCATGTTTAGTTAGTGGGATCAAATGCTACAACATGGAGTCATGGATTCCATTTCTGTATTGGCAATTGGACACACTCTCTGACCTTTGCCTTCCTCTTATGGGCAACCATCTGGTTGTTCAGAACATATGATATCTCAGATAGATAACCAGCATGCCCCATCAACACCTTGATATAGGAGATAGGGAAATGCCTCAATGGGTCTTCTAGTGTTGTTCCGTCCTGGCCACACGATTCATCCGGACCTCTGACATCAGTATAAGTGGAGGTCTTGCTGCCTTGTGTGCCAACCATTGGCAGCACCTTCCAGGATATCCCATCACACAGGAGGTCTTCACTGCTGGCTTGTGGCTACACAGATCTAGGTGTGTGTACCTCTGTCTCACTGTGGAACCACCAGAGTTGAGTCAGGACTCACTGGACTGGCAGAGATGAAGGGCTTCTCTCTGGGCTTAAAGTCTCGGGCCTCTGTGGAATCACAGCCGGTGCCCGTGATATTGCCTGCTGCAGAGGCACATGCAGCCACAGGGATCTCCCGCTAGTACGTCCTGTGCTGGCAAGGATCAGCAGCTTCTGGGCTCCATCTGGAATTGTTCTGGTGCTCTCCATCTACTATGGTCTGTAAAACCTAACTGAGTGACTAGCCCTTGGTGTTTTCACTGGGGGCCTTGTGTAGTCAACATTAAATTATTTGTATAGTGTTGACCACCAATGTCAGATGGAAGCATGGCCCCCTCTGAAGTTGCTGCCCTATCAGACCATGGCTCCTGGTAGTCCTGGGGAAGTCTGCCGACATGTACCAGACTGTACTCCTGACCTTCCTCAGCCATCGTTTTTATAGATGGGCATTAGCTTGGTTGACTACACCAGAGCACAAGGATAAGGTTGGGAAGGGCTATGCAGGGTTCTTACAAGAAGCATTGGCATAGGAGGGTACCAGGGCACCTTCATGGCCAGTAGTTGGGAGCTGGGACCTGGGTTTTTTGGTGTTAACTATGTGGGATATCTCAGGCAACTCCAAGGATTTCCATTTGACACTTCCTGCAGTGACTGGCTCAGATAGAGGTAGCAGCTCCCCAGAGCTTATGGTGCTTCATCCCTTGAGGTTTGCCCCCCAAATCTTCATGGAAATTGGCATGGCCCAGTGAGTCTGTCATCAGTATAATGTCCAGCAGCCCCTCCTGTCCAGCCCCTCCTTGGGCATGGGTGGGGCTGAAGCCCCTAATGATGCTAGTGCCCATTTTCTGGCCACCTGTCTGCTTGTGGCCCCATGGTTTGGGCAGCACAGGGCTCTTGATGCTAGCTAGCCCAGCAGAGCAGCGGGTACCGCTGCTCCATGCCTGGACTGTTACTGTTACTGGCTGGGCTCCCCCTCAGTCTCCTTCATCACATGGTGGCTGGTGACCCCCACAGCCAGGGCTTCACTAGAAAGTGGCATCTTACTGCCCAGGACCATGGGAGAAGGTCCAGTCTGCCAGACCCATCTCTTAGGAGTCTTAGCCTTTTTGTGGCTGGCCCTCCATTAGGAGCTAGCTTCAGAAGGCACTGACCTTTACAACACCAAGTATGTCGAGATAGCCATCTTAACCACCCAAAAAGGGACAAAGGAGGGGCCCCATCTGCAGCCTCTGCTGATTTAGCCCACCCATTGTGCTCAAGACCCTGCAGAAAGCTCTCTCAGTCCCATCAGACCTTGCCTTCCATGGCCACAGCTCTGGCATCTCATCCGGGGGTTAATTAAAACTCTTCAAGCTCCCTGGTTTCTTGGTGGCAGATCCTGCCTCTGCCCTCCAGGGGGTAAGAGAAGAGTGAGCCCTGCTTGTCCCCCTGGCATGTTCCCAGCTCTCCTCACTCCTGCTCCCTTCTCTTCTGTTATAGCCCTCAGCGGGGTTCAGCACATTTCCCATCCAGATCTCTGGGTTGGAGACTGTCCTTCCTGTCCGCAGACTGTCAGTCCGTGCCCCCATCGGCATCACTCTTTTTGCTTGTTTGACATGTTGCTAAGTTCATGAGTAAGTCTGCCTTTGAAGCCCAGGCCTCAGAAAACAAGAGCTCTGTCTGTTGAGACTAAGTGGCATGAGTTACTTCCATTTTCTTATGCTGAGCACCCCTCTTTTCTGGGACTGTTAGCAAAAGCTCATGGTCCTCAGTGTCCCCACCCATCAATACCCCCTCAGCTGATTTCTGAAGGCACCCTTTCTGTCCCACTAAGCGCACTCCAATAGACAGACTCCCACAAGGGCCCCAGAACCAGGCCACTGGCTGCCCTGGGCAGCCTTCTGTTCAGGGGATGTCCCATATGACTGCACTCCTGGTTCAGCCACAGGAGCCAGGAAGTCACTAATCCAGTCCTACCAATGAATGCCAGCTGTTGGGGGCTAGGCCCGAGTCTGGCATGTCCAGTGGTTCTGCCTCAGTAGTCTATGGGACGTAACCCACATGAACAGAAGGTCTTTGGGGTCCTCGGTCATTGTTAAGAGTAGAGTCCTGAGTCCAGAAGGCTGATCTGGTGATGGCAGGGCCTGGGACCCTGCCCCAGGCTAGGGTTTGGTCATCTTCCCTGTGTCTTAGGGAGAAGGCAGCAGAGAACACAGTGCAGAGACCCTGAGACATTGTGGACCTTCAGAGGAGGAAGACCTAGCATTTGGGAGGGCTAAAAGGGGCCCCACTCAGAAGGTACCTTTTAAGCTAAGACCTGAGGAGAGCCTTGCAGGCGGGGGAGATCTGGAGGGAGAGATGAGAAGTACAGGGGCTCAGAATGGCTGGTCCACAGACTTCATGGGGGGCAGTAAGAGTGAGAAGCCTGGACACACAGGAAGGGACCACCTATTTGTGTGCGATTCAGACCTGGGAATGAGTGCCTTTGGCATTGTAGGGCTGGGGTTGCTTTACTGGGAGCCAGGAGGCCATTGCAGCTAGAGGCTAGTAGATGTCATTGTGGCCGGAGCATGGAGCCTGAGTCAGGAAGAGCTGAGTTTGAATCCTGCCTCCCACACTTAATAGCTCTGTGAGCCCAAGCAAGACACTTAACTTCTATTTATCTCAGTTTCCTCCTCTGTAAAACAGATAACGGGAGCATATACCTCCCAGGGTTGTAGTGAGGACCAGATGGGAGAATATTTGCATTTTATTTTTAACTTAACCACAAAATGAGAAGAGAAAAAAGAACATTTCCATGTACACAACAGAACCAAAGAGGATTCAGTATAAAACAAGAAATGTCCATTTCTTTCTTTCTTTTTTTTTTTTGGAAGCAATTGGGGTTAAGTAACTTGCTCAACGTTACACGGCTAGTCATTATTTATGCGTGGGGGCTCATTTTCTGAGGCCGGTTTCGATCTTGGGTCATCCCAACTCCGAGGCTGGCGCTCTTACTCACTGCGCCACCTAGCCGCCCCAAGAAATGTCCATTTCTTAAAAGCCTATGGAATCAATCTTAGGCGGCGTTTTCGAAGCAGTCCAGCTTCCCTGTGCTTGTTTCTAAGCTTTCTTTTGTTCTCTAGAGAAGGCTTCCATTAAGTGTGAGTATATACATATACACATACACATGTGTAAGACCACACTGCATATCTCTGTCCGTTCAGTTCTTCATAGTCTTACATCTTTCCATGTTTTCTAAATCAACCAGCTCATCATTTCTTATATCACAGCAGGATTCCATCACAGCCATATCCTATCAGAGAGATTATGATAGGAAAGTTTTTTCTCAATTTTCTGCTTTCCTTCTAATCTTGCCTATGTTGGTTTTATACAAGAAATTTTTAATTTAAAATAATAAAAATTATTTTACACTTAAACAGTGCTATCTCCTTATGGTTTGCAGGGGTGGTAGGCCACATAGGTCCTTGGGTGTGGCCTCTGACTGAATCCAGACTTCACCGAACAAATCCCCTTAATTAATGGATTTGTTCTGTAAAACTTGGACTCAGTCAAAAGGCTGCACTTGAGGACCTAGAGGGTCACATGTGGGCTCAGAGCCACAAGTTCCCCACCCCTGGTTTAAGGTCTGGTACTCCTGTATCTCCTTTTTTTATATTTTTTCTTTAGTTTCTTTGAAATTCTTGACCTTTTGTTATTCCAAGTGAATTTTGTTATTATTTTTTTCTAATTCAGCAAAATAATTTTTAGTCCTTTAATTGGGGTGGCATTGAATAAATAGATGAGTTAGATAAAGTTGTCGTTTTTTTATTCTATTGGCTTTACCTACCCATGAACAATGAATATTTTTCCAGTTCTTTAAATCTGACTTTATTTGTATAAAGAGTGCTTTACGCTTATTTTCATGTAGTTCCTGTGTCTGTTTTAGCAGGCTGAGATAATATTTTTGGAATACAATATAAGTGTAAAATATTATTCTTGTTATTGCAAAAGTCTAAGTGAGAGATAAGAGCCTGAACCGTGGGGGTCCTATCTAAGGGCTGTGTGTTATTATTGTCTTAGAAATTTCCTTCTGTTAAGTTTGTGGAGGAGAAATAAAGCCAAGGAGTGGCCAGGCAGGCCTTGAAGCAATTCCAGGAGGGAAGGAGCATAGAAGGGTAGCCCATGCAGTTGCAAACATTTCCCTTTATCTGTTATCAACTACAAGAAACAGAGTGTGAGCCCATCTGGTAGGAAGAAGTGCTGACCCCTGGGTCTGCCGCCTGCTGCTCTGGCCCCTGTTTCTGTATCAGCAGAGCTGGCTTTTGGCAGTCAAGCCCCACTAAGCTGGCCAGTCTGACTTGAAAGAATTTGTGACAATTCACATTTTCTATCACTTTTGGTTCCGGGAACTTCCTTTGCATCCCCTCATAGGATGGCCAGGAGTCTCAGTCCTGGAACCGAGCTACATTAGGAACACACACCCAGTAAACAGAGCTGCTCTTTCCTCACAAACAGCTCCCAAGCAATGATGAGAGAAGACTCTTCTCCCTGCTCAACGATCCCAGGGAGTGCCTTCAGTCTCTGTCCCTTGCCCACTATTAGCCAAGGCATGGGGACTTTCCGTCTTCCAGGTCTGGTCACTGAGCATGGTAGTTCTCATTTCTGTAGGGCTTTGTCCTGCCAGCTCCATGAAGGGAATAACAGAAAGGTGATTCTTCCCCCTTTCAGAGGATGAAACTGGGGCTCACTCAGGAAGTGACTCATTTGTGGTCCCCTAGCTAGGAAGGGACAGAGCCTAGACAAGGGAACCTGGCTCTTCTGACTCTAGGCCCATTCAGTTCCATTTCTGTTCATTGCCTACTGTGTACAGAGCACAGGTTAGAACAAGGAACTCCTAATCTAATGGAGAATGAAAATCTTGCTATTTCTGTTTAGTGGAGTCATAACTAGGGTGTGGTAAATGGGACTTTGACCAAGGCTGAGTAAACTTAGAGGATGTGACTGTCCTTTGGCAGGGTAGAAACAACTGACCTTAGTACCTACCTAATCATTAAAATAGGAAGTGACCAGATGTATGATTTTTTTTTTTTAAAGCAATTGGGGTTAAGTAACTTGCTCAAGGTTACACGGCCAGCCTTTACCTCTTCTTGCTCCCCTCTCCTAAAGGGTGGGGTGCTCGAAAAGGAAAGAGAAATGCTTCTGACCTACATGGGTGTGGACACCGGTGGCCCAGGGAGGGAGTACTCCTTACCCAAGGCAACACAGTGTTAGTACAACAGGATTTCAGAGCATAAACACTGTAACTCTTCTGTGTCAGGCACTGTCCTGATACTGGTAGTACAAAAACTGTCCAAAGAGGGCGGCTAGGTGGCGCAGTGAGTAGAGCGTCGGCCCTGGAGTCAGAAGGACCTGAGTTCGGAGCTGGCCTCAGACACTTAACACACACAAACAAAAACCTAGCAGTGTGACCTTGGGCAAGTTACTTAACCCCAACTGTCCTCCAAAAAAAAGCAAAAAAAAAAAGTCCCTGTTTCGAAGGATTAGATTCTAATGGGAAAGACAGCGAGCACACAGCTATGTACAAACAAGATGTAGACAGGGTAAAGCGGAGATTATGAAAGGCGGAAAATCCCTGTTCTCAAGGCACATTGGGAAAGGCTGCCTCTAGAAGGCTGGATTTTAGCTGGGAACTGAAGGAAGCCAGGGAAGGCAGTAGTTGGAGCTGAAATCATTCCTTTTGAGTCAGACGACCAGAGTTGGAAAATGGAATGTCTTGTTCTTGGTGAAACGTGGGGTGGAATAATAGACAAACCGAGACCACTGAGTCAAGAAAAAGAAAAAATTTATTACAAGTTCGAACCCGGGTCCCACCATACATTTTAGATGGAGGACCCCGAGTGTCTCCTCGGGTGTTTTTTTATACAATTATGAGGGGAAAGCAGGAAGTACTGAGCTCACTGATTGGCTTAGTGAGTTCAGCTAATTCTTAGAGACAAGGAGTTGGCGGGAAATGATTGGCTAGCAGACTTAGTTGAGTCTTGGAGATAGAGGCTTGATGCCAACTTCATGGGCTATAGGGGAAGGGTGAGAGCAAACAGGTGAAGCGTGGATAGCAGTTGAAGCAGTTGACTCAGTTCCCGAATCTTGTAGGTCAATATGACATTGTGGTTAGGTTTGGGAAAGCATGCATTCTTCAAGAAAAAACAAGGTTATTCTATAATCTCCTGAGGTTTGGCCCCATTTCATATTTGGCTCCATTTCACTTGGAACAGCCAGAAGGCCAGTGTCACTGAATGGAAGGAGGGGAGTGAGGTGTAGGGCTTGGAATACCCAACAGAGCATTTTGTATTTGATCATGGAGGCAATAGGGAGTCCCTGCAGTTTAGGGAGTAGTGAGGCAACGGGTTCAGACCTGTGGCGTAGGAAAATTCCCTTTGTGGCTGAATGGAGGCTGGATCGGAGTGGGGAAAGACTGCAGGGAGGCCGAGGCCGAGCCCCCAGCAGCTCTCTCTGTCACCCAGATGATGGGGACGGGCGGGGGCGGGGGGCAGTGCCGGGGAGAGATGTTGCAAAGGTGAAATCGACAGGCCTTGGCAACAGCTTGGATACAGGAGAGGGGCAGGTGGCGAGGGACCCAGGACGACTCGGCTGGCGAACCGGAGGGGCCGGGAGGATGGTCCGCAGGACCCATACCGACCCGAGGGCCCAGACAGCCCTGGCCATCCAGTTTCCAGCCTTTGCTAATCTTCAGTCCTTC
Source organism: Gymnobelideus leadbeateri (assembly GCA_011680675.1). Lineage (NCBI taxonomy): Eukaryota > Metazoa > Chordata > Mammalia > Diprotodontia > Petauridae > Gymnobelideus > Gymnobelideus leadbeateri. Next base: position 982,855 of record WOXC01010949.1, read on the forward strand.
CAAGGCCTCTCCTTAGTCCGAGTCCCGTCACCGTGGCAACAGCCTCCGAGGCCCGCTCTCGCCATTGGCTAGATGATCTCTGGCCTTTAATTGGTCCGTGAGTTCTTAGGTCCCGCGAAAGGGAGCCCGAGGGACCGTCTCACTCTGCAGACAATGGAGGGGGGGCGGGGCGGACAACTGACAGTTTCCCCGAGGGAAGAAGCCGCTCTGCGCCTTCCCGGCTCCCTCAGCTCCTCCGGCCCCACGCGGCTCGAGGTGGCACGGTCCCTGCGTGGCCGGGGAGTTCAAGGCAGGGCGGGAGCCGCAGGGCCTGCACTCGGCCGCCCCCGCGGTCTGGCGGATCCGTAGATCTCGTAGAGGAGGCCCCGCCCCCGTGCGCTCGAGGTACGGAAGTGACGCATCCATGCCCGCATTTCCGGCACGGAGAGAGTGTGGCCCAATGAGCCGGCGCTGGAGCCGCCGCCGCCCGGGAGCAGCGCGAGCTCGGGGTGCCCGGCCTGCGGGTGAGTGCGAGCGCTCGGCAGGTGAGCTGCCGGCCCGCGTCCTCCCTCCTTTCCCCCTCCTTCACTCCCTCTCTGTTTCTATTTGATTGCCCTTCCTCCTTTCTTTCCCTTTCCCCTCCCGTCTTTTTCCCTCTGCCCGCTTTCCTGCTCTCCTGTTCTTCCTTCCGATGTTTTCTCTTCCCCTTGCCTTCCTGACCTCCTCCCCTCCCGGCTCCCCAGCCCCATCCGCCGTGCCCCATGGCTCCTGACCTTTGAACCCTGGCTCTAGGACCAGAGGACAGGGGGTCAGATCCCGGGGAGATGCCCAGGCGGCCCCTTCCCTCCCCGACCCATCTGAGGAGGGCTGGGCGTGGGGCAGCCTGGTGATGGAGAGGGAGTGCAGAGGAGAGGTGAAATGGGGGCCAGGGAGGCTGCGCCTCAGCCAGCCGCCCGCCGGTGATTGTGCCCGGTCCCATGCAGTGGGGCCCTCAGATCCCCGCCGGGATCTGCCCAGACTGGGTGAAGGAACCAGGGACAATGAGCTCGGAGAAGACAGACTCGGGGCTTTGCGGGTTTAGGCCCAGTGGCAGGAAGCAGCCCCAGAGCGAGCTGCTGGGCAGGGGCTGGGTGGGCGTAGTTTCACCCTCGTTAGCGTGTGGGGTTTGTGACCTCTGGCTGCTGCTGTGCTCCCCTCATCCGTGTGTGTACGGTGTCACTTGACCAGAGTGGGAGCCCCTGGAGGGCAGCCAGTGTTGGGGCTGTTTGTTTCCCTACTTCCAGCCTGGATTCCCTGAAGCTCCGATGGCGCCTAAGACACACAATAGCTCCGGGACCCTGGGCAGTCTTGGGCCAATATGGGCCTCAGGTACTTCCTCTGTAAAGGGAGGGAATTGTTGGACAGTTGGCATTAGAACGTAAGGCCCTATGTGGGGGCACAGATTAGTTTCCTTGTATGTGTTTCTGTGTCCCCCCGGGCACTGAGCACAGAGCCTCGTACAAAATAGGATGCTAACCAAGATTGGCTACAAACATATTCATAGAAAGATCCTCCAAAAAGAAACTGGATACTGTGTCATTCCAGTGACCGCCCCCATAGAAGAGCTGAGAAAGTGCAGCTCCCTCCTTTATTTGAAGAGGTTTGGGGAAAATGGCTCAGAAGTATTGTACATACTGTTGGTTTGGTGGCTGGTTTACTGGAATGAAATGTTATGAGGGACGGTTCACTGAGGGCAGGGATATGCTAAGAAGTGAAGATGATGTAAAAACAAAAAATGTCAATAAAAATACTTTTGCACACACCCCACCCCCCCAGAGATAAGGGGGAGCTGGGTGACTTCTGAGTTCCCTTCCGCCTCTTAATCCATGGGGTTTTTGCAGTGGGTTTGGAGGTGATTGGTCCCTGGATGGGATGTGACTGGCCATTCACTCTGCTAAAAATCAGGAAAAGTGTTCTCTTATACAATTCTTGGTCATTGCCTTGACTTATTGGGACCTTATTGAACTCTTCTAGTCTTGAGGTCGGCTAAGCTCTCACTAAAAGAGTGAGCCATGGGGAATTCTGTATATAGCCTAGATTTGTGAGTAATGCTCAGCTCCTTGCTGTCCTTACACTTTACTCAGGAGACCCCTCCTGGTGTCAGATGTGCCTGGTCCAGTGTCCTCCCACAACACATAGACAGAAGGAGAATCCCTGCCTAGGAGAACTTCCAGGGGCCTTCCTCCTCTTCTTTAGCTCAGTTCCCCTCAGCAGCTCTGCTGTGCTGGAGCCCTGGAGCACCAGCAGCTACAGAAAGAATGAGAAGAAGGTACCTTGGATAGGGAGGCCAGACAGAGATCTGGGGTCTAGTCCATTCTGACCCTGTGCCCCACTGCCCTCCACAGGGGGCTGTGATCCTGTCTTTGCAGAACATTCTTTTCTTGTGAAGGGAACACTACACACAGAGAGCCAGACCCAGACTCATTTCAGTGACTAGCCTTGGACCTGAAGGATAGATGAGGAAGGACCCCAGTCCTGGGAAGGGTGGGGGGGCTACAGAGGCAGAATGGTGGCCCTTAGCCTTGCTGAACTGCTCTTCTTTGTCCCAAGGGAGGGACATGGGCTTGGAGAGGGGAACAATTCAACAGGCATCTGCTAAGGGCTTACCTGCTGCCAGGCCTTGGGTCAAGGCCTTTCTTAGAATCCTGTTTCCTTCTAGTTATAGCTGGAGCCTCACCTTGTCCACAAAACCCTTCCTGATCGCCCAAGTACCAGCACCCTCCTTCCCAAACTCCCCCATGTTCCTTTTGTATGTATTCTGCATGTATTCAGATTTATGTTTTTTCTCCATTAGAATGGAGGCTTCTCAGAGGCAGGGCCTGGTTGTCTCTTGTCTTAGACAGTTAATAAATGCCAGTTGATTGATTTAATACAAAGACAAAAGGGGGGAAAACCCCATGACCTTGAGGACTCTGCATTTTTGGAGATTGTTGTGGGGAAAAAAAGGTGTACGGGTAAGTAAAGATTAAGTAATTTTTCAGGAGAGGGCACTGGTAGTTGTGGCCATTTGGAAAGAGCTCATGTAGGAGGCTGCCCTTGAGCTAAGACTTGAAGGGAAACTGGAGATTCTGTGGGCAGAGGTAAAGAGAGAAAGAATTCCAGACAGGGGCACATCCAGGACAAAGACATGGAGATGGGAGATGGAATGTCCTGTAAGAGGAGTAGCACAGAGGCCATTTTGGAGGCCCCTTTTTCCATTGGGACATTTATGATTATGAGGCTTCTGAGTTCTTGGTGTCCCATAACATGCATCACCCTCAAGAGTCTGAGTGTTAAAAGAGATAGGTTTTTGCTAGGACAAGGAGAGTTTAGGATCACTAAAATTTGTTGGAGGTCCAATCCAGTCTCCTGACTGACAATATTATGACTGTTGTTTAAGGGCCAACTATATTTAGCAGACTCGCCGTACATCTGTAATTCCATGGGGTCCCAGATTACAGTGGTCATTGTGTAAATGTTTCTCTAACTTTGTTGAAAAAAGTCTTCGTAAGGGTCTCAGAACTCATAGGCATCCTATCTTAGAGTGCAGGAAGATTTCCATTACATGAGAACTGTTCTGCCATTCTCCATTCATTGGTCACTCGCTGCCCTTCCAACTTTTTGCACCTATATTTGGGGAACCTTAAACTCTGTCTTTGGGTCAGAAGGTCCATGCCATTCCATGACTTTCTGAAGCAGCATTCCCAGATGTGATCCAGGCACTTGGACCAAGGCTCCACTCTCCTCTCCGTGTGTTCATTTGCCTCTCTTCCCCCGTCCACTTAACATCAACTGGTTTCATGTCTGCATCGTCTCCTCCAGCAGTTTGCGTCAGAGCCTTCCAGAGCAAGAACTATGTGCCCCATCCTCTTACTTCTCTAAACGCACTGTGCTTGGAGTGGTTTGTGTGGCCACTAGAGTCTGCTTTCTATCCTTTGGTCACCTGCACTTTCTGCTTCCTTGGACAGTGGTATGCCATGATGCATAGCAGTGTAACGCCATGAAAAGAATGGATAGGGACGGGACTGAGTGAAGAGTGTTTAGATGAAGAGAGAAATGAAATGGACTTGTCAGTCCTTCACCATTTCCCAAGGGCCAGATAGGATTCTCTCAAAGATCCCACAGGGGTGGCAGGTAAAGGGATGACATAATCAAGTTAACTCATCAGCCAGGTCAGTTTCTAGAGCACCTGCACAGATCATGGGAGTCATGATAGGTAATAGAGGGTGAGCGAAAGATCAGAGCTAGCAAAGGAAAACCAAGGAGAATCGAAGGGCTATTTTCCAGTTGTATTGGGGATAGGAGAATAGACAGGTCAGGTGGTGGCTCCTGAGAGCAGATGAGATGACTAAAGCAGACCATAGAGAACGGGCAGAACTACGGAATTTTTGTTTGTTTTCTCTCCCAACAAAAGAACATTAAGGACAATATATGCTCTTCATCCACTGGGTAAGTTTTCCCTTTTGCATTTTGAATTGTTTGACCTAGAAAACAGATTGACAAGAGATCATTTGAAGCCATGACCAAAATGATAGATGTCCAATTTCAAAAAATTGTGGAAGAAAACTTCCCAGATCTCTTAGAACCAGAGGACAAAGTAGACAGAAAGAATCCATAGGCTACCTCCTGTAAAGGACCTCAGATTGAAGATTCCTAGGGATATTAAAACAAAAATCCACAACTTCCAGGTCAGAGAAAAGTTACCTCAAGCAGCCAGAAAGTATGAATCAAGGAGGCAGTGAGGATCACATAAGATTTGGGGAACATAGCCTTTTTTTTTTTAATTTTTAAATTTTTTTGCTTTTTGGAGGGGGAAGGACAGGGCAATTGGGGTTAAGTGACTTGCCCAAGGTCACACGGCTAGTAAGTGCTAAGTATCTGAGGCCAGATTTGAACTTAGGTCCCCTGACTACAGGGCAGTGCTCTATTCACTGCACCACCTAGCCACCCTGGCTATAGCTTTTAAGACACAGATAGCTTGGAAAATTATATTCCAGAAAGCAAAATATATAGGCATAGAACTAAGAATAACTTACAAACAAAACTAAAATAATCTTACAGGGGGGAATGGATCTTAATGAAATAAAGGGCTTCCAAGCATTTCTGATGAAAAGACCAGAGCCAAGAAGAAATTTTGAAATACAAGCAGAGGGGTCATAAGAGACAAAAATGTAAATATGAGTGAGTGATCATAAAGGACTAAACAGATAAATGTTTACATTCTCATATGGGGAGATGATACATGTGTCTCCTCAGAACTCTGTCATCGGGGCACTTTAGGGAGTCTGATTAGAGAGCCTCGGAGTGGTTCTGTAATGTGTTGATGAATGGAAAGGGAGAGGAATATACAGTAGAGAGGAGGGTGGGGGGAAATATCTCACATAATTGGACTTTGTTGTCTATAGAAACAAGGAAAAATGAATCAAGAGGTACCAGGAACCTCAGTCCTCCACACTGGCCAGAGGAGGGGAAAATCCATGAGCAATGGGCTACGAAAATATCATTTCACTCAGTGGAAAGGGGAGTAAGAGGGAAGAAGGTTAGAAGAATTAGTCCTCAGTAGAGCAAGCTTAGATTCTTAAGAGGATCTGAGGAAAACAAGACCCTGTCATTAGGCTCCAGGTAAAATGGTGAGGAATGGAAGCAGGTTGCTTGGAGTGTCCAGAGCTTGGAGGCTGAACTTCTGTCTCAGCGCCCTCTTGGTAAAGAGGTTGGAAAACAAAAAGAGGGAATAACATGGAGGCAGTCCCACAATTAGCAGTCATAGCTGGGGCTGTGAATGGGAGCTGCTGACCCTCCAAGTGGAAGGGGTAGCCAAGTGATCTAGAAGATAGGACCTGGTTTTATGTTGTTTACAAGCAACACTTATCACTAGAATTTGTTAGCTGGATTTTGTTGAGCATGTTACATGAAGAGCACCATGCTGGCAGATATTACCAGTTACAGATGTTGTCTTTGATCTTCACAACACGGGGGGGGGGGGGTAGATACCATTATCCCCATTTTACAGATAAAAGCGAGGCGAACAAGATAAGTGACTTTCCCAAGGTCACACAGTGTCTGAGCTCCTATCTTAGTAACTTCAAACCCACCAGATAATTAAAATACAGAGCAGGAACAAAATGGAGATTACTAAATCATCAAGGAGAAGAGTGGTGTGGTTTTCCTGGCTCACAGAGCACGTGGAGGGGAAGGCGATCATGCTGGAGAGGAAAGACAGTTGGTGCCAAGTGCCCTGAAGAGGAGGTAGAACTTGGGGTACAGGAGGGAGTCCCTAGAGCTCTTTGCAGCAGCGTCCTGACCTGGCCAGATCTCTACAGAAGGAAGATTGTACTGGGGGTTGTTGGGAGGATGGATTAGACAGGGAGAGAGAACAGACCTGTGAGGAAGCTGCCAGTGGAGTACCTGGCCAGGTAGTAATGAGTCTGTTAGTATGGCATGTGGCTGTGGATACAGGGAGGAGGGGATGAACAGGAGAGGTGATCTGGAAGCAGGAAGAGTCAGGGAACATCGTGGCACAGTGGGGAAAAACAGCCCAGCTTTGGAGTCAGAGGGCCTGGCTCCACAGACCAGATCTGCCTTCTTGCTTTCTCTGGGCCTGAGTTTTCTCTGTGCAATGAGGAGGGTCAGACTCACTGGTCTCTAAGGTCCCTCTCAGCTATAAAACCTAAACCTTTCTGGTTTCAAACTTGGGAGATGGTGTAAAGATGAAAGTCAGGTGAGATGCAGATTTCATTGGTCAGGACTAAGGAGCTCAGCTGGAGATAGGCTGAGTATGGGGCATTTGTGGATTCACCCAGAGGGAGATGTGCTATAGGCAGCTAGCTTATACCTACCTTCCACCTTCCACTGAGAACAGACTTTGAAGGAAATCCACAGACCCATCAAAGCCTTCTCACCATGTGCTGGCCAAGTTCCTGGAAGGTGTGTCCTCCTCAGCTCTGGACTGAGCTTTTACCCTGGTACCAGCATGCACTCTGATGGAGGGGACAGGCAGCTGAGCCTTAATCAGGGCCTGCGGTAATTCCCCAAGGGCTGGGCCTCCATCTCCTAAGAGATTCCTCTCCTCTGTTCAGAAGCTGATACTGGGGCTCTGCATGAGACCTCCTTTAGCACACGTAGACACACACACAACCCTGAGGTAGCCCTTCTTTGGCCCAGTTTTTTCCCTTTGTGCCCCTTTGCACTCACTTTCTGTTACCTTCTGCCCCCCATCACCCACCCAAACAGAAGACGAGAAGAGGATGGGGTCTGATTGTAAAGGAGTCATCGTAGGGCTGACTTGGAGTAAGAGCAGGGGCGGGATCTGGCAGAATGTGGGAGAAACTGAGGGAATCTTGAAGAACAAGCTTTACTTGTTCAGTTCACTTCTGGCTCAGTTACTGAGCCAGAAGCAAGAATGAGGACAAGCAAAGATGAAGGCCAGTAAGGGGGGTCCCAGAGTGCAGCCAAAGGAGGGCGAGTGGAAAAGGTGAAGGACAACCTGGTTGGGGATGCTTTAACTTAAAATTAATATTTGGCCATCCATGGTTTTTACCAGGATTTTTTTTGTAAAAACCATCCATGGTTTTTACACAGCTTAGTGCTGTGGTGTGAATACCAGGTGTAATTCTGAGAGAGGCTATGGAAATCTCAGTCATTAGGAAGAGCAGGGAAAATCATGGAGTGACTTAGACTGAGTGTGATGTTTGCTTTTCTGCCACAGCCCAGTGCTGTTTCACGTGCAGGCTGAATTCCCTCCTGGAGGAGATGGCAAAGGATTTGAAGGCTGTCTCCCCATATTCCAGGTTAAGGGGAGGATGCAGGATTCCTAAAAGAAACACAAGCAAAGCTTGGGGATTGGGTAGGGGTTGTTGTAAGGTAGGAGATGGAAGGTTGTACCTTTGTGAGAGAGAGAGAGAACAGATCAAAGGGAAGGTAAGGGGTATGTGTACCATTAGAGCTTCAAAACAAATGGGAGCCTCCTGGTGAAGCAGAGAGAACTGGATGCTCTGGGGAGGAAGAAGCCACTAGTCCTCCCCAGAATGATGTAATGCAGCCACAGAAATGATCCAGTTAGAGATCACCCAGAGAGCAGAAGAATAGTGGTGATTGGGGCTTCCCAGCTCTCGGTCAACCTCATAATTGGATGATGGGAGCAAGGCTGGATGAAGAGAGGACAAGGGCACAGAACTGGAAAAATGAGGCCAGGAATGGAAGACCCTGGAGGAGATGCAACTAGGGAAGGAAGAGGAACAGAAAGGATCTGGGCGCTTTAGCTATGCTGGGAGAAAAAGGAGGAACAAAGACAAACAAGAACCTCTGCTTGGGGCCATGGAGAGCTGACTGCAGCCCTGCCCTCCCTGCTGACTTCCAGTCCTGTGTCTGACTGCCTGTTGGGTATCTTAAAACTAAACCCCCAAGCCCTCTCTCCTCCTACTTCCCCTGTTACTGTGGGGTCTAGCCATCCCCATATCAGAGCCATTGTTGAGGCCTCTGGTTTTCACCTCTGCCACACCTTTTGCACATGCCCCCTTCTTCCTCTGTCACTGCCACACCCCTGGGGCAGAGTCTCATCGCCTCACTCCTGGACTGCAGCCTGTGGGTAGGTGAGCCTGCCGTCAACCTCCCCCCACTCTGGGCCATCCTCCATTGGGCCACCAGAGGGATTTTCCTAAGTGCAGGGTTCACCACGTTATCCCCCACTCAAGAAACTCCCTGTTGCTTCGCAAATATAGAATCTTCTGTTGGAGGAAGCCCTTTACAACCTTGCCATGGCCACAAAAGCCTCTCCAATCTTTTCACCCTTTATATCCCTATTTCTGTCTGATCCAGGGACACAGACCTGGACACAGACCTGTTACTCAGATAAGACATTCTCATCTCCCAGTCACTGTCACTCCCAGCTCCTGCAGGAAGCCTTTCCGGATCCCCCTTCATTCTGGGGCTTTCCCTCTGGTGGTCATGTGCTGAGTATATGGATTTGTTTGGGAAGCCTTCTCAAGGTCCGGAGCCCAGCACAAAGGAAGCACCTAACATATTTCTTGGCTGACATCAGAGGAGGTAGAGCTGCTCATTTCATATTTTCATGTGTTTTTCTGCCAAGGAGAGTAACTTCTACATGGGAAATGACCAAACAATGGTGTCTAGCAGGGAGTTAGTGTCTGAGAATGGTGGGAGGAGGGCATGACCCTGGAAGAACTCAAGCCCCATAGCCCAGATAAACCTTAGGAGTCAAAGGACTGAGCCCTGCCGAGAGAGGTGAGGCCATGGGAAATGGCCAGAGAGCCACAAGATGGTAGACAGGCAGCATCCGTTTCAAGGACAGATACAGAACAGAGCCGGTAAACTCTAGGCAGGGAGCTTTGCTTCCATTCCTGGAACATTCAAGGTGGGGTCACCAAGGAGACAGTTACTGATGGTCACAAAAGAAGTGATTCTTACTGAGAGCCATCATGTCTCTGTCGAGAACAAGTCACATCAGATTGACTTTAGCTCCTTTGTTATGTGTTCACTGCCCACATGACTGGAGGTCTGCAGTGGAGGGCCCCAGGAATCTGTACTCGGCTCTGGGTTGTTCCACATTTTTATCAGTGACTTGAATAAAGGCACAAACGGTATATTCATCTCATTTGCCGCTGATAGAACTGGAAGGGGTAGCTAACAGTAGATGACAGAATCAGGATCTGAAAAGGTATTGAGGGGCTTGAGCACTATGATCAGGCTAAGAAGATGAAATTCAGTAAAGGTGAATGTAAAGTCTTGCCCTTTGGGTACAAAAACATCCAGTTTCCAAGTAGTGAGGGAGGCAGGTACAGACAGAGCGAAGGTAAGAAAGTGTTCAGGAGGTTTAATGAGGGAGGGGGAGCAGAGAATACCGCTGAATTCAACTCCCAGCAGATCTCATCAGACTTCACCTGGATTGTTGTGTGTTGTCTGGTCACCATCTGCTAGAGATGAGAGGGTTTGCAGTCATGATGGTGAAGGGCCTAAGCAGCCTTGTGCTGCTAAATGGGCAGATTGTCGCCTGGGACCAGAAGGTGTTCTCCAAATGCCTGAAAGGCTGTCCTATGAAAGAAAGTCTAGACTTCTTTGGTCCTAGAGCTCAGGACCAGGAGCGGTGCGGGGAGGGAAGCTGCAGAGGCAGCTGTATGTGGGGACAAACTTGCCAATGATTAGAGGGCGGCCAGAGTAGAAGGGGCTTCCTCAAGAGGTGATGGGCCCCCTGCTGGGGGGGGGGGGTCTTCAGATTAAGACCAGACCAACACCTGGTAGGTTCATTGGGTTGGAATCCCTTTTGTGAGTGGTTTAGACAAGAGAGCCACTGAAGTGCTTTCCAACCCTCATATTCCTCCATTCTCTGAATACTCAGACACTTGGGATGTGAACGTGTCTTCTCCACTAGAACATACATTCCTTGAGGTTTAAGGAGGTTTTGCTTGTGTCTTTTTGTATTTCAGTGCCTGGCACATAATTGGGCCTTTAATATGTGTTTGTTTATTGAATGACTTAGAAACTCAGAGGATGTGGGGGTAAGGGATTGGGAAGAGAAGAGAACCCTAATGGCAGGAGTGTGATCACACCCTCCACCAAGGGGAAAGTGGGGAGGAAGCCACCATTCTCTTCACAGAGGTGGAGACAGAATGGTGTGAACTGGAAGCCGCCAGTGCTAAATGGCCAGAGCAATTGTTCCCTCCATGACCCTCATTTGACTATCAGCTGTGTGGAAGAAACACTCAGAACTCCCCATTTTGTCCAGAAAGTCTGTCATAGACAGATATAATGATTTATTCCTCTGCTTGAGGCTGAAAACTATCAGGATATCCTGCTTTAGAAAGACAATTTTGCTGAAGCTATTTTATGAATCAAAAGAATTCTAGAGATAAAAAAATTCCATAATAGCATGAAACACTAGGTTCCTCGATGAAGGTTTTCAATTTAGAAAACAGAACTCAAGCAATATTAACATTGCAGGTTTTGTGGATTTCATCTTTTCCTGTGTTCTTCAGTCAAGTCAGATTTTTCTTGGCAGAGATACTGGCTTGGTTTGCCATCTTCTCCAGCTCATTTTACAGAAGAGGAAACTGAGGCCAACAGGGTAAAGTGACTTGCACGGGGTCACATAGCTAATAAATGTCTGAGGCTGGATTTGAACTCAGGAAGATAAGGCCAGCATACCACCTCACTGCCATATAAACAGTTCCATAGAAGCGTTCTTTTATTGGTAAGTGCAACCCATCCTTGAAGAAGACCTGTCTCCCTAGAAAACAAATCAGTCCCAGGACTCAAACATGATAAGAAATGAGCAAAATCCTTTGTTTCAAAAAAAAATCAATAAACATTAAGTGCCTCCCATGTGCCAGACATGTTAGTAAGTGCCAAGGGTAGCCAAAGAGGCTACGGACGGCCTCAGCCCTTCAGGAGCCTCTCCAGTGAGACAGCATGCCCGGTAGATCTGTACAAAGTAGGGTGTGTAGGATAAAGAGGAAGTGACTAATGGGGGGAGAGAAGGCTTCCTGGAGAAGGCAGGATGTTCATTTGCACTTCAAGGAATCCAGGGAGGTCACAAGTTGGCCCAGAGGAAGGAGAGTGCCCCAGTCCTAGAGGGCATCCAGAGAAAACGCCCATAACTCAAACATGGTCTTGTCCATGGATGGCCCGGAGGCCAGGGCACATTGTGGGTGTATGTGTGGAGGCCTGGCAGGTTCTAAGGGGCTCCTGTGCACTGGGTTGCATTCCTTTCATCCCATTTATGAAACGAGGCTGTGTTTAGGAACGTTGTAGAAGCCACATCTTCCTCCTTGTACCTAAGGTACAAGACATTGCCTTGTCCTGTATCACCTCGGTCAGTCCTGTTCTTCCAGTGTTCTGCTCCCTCCTCAGCCTCCCTTCTTGCCTTCTCTGAGAGTTTTGCTAGTAGGACCCTGGCGACTTCTCTTTGGACTTTCCAAATATCGCTTCGTTGCTATTTTTTAAATTTTTATTTTTTTCCCATTTACATGTTAAAAACTTTTAACACTTTTTTTGTTTGTTTTTGAATTCCAAATTCCCTCCCTCCCCTCCCACCTCCTTGGGAAGGCAATTTGATATAGATTATATATGTGTAGTCATGCAAAACATTTCCCACATTAGTCATGTTGTAAAAGAAGTCACAGGACCTCCCAAAAAATAAAGTTGTTTTTTTAAGCTTCAATCTGCATTTAGACTTTATCATTTCTGTCTCTGGAGGTAGATAGCATTTTTCATCGCAAGTCTTTCAGGCATACTATTTTCTCTTTTTTGGTTGTTTTTCTTTCTCATGGTTTTTCCCTTTTTTTCTGATCCTTCTTTCATGACATGACTAATATGGAAATAAGTTTAATATGATTATACATGTATAGCTTATATCAGATGGCTTGCCAGTTTGGGGAGGAAAGAGAAAAACTCTGGAACTCAAAATCTTATAAAAGTGAATGTTGAAAACTATATATGTAATTGTAAAAAATAAAAAGTGGGGAAAAATATAAATAAAAAACCCAAAAGAACAAAAGTCCTTTGGAATTGTCTATTGCTGAGAATAGGTAGGTCTTTCACAGTTGATCATCATATGTGCTGTTACTTTTTAGAATTTTCTCCTGGTTCTGCTCACATCATTTTGGTTCAGTTCATGTAAGTCTTTCCAGGTTTTTCTGAAAGCCTGCAGCTCATCATTTCTTGGAGCACAGCAGTATCCATCACAATCATATACCACAGGTTGTCCAGTCATTTTCCAGTTGAAGGGCATTCCCTCTATTTCCAATTCTTTGCTACCACAAGAAGGACTGCTATAAATATTTTTGCATATGTAGATCCTTTTCCTTTTTCTTTGATCTCTTTGGAATCCAGACCTGCTAGTGGTATTGCTGGGTCAAAGGGTATGCACAGTTTTATAACTCTTTAGGCGTAGTTCCATATTGTTCTCCAGAACGTTTGGACCCTCTTACAACTCCACCAACAGTGCATTGGTGTCCCAATTTTCCCACATCCCCTTCTGCATTTTCCTTTTCTGTCATATTAGCTAATCTGATAGGCATGAGCTGGTACCACAGAGCTGTTTTAGTTTGCATTTCTCTAATAGTGATTTAGAGCATTTTTATGTGACTATGGGTAGTTTTGATTTCTTCTGAAAACTGCCTGCTCATATCCTTTGACGATTTATCCATTGAGGAATACCTCATGTTTTTATAAATTTGACTCAGTTCCCTATGTATTTGAGAATTGAGGCCTTTTAAAGCACACACAAAGAAAAAAAAAACCTAGCCGTGTGACCTTGGGCAAGTTACTTAACCCCAATTGCCCTCCAAAAGGCAAAAAAAAAAAAAAAAATAGTGACTTGGAGAATTGAGGCCTTTATCTGGGAAACTTATTGTACATTTTGTTCCCTGTTCCCTGCTTTCCTTCTAATCTTGGATGCATTGGATTTGTTTGTGGGGAAAACTGATGTAATCAAAAATTTCCATTTTATATCCCATGTAAGGTTCTTTGGATATGAACCTCTCCAGGCAAAAAAGCTCATCATTTTTGTATTGAATGTTAACATTTAACATATGTACAGTACACCTCTACCCTACCCAACCCAAAGAAACACTTTAGTTTTACAAACAGCCCCATCTTCAGGAATATTCTTTTCCCTGTTGCTACAGGTAAAACAGCTTCTCAAAAAGGGCTCTTATCTTGAGGTCCAGAGCTTGTTTTTAAAAAACCATTTTGGTAACTATATTTCTGTATAGTTTATCTCCTTTGTAATTGTATTTTTTTTACTTTATGCATTTTAAAGCATCATTGAGAAGGGATCCATTGTCATCCATAATAATTATCCATTATTTTGAGGTTTCACTACACACAAACACATATACACACAAAGGTAAAAGACTCCCTGCCCTAATCTCATCATTTAGAATCTAGGTCAGCTGCTCACTGGAACTACAGTCTTCAGTGATATAATGGATCCAGATGTCAAACCCATCTTTCCTGGGGGGGTCCCCAAGAAGATCCCCAAGTCAGGGCACTGCCACACCTATGGGGGAAAGCCCTAGCAGCACTACCTGAGAGGGCAGCCTGGTGTTTACATTAGAGCAAACCTTTCCCTTTGCTCTCTGAGCATCCAGGTTTCTAACTGCTTGAGGGCAAGACCTGATCTGCAGGTCCAGGTACCCTCTTCCCAACTCTGATGTCACCAGGAGCTGGGGCTTCCCCCTTTGCAGCCAGTGGTAACTGCCTCACATCTCCTGCACCTGCCTCAGTGCCCCTTTCCATAGTTTTACAGTGGCCTCGTTGCTACACCTGGATATTGGGGTCCAGACACAGGAGGTGAGCCCTGCAGGGTGAGGGCAGTGAATCCAAAGTACAGCCAGCAGGCATGACCAGCCCTGAGCAGGATCCTGGACAGTCACAGCCACCAGCATTGGACAACCTGGGAGATTCAGGGGAGGCCCTAGAGAAGGAGAGGAAGGACTTGGTGGGGTGGGGGTGGGGGGCGGAGGAGAGGCTGAAAGTAACAACTAAGGCTGTTCCCTTAGAGGTTACATTGTTTCCCTGCAGTCTTCACGGGATGTGCAGGGTCTCCCCGTTGGAATGGCAGGGCCCAGCAGGCAGACTGTCTCATTTGGGGTTTGGTAACACGTAGAAGGTCCTCAGTAATCGACAGAGATGTCCCGGCCTCTCTACCTCCCCTCTGCCCGCAGAAGGGGGTTCCAGAGGCAGGGACAGGGAAAAAGAAACGCCCGGGACGGCCTGGGCACAGAGGGGAACGGATGCCCCATCCCCCACCCCTGGTTCAAGGTCACAAAGCGAATCGGGGCAGGTGCGAGCCTCCAGCTCGGCCAGCCTACGGCTCATGTTCTCTAATGGACCCGCCACCCTATGCAGCCTAGGATTCTAGGGCACTTCGTGAATTCCTATTTCCTAATTCCGCGCCTTTGAGGCTCTCCAGCCCCCGAAATCTCGGCCTCGAGGCCACGCCCCCACACTCTCGAGTCAGCTTCCTGAGTTGACAATCGGCTGGGCTTCCAGGGTCCTTCCTCTTAGCAACAGCCTTAGGAGCCCCGCTTTTCTTATTGGTAAGCGGATTTACATTTTTTATTGGTTCGCGTGCCTCTGATCTGACCAATCAAAGGCGGCCACGGCGACCCATCTAACTCCACAGGCCTAAGGGGGGGGGTTTGAGATACAGATATTTTCCCAGTAGGAAGCTGCTGCTCCGTTTCCTAAAGGGTACGCGCTTTCCACAGCCTTTTATGCTTTCTTTGTGGTCTTGTCAGTCTTATTCTCTTTTTTCCTTCCCTCTCCTGGAGTCTCCCATCTCAAACTTCTTGGCGGTCCACCCCCTGAGAATGGTTCAGCCTTCATTTGCGCGCAGGGAGAGGGGCCTTCCCCCCTTCCCGGCTGCGTAGAGTAAAATCCTCTTCTTGGTCGTCGGGAAGATACCATGTGTGACCCAGGAGGCGGGGGACACCCGGCTCCCTCAAGACCTCCGTCCCCTCGAGGGGTGCCCCTCCGCTCCCCTTCCTCACTTCCCGCGGCCCTCTAAGCGCCCGTTAAACTCAGATCCGGAAAGAGCTCCCTGGTGACTGCGGGGGGCAAGAGGCGGTGCACTTGGTACGTCCCACCCAGCCGCCTGAGCTGCCGGAAGTGAGGTGTCGCGGCTCGCACTTCCGGTGCGGAGGGGGTGGGGAGTGTTGTTAACTGGTGGAGCCACCGCCCCCGTTAAGGTCCCTTCGGCGCTTCACTGCTGCTGCCCGTCTTGTCTCTGCCGCCGCCGCGGGACCAGCGGGCTCGGGAGCCCCGAGCTCCCCGGTGAGTGGGGGCGGGCCGGAGCGGGGGGCGGCGAGGCGCCGAGGTGGGCCGGGCCCCAGGCGCCTTCCCGTGCCGCGGCCCCGAAGCTAGGGGGCCCCCGGCGCCCCTGGGGCCTTGGCGCCGACACGTGGGGGGCGGAGGCCGCTCACACACCCCCGTCGCCCCTCAGGTCTCCCGGCCGGGGCCATGTTCCGCACCGCCGTGATGATGGCCGCCAGCCTGGCGCTGACCGGGGCCGTGGTGGCCCACGCCTACTACCTCAAGCACCAGTTCTACCCCACCGTGGTCTACCTGACCAAGTCCAGCCCCAGCATGGCCGTGAGTGCGAGCCCGGGCGGGGGGCGGTGAGCGGGGGGGGAGCGGGGGCGCCCCCTTACCCCGCCCCTCCGCCCTCCCCAGGTCCTCTACATCCAGGCCTTCGTGTTGGTCTTTCTGCTGGGTAAAGTGATGGGCAAGGTGTTCTTCGGCCAGCTGAGAGCCGCCGAGATGGAGGTGAGATGAGCCTGGTGTGGGGGTGCTGGGGGCCAGGTGTCAAGAGTGTTGGGGGGCCCGGTGTGGGGGTGCTGGGGGACAAGGTGTCTGGGTGCTGGAGCACCAGCTGTCAGGGTCCCTTCCCCACCCAGCATCTCCTGGAGCGCTCCTGGTACGCGGTGACCGAAACCTGCTTGGCCTTTACTGTCTTTCGAGACGACTTCAGCCCTCGGTTTGTGGCACTTTTCACCCTTCTCCTCTTCCTCAAGTGTTTCCACTGGCTGGCTGAGGATCGGGTTGATTTTGTAAGTGAGACGGGAAAAGATGGCAGAAAAGGGAGCTGGGGAGGATATAGAGATGGAGAAGTGGGAATCACAGCCATGGGGAGTCCTGGGCAGAGCCCAGAGAGGAGAAGGGAATGGCCTCCCTCATGCACTTTGCTCTTCTTGCCCAGATGGAACGGAGCCCCAACATCTCCTGGCTCTTTCACTGCCGAATTGTCTGTGAGTGGCCGGTGGACACAGGCATTGGGTGAACCCGTGTTGGCAAGACAGGGGAGGGATGCTGCTGGGTTTGTTGCCTTATATAAGTGGGGAGGGGAGCAGAGGCCATCCCCATCTACGTCCCCCATCCCAGTGAGTGGTACTGAGAACAGTACTGGGCCTCTGCCTGTCCCTGAGAAGTGCAGCTGGACCAGAAAGCTAATTTGGGAAGTTCATTTGCATTCTTTCTCCCCGCCCTGTTCCACTCCAGGGCACCTCAACTGCCTTAAGTCCCAAAGAGACTTCCTCATGTTTTGCCTGCTTACCTAGGAGTCTGGGCTGTTGCTGTTCCCCTCCAGGGTAGGCTGGGAGTTCCCAGAGGGTACCTGGGGCTCCCACCTCCCCTGACAATCCCAGAGCCAAAACATCTTAGGAAAGGAAACCAGCCCCAACTGATGCCTGCCCCAATCTTATGGCTTTCCTTGAACCCCTGCAGCCCTTATGCTCCTCCTGGGTGCCCTGGACTTCCTCTTTGTCAATCATGCCTATCATAGCATCCTGACTCGAGGGGCCTCTGTGCAACTGGTCTTTGGCTTTGAGGTACTGATGGGACTGAGGTGGGGAGGGGAGCCAGGAGTCCCCAACGGTCCTCTCTGAAGCCTGCCATCTTCCTTCCCTTCTCAGTATGCCATCCTGATGACCATGGTCCTCACCATCTTCATCAAATATGTCCTACACTCAATTGACCTCCAGAATGAGAACCCCTGGGACAACAAGGCCGTTTACATGCTTTATACGGAGTTGTTCACAGGTTAGCTCCCTAATGCTGCCTCCTCCTTGGGTGGGAGAGGAGGCCTCCCAGCAGCCTCAGTGCCTCCACAGACTCCCCTCCCTCTTCTAGGCTTCATCAAAGTTCTGCTTTACATGGCCTTCATGACAATCATGATCAAGGTGCACACGTTCCCGCTCTTTGCCATCCGGCCCATGTACCTGGCCATGAGGTAGGCTACTGGGACTGCTCCTGTGTGAGCTTTCCCACTAGATGGGGAGCTCCTGGAGAGCTGGGCCTTTGTAGTAAGGAGCCTTGAGGCATCAGAAGCAGCAGAGTAGCACCTTCTCAAGGCTATACTTGAGGGAACTCTGTGTGGGGGTAATAGGGAGACCCCTAGGAAGGCTAGAAAGTCCACTGGGAATGAAGTGACAGGGGCCTGAGTGGTGAGAAGGGTGTGGACACAGATGTTAAGGCAGGAGGGTCTGTGAAGTTTGGCTGTGGTGCAGAGGTCATGTCCTGGCGGAGACCTGACCTGACCGGCCAATTCTGTCCTTGCAGGCAATTTAAGAAGGCAGTGACTGATGCCATCATGTCTCGCCGGGCCATCCGCAACATGAACACGCTGTGAGTGCTCGCCCTTGGTGTGGGCTGTTCCCACCTGTGCCTGGGCCCAAAGGCTCCGGCTCAGCTGGGCTGGTCCTTCCTCAGGTACCCGGATGCCACGGCTGAGGAGCTCCAGGCCATGGACAATGTCTGCATCATCTGCAGGGAGGAGATGGTGACCGGTGCCAAGCGGCTGCCCTGCAACCACATCTTTCACACCAGGTAGGACAGGGCACCAGTTCTGCCCTGAGCTACAGGAGGAGGCAGGGGCGCAGCCTAAGCTTCCTTCTGTGTCGGCTTCTGCTGTTACAGCTGTTTGCGCTCCTGGTTCCAGCGGCAGCAGACCTGCCCCACCTGTCGCATGGATGTCCTTCGGGCCTCGCTCCCTGTCCAGTCCCCACCTGCCCCAGAGCCTCCTGAGCAGGGCCCTCCCCCCGCCCCTCACCAGCCCCCTAACTGTAAGTACCCCAGGCCTCCAGGGAGGCTGCTGGTGCATTCTGCATGCTGCTTCTCAGCCCTCCCATCTTGAAGACTAGAGTTTCTGGCCTTAACACTCTCTCCTTGTCATTGCAGTTCCCCAAGGCCTCCTGCCTCCATTTCCTCCAGGAATGTTCCCCCTTTGGCCTCCCATGGGCCCCTTTCCCCCCATGCCACCCCCCAGCAATACAGACGTTCCACCTGCCTCACCTTCTACTTCAAGTGAGTTTGGTTTAAATGTCAGAAAACAGATTTGTTTCTTAGATTGTTTTTGGTTGTGATGGATGTCATTGATATGAGTGTATTTTGTGGGAGAGAAAGGAGCTTTGGTTCCTCAGCCCTGAGCCTCTGCTCCTCACCCCCTAGTGTGGGGTGTGGTGGGGGTGCCAAGATCTGAATCCCCCTCTAATCGTCTCTGTACATCTGCTCTTTCCAGCCAGTGCCTCTCGGCCCACTGGCTCTGTCCCTGAGCCCACACCGGCTCCTGGCTTTCCATTCCCTCCTCCCTGGATGGGCATGCCCCTGCCTCCGCCGTTTGGTAAGTCAGGGCCCTTGTGGGCTATCCCAGATTGGGCTACGGTTTACAGGACCACAGGCCAGGGGTGCTTGGGCTCCCTCAGAGCCTAGGTCAAGCAGCTTGGGCACACCCTCTTCTCGCTCTGCAGGATTCCCCCCCATGCCAGTGCCCCCAGCAGGCTTTGCAGGCCTGACCACTGAGGAGCTGCAGGCTCTGGAGGGCCACGAGCGGCAGCATCTAGAAGCTCGGTTACAAAGCCTTCGGAATATCCACACCCTGCTTGATGCTGCCATGTTGCAGATCAACCAGTATCTCACTGTGCTGGCCTCGCTGGGGTAAGGCCCCCAAGCTGGGCTGGGTGGGCTGGGCCAGGCTAGGGCAGTTGATGATGTTTTCTCTGGTTCCTTCCTCAGCCCTCCCCGGCCTCCTGCCCCTGCCAGTCCCTCTGCAGCATCTACACCTGCTGCTGCAGCCTCCTCTTCCACCAGCATCCCCAGTTCTGAGGCAACACCCCCCTCACCAGGAGCCTCCCCACTTCCTCCTGAGCCAGTACAGCAGCAGCAGGCTCCACCCCAGCCAGGTCCATGTAAGGAACCCCCCTGGGGCAGGGGAAGGGCCACTGGGGTACCTTGGTCTGGGTTGACCTTTGACCCTCCCCTCTCCCAGCTGCTGAATCTGTTGGGGCTGAGGACCTGGCAGAAGATGTAGAGCCTGACGCAGTGGAGCTCCGCCGCCGCCGCCTGCAGAAGCTGGGGTCTCCTGCTTCTCATTGACACTGCCCAACCTCATCCCACTCCCCAACCTTGTGTTTTGACTGTGGTGCCCTTGTGCGCGGGTGAGAAGTAGATCCCACCGCCAAGTGCCGTCTCCTCTCTCACTAGGCTTTGGAAAAGAATGTGAGGTTCTGCCCCCCACTCACACCACTCAGGAGCTCTTGTATCCTAAGTCATGTGGTTTGGGCTGTTTCTTTGCCCACTGGAGTGGGCTGGAGGCCTGGTGGGTCAGCCTCCTTCCTTACCCTTCCCCCACTCCCTGCAGCCTCTCTTAACTCTAGGCAGAGTTGGGGCTGTAGGTCTTGAGAACCCACTTTCCTGTCCCATTTAATGCTCCTCCATTTGGGGGGCCCAGGACACCCAGTGGACACCCTGGAAACACACTCCCTCAGGAGCTGAGAAGGCCAGCTCAAGGTAAAGGGGGTATCCTCTGTTCCCAACAGTATTAGTTCTAGCTCCAGGGGCTTGAGGCAAGTTGGCCTTCAGTGGGCCCCACCTCCAGCAGTCCCTTTGTAGTATCAGTAGGGCCCCATGGCCCCACAGCACTCTCATCCATGTCTTACAGGTGACCACTTCTCAGGAAAGTTGAGTGCCGGGGTAGGCTGGGGTAGCCTGCTGTGGCTGGTGGGCACCTGTGGGGGGCCCGTGGGACTTCCCCCACAAAGTGAGGTGACCGGATGTTGGAAGCACCTGTTTCTCTTGTGTAATAAGGCTGAGCCTGTCTGTGGCCAAAAGCTTGTTCTTCATATCCCCAGGCTGGGACAGAAGGAGGCCAGCCTCTAAACCAACAGGGAAGCATTCTTAGCTTTCTGAAAATTCTTGATTTTGGGGGAAAATTTCTTGTTGCTATCTTTTGGTTAAAAGCCCACCCCCAAGCTTATTTCAAATGTAAACAGCTCCCATCCCAGCAGGAAGGGGAGTGAAAATTGCTCATGGTTTCTCCAAGTTAGACATGGTTCTGCAGTGGGGGTGGGGGGACATAAAGCCAGGACTAGGCCTCACCCACACGCCCCTTTCCTTTGTTCCCTTTTGTGTGTTAGAAAAGTTGCTGGAGACAGTTTCAGATTATTTAATTTGTAAATATTGTACAAATTTTAATAGCTTCGATTGTATATAGGGCCAAAATAAAAACTTGCATTAAAGTTGGTGCCAGGTTGTGGCATGGTACCCCTCCCCCGGGCATTAGTGATGTCTTGTCTTGTTTGATGTGCGGCCTGTCTTCCTGATGATGCTCTTGGGTCTGCATCTGATTTCTCACCTTGTTCCTAGTCTAGAAGCCAGGGGCCAGCCACCTGCTTGACTAGATGACTAGGGCCTCTGCCATCTGTTAAGACTGTCTACATGGTAAATTTTTCATTTCCAGGAAATTTCCCTGCAAGATTCCCAACTGGAGGTGGGGAGTTAGTTGTTAAAGTAAACCCCTTTTGCTTAAAATCTCCTTGGAGACTTCTAGCCACAAGTGGGGGGAGGGGGGCGGTGCCGCTGGCCCTTCCAGATGGGTCAGTGTCAGCACCCCTCCAGGGATGGGAGCAGGTCTACAGGGCCTGGTCTGCCCTATGACCCTCAGAAGCCCTTCTCCAGGAGCCAGGCCTTGAGCTGTTGATCAAAGTAACCCTTGATCCGCAGGGTTCCAGTCACCTCATTGACCTGTGTCACAGGCATTTTCCCTATCAGCTGAGTCAGGAATTCTTCCACATCTTTCTGCAGGGTCTAGGAGGCAAAGAGGAAACCAATCAGGTCCAGCTTGCCCTGCCCCACCAGCCACTGTGGCTCCCTATCCCATGTTTCCCAGCCCTTGGCTACTTACCCAAATGTCTCCCTCCACCTTTCGGATCAGAGTCATTTGACGGTTGCCATGTGTGAGCTCAGTGTAGACAGGGATGTTGTGCATCCGGGAGCGACGAATGAAGTAGGGGAGGTTTGGTGGGGAGTCTATGACAGAAAAACCAGTGTGCATGTAGCTGAGGGTCCCCAGTCCCTAGATGTCTTCATACTTGACTGTCACAGAGGTGAGGGCTGTCCTGGGTCCTGCTTTGAGGAAAGTTCCCTAGAGCAGAGCAGAGCATGCCTGGGACTTCACACCTACCAGTCGTCACTACTCTTAAGCACGGAGTGGACAACCTGTGCCTCAGTGTCTATCTTCAGAGATAAAAACTGGGCATCATGGATTCTGGTACAGAGGGTAGCCGTTCCCTGCTGCTCCCCAGCCCCTTGCTTTAATCTCCTGGGCTTGCAGGACAACCACAGAGGGAAAAGCAGGCAGGGCTTTTTCTAGGTCATTAGGACACCCAGTAACCCAGAGCGTCTTCACTGGGCGCCCAGGGACAGATTTCTAGAGGTCTGAATTTCCACAAGATCTTGATTTCTATATACCTGCCTTTGTAATCCTGTGCATTTTATTTTGAGCATTTTAAAACGCTTTTCTATAGAGCGCCGGCCCTGGAGTCAGAAGGACCTGAGTTCCGAGCCGGCCTCAGACACTTAATCCACACAAACAAAAACCTAGCCGTGTAACCTTGGGCAAGTTACTTAACCCCAATTGCTTAAAAAAAAAAATTATTCTTGGGGCGGCTAGGTGGCGCAGTGAGTAAGAGCGCCGGCCTCGGAGTTTGGATGACCCGAGATCAGATCCGGCCTCAGAAAATGAGCACCCACGCATAAATCAAAATGACTAGCCGTGTAACCTTGAGCAAGTTACTTAACCCCAATTGCTTTAAAAAAAAAAAAACAAAACGCTTTTCTAAGGAGTTCACATGGTGTACCTGGCCACCCAAGGGGTCCAGGACTCAAAAAGACAAGAACCTATACTCTGATCCCTCCCATGTCTTCTCTGCCAGGGGGTGCTCATGAGGCCAAGGGGACTCAGGAAATCCTTGGGCCTGGGCCAAGAAGATGTCTCCTCCAGGGCACAGGAGCTCAAAACTGTGGCAAAGCACATATGAGCTGGCCTTTACTGGGGGGTTTGGCCAAACACCCCAGCCCACCACAAAGAGAACTGGGTTCCAATCCTGACTTCTGCTTACCTGTATGACCCTTGGACAAACCTGCAGGTTTCCGTTCTTTGTCTTGAAAATGAAGAGACCACAAGAGATTTTTCCTGGGGTCTTCTCTTGCACTGAAAAACCCAACTTTCTTCCTGCAAGCCCTTCCCACTAGGAGTAAAGCCCCGGCTTACTCACCTTTGGGAGGCTGCCAGCCACTCGGCGTGGGGTAACTCTGGTGTCTGGGGGGCTCTGGGATGCTGGTAGGAGGAATGAGACGCTCCACAAATCTGTACTCTTCCGTGGACTCCACAATTCCAGGGTAGGCAGATGGCTCTGGAGTCTGGCTCTGAGACAGAGACATAGACATCTTCCCCAGTGCTCACCTGATGCCCACCACATTGACTCCAAGGCAGCAAGGTCACAAAACATGGGGACTCAGCTTGGGACTTGAAGCCTCCACAATCAGCTTCCAATAACTTTTTGAATCTCATCTAAGGAAATTAGGTCATTCGTTCCCACCCCCCACCCCACCCCATACACTCTTATGGGGTTTACTTTCCTCATCTGTAAAGTGGGAGAATCAGACTAGCTGGCCTCCAATGTCCCTTCCAACCCCAAATCTAGGCTTCTATGAGAGTCCAATCTGCTGAGAATGCTTTCACTTCCCTCCAATCCCACAGGCCTGAGGCTGCCTTGGAGGGAAAGCTGACCTGTGGTCTAGTCATTCAGGCAAGAAGCGTGGCCAGAACAAGGGATCCCGGGGCCAGGCACAGCCCCCTTCCAAAAGACCCCAAGTCACCTTCTGTGGTGGTCATGGATGGGGGAAGGGACAATTTGGAGGAGGCCTGGGAGAAGATGCCTCCAGAACAGATGCCTAAGTCACAACACAAGAAACAACACTGTATAATTGGGGGCCCCCAACACTGCCAGTCAGTCAACTTTCTAATCACTTCTGATAAATCACTGTTTTCTCCCTTATTCTCTGTTCATTGGTGGGGTGGGGAAATGGGGAGAAATCGATTCAGATAAAAGGAAAGCTCGGTTTCTCCAGCCAAAGTCAGTCAGCTGACCTCCAGGCCCATGGCCTCAGGCCTGGACCGCAGCATTAACCTCCAGGGTGGTCCCCCTGCCTCAAGGCACATCACCCAAGCCAGAGGGATAGCTAAGCCAATGGGAGCGGTGAACTGGGTGGCAGGGCTAGAGGGCAGCCTGAGGCAGCAGCCCCAGGCAGTCTGGATCAGCTCCCCAGCAGCCTCCTCCCACTTCCAGAGCCTCCCGGCGGGCCCAGGCCAGTCACAGAGCCACCTTCATCCCCCTCCAGGCTCTGTCCTCCCCGCCCCCTCCCTTTTACGCCTGTGTCCCTCCCCAGAGCCAGGACCCCAGCAGGCACCTAAGAAATGCCGTGGCCGCGCTGGTTACAATGTGTCCAGTGTGGCCCAGCTTGCTGGGAAGGCGCTGCCGGCTTGGGGCATAGTCCCGGCGGACAACGAGGGCCGGCTGGCTCCTCTCACACCCTTCCCCCAGTGCCCCCGCTCTCCTCGGGCCCCCGTCCCCAAGCACCCCACATCCCTCAGTCACAGACGCACAGAATGGGGGAGCTGGCTGGAAGTGCCATGCTGAGGTGCACGTCCCCGACACTGGGGGGCTGAGCCCCTCGTTTCACAAAGGAGGAAACTGAGGCCCGGAGGTGGGGGAAAAAGCCACACCCGACATCCGGGTCCTGGACCTCCAAAGTCAGGTGGGGCCAGGAAGCATTTATTAGGCGCCTATTGCGTCTGGGGCGTGCTGGAAAGAGGCCCAGACCGGGTTCAAGTGCGGGTACACCGCGGCTCCCCGGCGTGACCTTGGCCCTGTGGGTCTCAGTTCCCAGCCGTAAAATGGGGGGAGGGGCCTAGGCCCTCGGAGGTCCCTTCCAGCGCCGGCACGCTAAGGGCCAGGGGGTCAGCAGGCCCGGGCCTCAGTTTCCCCCTTTACAGACCCTCAGGACTGTAAACGGCACTTAGAGATCAGACTCCGCGAGAGGTCCGCTTCCCGCCCCAGACAGAAACGAGGCCGCGTTCACCTGCCAGCGGAGCCCGCAGGCCGGGCGTCCCGGCCGCCCGCCAGCCCTCAGCCAGGAGCGGACAGAGGACAGCCGGAGCGCCAACGCCATTCCGGTGCCCAGTGCCGTCGGAGCAAGAACTTCCGCCTCTTCTCTAGCCCCGCCCACTGGCGGCCTCGCGCAGGCGCAGATGCACGCGGAGCCCGGCCCCCTCCCTTTCCCTGGAGTCAGCGCCGGATGAACGTTCGACTTCCTCCCCTGCGTCTTGCGCTCGCTCCGATTGGCTGGAGGGAACGCACGCGTCCGCTTACGCAATCACGCAGACGGCGTGGTGGGACGAACGTGCGTGCCCCTGCTTTCGGCCTCTCTTTCTGGTCTCCATCTTCGCCGTGGCGGAAGCAGAACTAGAGTGTCCAAGGTAAGTGCGTGGCCCGAGGCCGGGGAGGCGGGGAGGTCGAGGCACGAGGCGGCCCCGGAGCCCCGGCCGGGGCGATCATCCTGCGGGGGCCCCGCGCTCCCCCTCGCCGGCCCGCCCCCGCCCAGGCCCCGGCCACAGCCGCCGCTTCTGTGTCCCCCCAGTGGCCACTATGCAGCTGTTTGTCCGCGCGCAGGCTCTGCACACCCTCGAGGTGACCGGGCGGGAGACCGTCGCCCAGATCAAGGTAAGCGAGGCCGCCCCGGGGGAGGGGCCCGCTGGGGGAGGGGGGAGGAGGCACGGAGCCCCCAGGCCGCCGCCCTGCCCCGGAGCAGCCCTGAGCTCCCTGCCGCTGTGTCTTGCAGGCCCATGTGGCGTCCCTGGAGGGCATCGCCCCCGAGGACCAGGTCCTGCTTCTCGGGGGCTCCCCGCTGGAGGATGAAGACATCTTGGGGCAGTGTGGGGTGGAGCCCCTGTCCACCCTGGAAGTGGCTGGCCGAATGCTAGGAGGTAAGGAAGGCTCCAGGTTCTCCCTTCCCCAATGCCCATCTTGTCCGACCTGCTTAATCCTGAAGTGGGCGGGAGGGAGGTGCTGTTGCTCCATTTTACAGATGAGTAAACTGAGGCTCAGATGCTGTATCTGTCCACAGCCTCCAATTCCAGATCCCCTGCCCCACTCTGCTCCCATTCTATCTGCTGGTGCCCTGTATGTTCTGCTCTTCCCCCACTTTTCTTAGCGCTAGGAAGCAGGGTTTCAATTTGGACTTCCTGATCCTAAGTCCCATCACTATGGCGGTTGATCTTTGCCCAGATCAAAGTTTAGAGTTGTTACTTTTTACATAGATTGTTAACAACGTATGTTGTTTTGGTTGTGTTTACCTCACTCTGCAATTGATTGTAAGGCGTGGGAGACCCTGGCAGAGGCCTGCCCAGCATGGCCTGCCCATATCAGAGATGGTGCTGTGCTCTGAGCTAAGCATGAGAATCACCCCAAATGTTCACACGACCCGTGGTGCAATATTCCAAGCTCTTACTGATCTGATGAGCCCTGATCGGCCACAGTCTGAACATACTGAAACTGTACTCCAGCCTAGTGGTGCCATTCTGGTCCTCTGGGAGGAAGGACTGCAAGGAACCAGCCAGCTTCATTCATACTGCTTAAGTTCTGAATCCCTTTTTAATTACTTAAAGTGTAGTAGTATTCCATCACCTTTGTGTGCCATACATTTGTTCAGCCGTTCCTCAGTTTTTAGGGCCATGCTATCACAAAAAAACTGCTTTAGATATTTTTTGTACATACAGGTTTCTTTGTGATGTATTTGGGCCAAAGGGTTTGCATAGGTTTGTGCTTAGGGGGTTATAACCTTAACCCTAAACTGCTTTCCAGTTTGGCCAGACCAACTTGCACATCCACTGTCATTCTCCCTCTTCTCCTGTTGCCCTTCAGTTTTGCCCATCCCATGAATGCAAGGTAGAACTTCAGAGCTGTTTACTTTGCATTTCTAGTTATTAGTGACTCAGGGCACTTTTTGGTTTGAATTCCTTGGGATCTGCCTGCTCCTATCTTGTGACAGTTTTGCAATTGGAGAATGGTTCTTAGTGTTCTGAATCTGAATCAGTTCCTTATGTATCTTGGTAAGAAGGCCTCTATTAGTGAAGCTTTCTCCAGATTCCTCCTCTCCCCCCTCCCCCCCCCATTAGCTGCTTCCTCTCTCATCTTTACCGTGTTGGACGTTTGTCAAAAACTTTTAAATGTTTTTTATGTTAACAAAATTGTCCATTTTACCTTCTCTTACTCTGTGTTCCTTGTTTGGTCATGACTCTTTCCTGAAGGCAGGTTCTCTCGTTGCTCACATGTGTTTGTGATTTGTGGTCTGATGGAATCTCGAAGCAAACACTGAATACTTCATCCCAGCAGTTGCTCATCTTGGAGTTTGCATGTCCTCAGCATGGTAGCATTTACAGCCCTAGTCCAGCTAGTGCTTGCTTCCTTCTCAGAGGACTTTCTCCCTTTGATCACTTTATTGTGTAGTGGCTATCGGCATTGACTTAACCACATAAATGCTTCCCATGAACTCAGTTCAAAGGTCTTTAACTCTCAAATCCTAAGTCCATGGATCTTAGTGGCTTTTTTCTTTGGAGGCCTCAAAAACAGTGATGGAGAAATAGGTACTTTTTTGGAGCTTTTAACTAAAGGCTAGTTTGTTCTCAGATTCTGCAGTGTGACCATTGGTCTGCTCACTGATCTGTGAAAGCTTAAAAGTAGGACTATCTGTAATTCTCATAATTTATATCTGTCTCATTTCACCCCTCAGGTAAAGTCCATGGCTCTCTGGCCAGAGCTGGAAAAGTGAGGGGTCAGACTCCCAAGGTGAGCCAGGGTCTTGGGTGGTACTGTTTGAGTTTCAGTCACTCTGCTTCCTTTTAATTTGCCTTGTCCCTTTCACACCTATTTTCTGTCTAAGCTTTGTACAGCAGGGGTAAGTTAACTATATAACGAATGGACGAAGCCTTTATTGCTTACAGAGCATGGTGGACATAGATAGTCACAGTCCCTGCTCTCCCAGCTCACATTCGAGTGGTGCCAAGTGAACATACATCAGCCAGTGCCCCAACATCCATCATATGTACACAAAGCAAGTATTTACATGCCTGGTTACCTAACCTGTCTTATTCCTAGGTGGCCAAGCAGGAGAAGAAGAAGAAGAAGACTGGGCGTGCTAAGAGGAGGATGCAGTACAACCGACGCTTTGTCAACGTAGTGCCTACCTTTGGCAAGAAGAAGGGCCCCAATGCCAACTCCTAATCCCCTGGTGATTTGTCCCCAATAAAGCCCTACAACTCTATTGAGACTCAACTGATTTTCTGGGGAATGGGTCTTTACAGTCCTTGAAGAAAAGTGGGAGAAGAGCCGAAAATCCAGGGCACCAGCAGATAAATGGGAGTGGAGCAGCGTGGGGTGGGGGATCTGGAATTGGAGGAATTGGCTGAGAGCTGCCCTAAAGCTTTCCCTCTGAGTTTGGTAATTTCCTGCTGTTTCTAAGCTCAGCCTCTGCCAGTTTTTGACTGATTAGCTTAAACTATGAACAAGACAGAAATTGGATCCCTTTTCTGCAAAACTCAAATTTGGTATCAAGTGTTGCCCCAGGTAACTTACAAGTCTCCACCTAAACTTCCTAATTTTGAAGTGGTTTGTTATACCTACTTCAACAATGTTAAAGCTGTTTTGTCAGTCTTAAAGCAGAAGGGAAATGGGTGCAGATGTTCGTGTGGAGTTGTGTATGATTGGTTGGATTCCTTTGTCTGGACAGGAAAAAGGTTTGGAACCATTGCTGTCCTCTGGCCTCTGCCTTCTGCTCCCTGGGTATTGTGAAAGGGCTGATTTGACTAAGAGTTTCACAAAAGGATATTGGGTCCATTTAATCTACCATAGGGAGTTTGGTGGGAGGGCTAGAGTTCAAATCACAATCCTTTTAGGCTCAGGGCCAGCCTGTTATTTAGCTATATTGCCATGTCAGCAAGGACCCAGATCCTGTGCTCCTTGCCACACACTTCCTGAGACTTGGCAGAGAAACAAGATGGAGGGGTGGGGGTGGGTTGTACTGTTGTACTGACTGCAAACAGCATGGAATCGATCTTGATAATGGTCAAGAAAGCTTGGTGGCAGCTGTCCTCTGCCATGGCCAGCCCTGCCCTAGTATAGGAGGGACAAACTGACAGGCTACCAGGGGACTGAAGATTAGGACACGGTCCATATACAGCTAGCTGCCCTTTGATAGCAAAGGCCTACAATTGTTACATTAATGTTTTTGTCCAAAACTAAATGACCCTTTTGGGGTTTCTTGGCAGAGATCCTAGAGTAGTTTGCTGTTTCATTCTCCAGCTCATTTTACAGATGAGGAAACTGATGCCGAGTTAAGTGACTTGTCCAGGGTCACACCTAGTAAATAAAAGTCCTACATGAACTAAGGTCTGACTCCAGCCCCAGCTAGATTGCGCCGCCTAGCGGTCCTTTAAATGAACATAAAAGTCCCAAGAAACAAAGGTGGGCTTCGCAAATGAAGCCCAAAGAGTCTGAAATGCAATTAGCGTGATTACGGCAGCCTGTGAGGGCCGCTCCCAGGAGTCCGGGAGAGGCCCCTGCACTCTTGACTGCGAGTCAGTTTCTTTCACGTTAGGGGCTGGGAAGGTTTGCACGCAGGGCAAGGAAGGCGGTTTAGAACTGCTCCAATTGGACAGGGGAGACCTGGCTTTTCCTAATGTAGAGTGTTTCCCACCCCATGAGGGTTTCAAACCCCGTGGTCAGAGGTGCGCTGGACGGGATTCCACTCAAGGTTCAGCAGGAAAAACCTGCCACCGCGCTTAGCACACGCAGCACCGGGATCCTACTAGGTCCCGCCCACCAAGTTTCGAAAGCCAATCGGAGCGTGGCGGAAGTGCGGGGGCGGGGACTCATACGACAGCATCGGTAGTAGCGGCGCCGGCGGAAGTGCCTTGAGGCCAGGCGGAAAGCAGCTGGCGGCTCTTCCGGGGCCGGGGAAGCCCGTTGCCATGGAGCCAGCTGGGCCCTGCGGCCTATGTCCCCCAGGCGAGGCGAAGCCGGCGCGCTACACTTGCCCCCGCTGCAACGTGCCCTACTGCTCTCTGCCCTGCTACCGGGCGCATGGGGCGTGCGCCGAGGCCTTCTACCGCGACCAGGTGCTGGGCGAGCTGCGCGGCCGCACCGCCTCTCCCAGCCGCCTGGCGGGAGCCCTCCGCCGGCTCCGGCAGCAGCGCGAGACCGAGGCGCCGGAGGAGCGACAGGGCCTGGGGGGCTTGTGGGAGCAGCTGCCGCCTGCCGAGAAGGCGGCCTTTGAGCGGCTCCTGAGCCGGGGCGAGGCCGGGCGGTTGCTACCTCCGTGGCGGCCATGGTGGTGGCGCGGCGGGGCACAGGCGCCACTGCTGGAGGAGCTGCGCGTGCGCGAGGAAGGGGCCGAGGAACCCGCGCCCAATGCCCAGAACGTGCTCGATCCCGCGGGCTCGCCACCGCCTGTGCCCAGCGCCATCCCCGCCTTGGCGCGGCTCAGTGGCGGGCGCCTGCCCTCGCCCCTGCTGCGCTTCCAGCTGCCCAACGTGCTCTTCGCCTATGCGCACGCACAGGTGCTCTACCACGGCGGCCTGGAAGACGATCACGCTGTGCTGCCTGACCTGTGCGCCACTGTGCTGGGCGTGGCCGGCGCACTCGGAGCCCGCCAGGCCTTCCGCTCTACGCGCGAGGCGCTGCATGCGGCTGCGCACGCGCTGAGAGCGGGCGGGCATCCGCCAGGGCCGCTGGGCACGCGGGGCGCCATGCGCGAGGCCGCGCGCCTCCTCCTTGGTGAAAGCGCGCAGCCCGGTGTGCAGAAGGGCTACACCCTGGCTGCGCTAGCCCAGCTGGCGCGCGCGTTCGGGCGTGCGCGCAGCCTGGTGCCTGTGGGCGAGCCACGGGAGCGCCTCTACCGCGCGCGTAAGAAGTGCCAGTACCTGCTGGCGTGGACCAACGAGCACGAGGACGCGCTCACGCCACTGGCCTTGGACTGTGCCCACGAGTACCGCGTCGAGGACAACGAGGCCGGCCACGTGGAGGCCCTGAGCGCCGAGCTGGAGCGCCTGTGGGGGGGGCCGCGCCCCCCGCCCCCCAGGACCCTGATCCAGGAGCTGGCCTGAGGGCCCCCCATTAATAAAGTCGGCCTGATACTGACCCGCCTCCTGGGCTGTCTGTCTGTCTGCCCCAGGGCGCAGGGAATGACCATAGGACTGCAGACTGGTCCAGCAGCAGAGCTTTATTCAGAGGCTTCCCCCAGCTCTCCCCTCCTCTCCTGGGAGGAAGCTCAGTCATTCACGAATCCTTAGAGCCCCTCTTCCTTCAGAGGAGGAAACTGAGGCCCAAGGGGGCAGCAAGCTGGGGAGGCAGCATCCTCTACCCCCAGACATCACCAGGATGATGGAAGGGGCAAGCTGCAGGTGGGCGCTTCTTACAGGTGATTGAAACCCACCCCTTTTTTAAATTGGCCCCTGTCGAGGAAGGGGAGCAGAGGGCAGGCATCCCCAGTCTTGTTCCTTCATCAGGCGAGCTTCTTAGTAGACATAGGGTACTATACGGTAAGGCACCCTGGCACAGTATTCCCTCCAGGCCAGGCCATACTTCTGGAGACACTGGCGCTCATCCCGGTCCTCCCGGTGCACCAGTAAGATGGTGAAGTAGACAATGTAGAAATAGGGAAGCAGGTGTGTTACCCCTGCCAGGGGAGGGGGAATGCCATCAGCTTCCAAACAAGTCACCCTGCCAGACCCTGTCCAGGCCTCTACCCAGGGATGGATTGCCTCCATCCCTACCCCGTTCAGTGATGGTTTAGTGATGCAGTCCCTCCCTCCAAAAAAGAATCAAGAGCCTGAGGCTTCCCCCCAACACGGTGACCACAGCAATCAAGTGGGCAGCTTGGCTCTGGGTGTGCCCCTCACCCTGACCCCCAGCAGCCAAACTTTTCTTATCACAGCCAACTCACCACAGGGCAGAGACCAGGCCAGAGCCATGATGAGGTCTCCAAGGTAGTTGGGATGACGGACCATACCCCACCACCCCGATACCAGCAGGCGCCTCCCAGTAGCTGTAGGAATGGTCTCAAGACCTAGGGGAAGATAACGGGAACCACAAATCAAACAGGCAGAAACCCAAAGTATTCTGGCACACTCCTCGTGGCCCTAGGACCCAGCTCACCAGCCACACTGGGGTCAGAAGGGTTCCTCCGGAAGGTATTTTTTTGTGTGTTGGCCCCACGGAAGATAAAGTAGCCGACTGCTGTGGGAGAAAGAAAGGCCGGGTCTGAGATGAGTCTGCCTTACTATCTGAAGCACCACCTTGTCACCTCTTCTGTGCCTTCTCCCTTGCCCATCCCCAACTAGACTACGAGATGGCACAGTCAGAAGGAGCCTTAGATATTTCCAACCCTTTTATCTGGCAGCTGAGGACACTGAGGCCCAGAGATAACCCCCCACAGCAGAATTGGGATGAGAATCCAGGTCCCCAATTCCTTTAGCCCCTTCCCCATTAACTAACCAAAGAGCAGACAAATGGCCCCAGCCACAGGCAGTTCCAAAGACTGGGGATGATTCAGAAGGAACTGGGCTTGAAGACTGTAGACAAAGGGGACCCAGGCCAGGTCCCCAAAAGCCAGCATGAAGCCGAAGCCATCGTGGATGATGTCCATGGTGGTGAGAACAGCCTCCTGTTAGGAACGGTCGTCAGAGCCTGAGAGAATAATTCCCCTTCTCTGCCTCCACCCCGTGTGCCCTGTGCCTCCTGTTCCAACCCATGCTCCTCCCTTCACCCAGAGTCATATCCCAGCCACCTCCCAGAGTTCTTAGGAGAATCGAATGGGATGATATTTACTATTATTGATGATATCTCTGCTTTTGATTCCTTCCCCCCCACCCAGCCCCAAGAGCCCAGAATGCATACTGCCCTGTCTCCATGCCCTCACCTCATTCCAGAGAGCATCCACCACATAGAGAAGCTGGAAGGCATTGACTAGTCCCATGGCCAAGGAAGGCCAACCCCCCTGGTGCTGGGCCTCCCGCAGCAGCAGAGCCAGATTGATGAGGGCCTAAGCAGAAAAGAGAGTTCAGCTTGGTTTGGAGCTATCTTGCCCTACTCTACCTCCTGTAGTGGAGTTGGCCCACCCTTCTGTGGACCCTGAGAACCTACTTGGAGCAACCTAGACTCAATCCAAGGACATCAGGAAAGAATCTGGCAGCCAAAGCCCAGAGTCAGGAAGACCCGAGCTCAAATCCAACCTCAGACACTTAGAAGCTGTATGACCCCGGTCAAGTCACACAACCACTGTCTGCCTCAGTTTCCTTACAGCACCTATCTCCCAGGGTTCTTGTGGGGAACAAATGATGGAGTCTTTGTAAAGCCCTTAGCACAGTGTGGGCAGAGAACAAGCCTGTGTAAATATGGGCCAGTATCACCAATATTATTGTTTTGTTAGAGTGGGTCTCTGGGCCCAAACTGAGTGGCTTGGCTTTTTATCTCCTTTTCGCTGGACATTTTCTCCCTCCCTTCCATCTCCCAGCTCCACCCCTCCACCTCCCTTCCCCCAAACCCAATCTTGGCATGGTGGAACATCTGAACTTTGCCACGTAAGAAGCACAAATGATAAATTAGGAAATCTAGGGTAAGGGACACATGGCAGAGATTACTGGACAATTTTGTGGCCCAGTTATAATCACTGAGAACAACAGCTAATGAGAAGGTGTCGTTCAGTCTCATCCGACCATTTGGGCTTCTCTTGGCAGAGAGACTGAAGGGGTTGGCTGTTTCCTTCTCCAGCTCCTTTTTTTTTTTTTAAAGGCTTCATGGTAGAAGTGGTTGTTGTTGAGCTATGACCCCATTTGGGGTTTTCTTGGCAGAGATACTGAAGAATTCTGCCCTTTCCTTCTCCAGTTCATTTTACAGATGAGGAAACTGAGGCCAAGAGGATGAAGTGACTTGCCCAGGGTCACACAGCTAGTGAGTGGCTGAGGCCTGATTTGAACATGGGAAGACACGAGGCTTCTTGACTCCAGGCCTGGCACTTTACCCACTGCAGCATCACCTAGCTGCACCAATGAAAAGTTCTCAGCCCTCTGATATGTTCAAGTTTATTTGGCCTCATTGTCTGCTTGAGCCTTCCTTACCACAAAGCTCAGTCCCTGGCCAGGAGCTAGCCCTTACCCAACCAATCATCCCTGGACGTAGCTCACAAAAATACTTGAGGTCAAAGGATCCTAATCGGGGGTTCAGTTCTCGACCAAGGAAGAAGTCATAGATGATATTACCTAGAACAGGAAGGCAGGTAGTCAAGAAGGTAAAGTGTTTACTCAGCACTTGTTCTAGACCCTGATGAGGGTCTAGCTCAGTTTCTGTGCCCTCCATTGCTTGGAAATCACTTGGGTCTCACCTGAATTCCCTCCAGGGGCAAGAGCTGAGGGGGGCACTGTGAAAGACCTGAGGTAGAGGAGGAGGCTGAGGATGAAGGCTATAGCAGTGGCTGCTGAAGCCAGAGGCAGGAGCATCTCTGAGAGGCTCCCAAGGGGCAGACCCCCAGCCAGCCCCAGCCCCACCAGCAGAGCCGTCAGGCCCAGGCACCAAAACCCTAGAAAATAAAGTCTGGGTGCTCAGTCTCAGGACAAGAGCCTATCCCATTCAGGAAGCCCATTCCCAGCTCCCCCACCCCCAATCCAGGGTCCTGGCCTCAGGAGAGCCTCCCCTAAGCCATTGTGGAAGTCCCCAAGACCTGCCTCTCCACTGCTCTTGGGGGCCTGGGCAGGGTACCTAAGGCTGAATGAGAGGTGTGATATGTAAGCAACATTCTCAGACACAGGATGTGTACTTATTGAGGGGTGATCCCCATGCTGGGGTTCAGGCCTTGGTATAGGCCAAAAATTGGTTTCCCCTCCTGCTCTAAGAGCAGGAGCACATGTTATGGAGATGGGGAAGGCAATGGAGTCAGGGAAGGTTGGGCCTGTCCTCCTCCCAACCCCCACAGAATTATGGCCCAGCCTAGGCAAGGACATGGTGTGAGGGGTGAATCTAGGTAGGAGATAGATTGGCACCATTAATTGGATATTGCAGGTGGCTCTTGTCCTTCAGCATCATGCCCTGAGATACCTGCAGAAGACAGAAAGCTCTCTGAGGACCCTGGCTCCCCACTTCCCCATCTGCCTAGCCCCACTCCTCCTGGGCTCTGCCCCTCACCTTGCCCATGGGCAGCAGGTACAGTGTGGCCTGCAGCCCCAGCCAGAGCAGCAGCAGCAGCAGAGCCCAAGGACTCCAGAAGGTAGAGACTGGGGGCAGCTCAGAGGGCAGACTGAGCAGGCTGCAGGGGCCCGAGTGGCAGGTGAGGAGCAGGTGGAAGAGGAGGACGGGGAGGAGCAGCAGCATGGCAGCTGTCCCTGCAGGAAGAAGCAGCTCCAGCAGCTTTCCATCTATACCACCCCTCTCCTGCCAGCACAGTGTCTTACCCAGGGTCCCCCAAACTCCAGCTCTAACGATATACCCCTGCCCAGGAGACCCACCCGAAACTGGCAGCTGGCCTACCTCCTTACGCAGGGACACCTCCCCCCAACTCCAGCTGCAGAGCCCAGCCCTGCTCCCCTAGCTGATCCTGATCCTTACCCAACTCCCTGCCCCCCCCAAATTCCAGCCACAGAACCCAGCCATACTCCCCCAGCCGGCCGCATCCTTACCCACCCCCACCCCACTCCCGTCGTCCCCTCCCCCTTTTCCCCCCGACAAAACTCCGGCGGCAGAAACTCTGACCTGCCCAGGAGGGCACTCCGTCACCTGGCCCCGCCTCCTTACCGAAGGACCCACTCCCCAAGAAAACTCCAGTTGCAGAGCCCAGCTCTGCTCCTCCAGCATCCTTACCCAACCCCCTGCCCCCCGCCAAAACTCCAGCTGCAGAAACCTTGCCCTGCCCCGGAGACCCACCCGCTCCCATCAGCTGACTCGGCTCCTTACCTAGGGATCCCCCCAAAAAACTCCAGCTGCAGAGCCCTGCCCGGCTCTCCCAGCCGGTCCGATGCTTACCCAGGGGTCCCCCAAATTCGAGTTCGTCTGGGCGCGGGGAAGTCTGCTGATGAGCCATGGTTCTGGATCCAGGCCTGAGAGAGAGAAAGACAAAGGGCCCCTGGCCGAGGGAGCCAGAGGGCGCAGAGAGGGCAGGCCGAGAATAGTTGACGCGCGCAGCCCGCAGAAGAGCTGACCCTGCGGCTGCTGGCCTGGGCCCGGGGCCGTGGCGGGGGCAGGGGTTCCACCGCACCTCCCGATCCCTCCGTCCCAGCCCCGGCTCATCCCCGCCAGGCCATCTTCCTCCCACGTCCCCGGCTCCAATCCTCCGAGCCCTCCATCACCCGTCAGCCAATCCTTGTCCGGCGGGGGCGGAGACAGGGTCAGGCTCCGGACCTGCCGACCGGGCCATGCAGCTGGGATTGGCGGGGATAGACAGCGCCACCGCCCCCAGTCCCGCCCCGCACCTGCTCCTGCCCGTCCTCGGGTCCTTCCTCTCGGGTCCCCGACCTGCGGGTGCCCTCTGGGCTGTCCAGGTTGGCAGTCCAGCCGGGCCGGGCCGGAGCAGAGCCAAGCCAAGTTCCCCCGCGGGGGAGAGGCAGCCGGGCTGGGGCACAGGGAGGGCTTGGACCCGAATCCTACAACTGACACTGAAGTTTGCCGCTGCCAGCGGACCCTGGACTTGCCGAGAGCTCACCT
Source organism: Gymnobelideus leadbeateri (assembly GCA_011680675.1). NCBI lineage: Eukaryota > Metazoa > Chordata > Mammalia > Diprotodontia > Petauridae > Gymnobelideus > Gymnobelideus leadbeateri. The sequence continues at coordinate 1,019,448 of WOXC01010949.1, forward strand.
CTCCTGGGCTCAGGATGCTCGTCTGCAAAATGGCGGTACGGTCCACGGAGCTCTGGGCCGGGATCCCGGCAGGAAGAGCCGAGGGTAAATGTGGCTCGGCCAGGGCGCCCCACCTCTGCCTCGGTTTCCTCATTTGTAACATGGGTAATAGCAGCTCGCTCCCAGAATCAAAGGGGACGATAGTTAGAATGATGGCAGCAGCCGCCGGGGGCCTGCCTGCCTCCAGCCTCTTCCCACTCCAGGGGTCCTCCTCCCAGCCCCCCAAGGCAGATTTCTGAAAGGGAAGGTCTGAGCTTGTCCCTCTCCTCCACTCCAGCCCTCTTGCTCCAGGGTCAAAGACAAAATGCTCTGCTTGGCATTCAAGCCCTTCCTAACCTAGCCCCCTCCTCCATGCTCCCCCACAGGTACTCTCCTCCAGTGGCCCAGCCTGTGGGCAGTTCCTCAAATAAGCCATTCTATGCTCTGGGTATGCCCTCTGGCTGTCCCGAGGCCTGCACAGCATCCTCTGCCTCCACCTCACCAACTGCTGCCCTTCCCTGGCTTCCTTTAAGCCCCTTCTATAGAAAGCCCTCCCCAGCCTCTCTTCATTGCAGGGCTCTCCCCATTCATCAGCTCTGGAGTTTGCTTCATCTATATAGCTCTTTCCATGTTTTCTCCATTGGCTCATGAACTCCTTGAAGGCAGGGAATGTCTTTTTGTATCCCTAGTGCTTAGCATAGTATCTGGCACATAGTAGGCACTTAATAAATGTTTATTAATTGATTAAAGTGGGCACAATAATATTGATTTCACACGGTCATACTACTAACAGCATTTTCATAATGCCTTAAGTTTGCAAAGCCTTTTCCTCACATGAGTTGTAAGATGGGTGCTTACAGGAATGTCTACAATTGTGATTAGTAGACTTGGGGTTCAGTAACACTTAGGTCTGGCACGAACTATGTGACCTTGGGGAAGTCACACACCCTCTCCAAGTCCATGTTCTCATCTCAGCTGCAGGAAGTGTTGGATTCTTGCCCCTATCCCTGCCCTTAGTGAGACGTAGAGCCTCCCAGAGCATGGGTTCTGCCCACACAGCCTTCAAGAACTGAGTGGACACCTCCCCATATGGAAGGCCCTGGATGGATTCTTAGTGTGTTTGTCTCTGTTTTTTACTTGGCTGGAGAATAAAGAGTGCATGTCACTGGCACTGTGCCAGCACAGCAGAGGCTTACTAAATGTTTGTTGACTTGTGCCTTTCTGACCTCTAAAGAAGCATCATCACCGACATTAATTCAGACCCTTCCCACCCCTTCTCTCTATCCCAACAAGCTAGGGAGCTGCAGAGTCCAAGAGCCGGTGCTCTTTTCTCTCCTGAAGACACCAGGAAAGTGGAGGAAGCAAGTCTCAATTCCCACAGCTAGACACCCCTCCACCCAACTCCAGCCGCAGTTCCTGCAGCCCTTCACACGGAGCCTCAGCCGCTCAGCAGCAGCAAGCATTCTCTCCCACACCTGTGGTGTTCCTTGTCTGTTTACTTAGATTTTTCCCCCTTTAGACTTCAAGCTCCCTGAGGGCAGAAATTATTGTATTTTTATGACCAGGATTTAGCCCCGTGCACACCATGCACTGATATCACACACACTCAAGCAGGAGACTAAACAGGCACTGAGGTGTCTTTCCTGGATTGGGGAGGCACCAATGACTTGTTAGAGCAAAGGTTAAAATGCAAAGACAGAAGAGGGACTGCAGATGTTAGACAAGTGGCTCAATCAGGGTTAGAAAGGTGGCAGAGTAGAGCATCATGATGGTGCCAAACTGACCCATTCAACCGCAGTAACGGGCAAAATATTGCCAATGAAGGAAAAGAAGTCAACATGGCCAATCACCTTCCTCACCATGCTTAACCAAGGCAAAGCAAGCAGCCCAGAAGCCACCTGATCGCCTTTCCAAGTGGAGAGAGAGAAAAAGCAGAGGTAAAAAGAGCAGAGCCTGCCACAGCCCCAAGTGAGCCAGACCAGCCTGGGATCTTCAACCTCCCTTAACACTGGTGTCTCTGCCCTGAGATTTCCCCAGTTCACTCGCTAGTTGTCTGTGTATCAGCCTACTCGCGAAACTGTGAGCCCCAGGTCAGTCAGTACCCAGCACGCAGTAGGGGTGCTCTGTTGACAGAGCCTGCAGAATCCAGCAGCTGGACCCAGAGCTGTGGGACATGAGGAGGCCAGGTTCGGTGGCCTTTGAGAGAAAGCGTACTACACTTTCCACAATCCTAAACTCCTCTCCAAAAGCTCATTAAAAAACCCACCACTTGGGCAGCTAGGTGGCGCAGTGAGTAGAGCGCTGGCCCTGGAGTCAGAAGGACCTGAGTTCAGATCCGACCTCAGACACTTAACGCACACACAAACAAAAACCTAGCCATGTGACCTTGGGCAAGTTACTTAACCCCAATTGCCCTCCAAAAAAAAAAAAAAAAACCCACCACTTGGGGGCAGCTAGATGGTGCAGTGAATAGAGCACCGGCCTTGGAGTCAGGAGGACCTGAATTCAAATTCAACCCCAGACTCTTACACACACACACACGCACACACACACACACACACACGCCATGTGACCTTGGGCAAATCACTTAACCCCAGTTGCCTTACATTCCCCCCTTCAAAAAAGAAAAAAAAATCCACCACTTATTTTCCTGGGATGTTTAACAGTCATGAATCATGGAAGCACCCCATGCCCCAAGGAATCAATCAAAGGGCCTCATGCAGAGTGAGTTGGCTGCCCTGCTGTAGTTGTGGACCCAAGGGTAGAAGACAGTGCGGGTCCTGTCCAGCTCCTCAGGATAGCCCGAACAGCTGGGCGTATGCCCTGGCGAGGGAGAATGTAGCTTCTCCCCTGTTGCCTTAAAGAAGGAAATCCAGGGGACAGACCACAGAATACATCTTTTTATTTGACGGGGGAAGGTGGGAAGGTGGACAGACTCAGAAAGGGAGAGGGTGGCTGGCTGCATCACCAGAGGGAAAGCAAATCCCCAGGGCCTGGCCAGGGGAGGTGGCTGGCCTGGGGCTAGACAAGTGCATCAGGGCAGCCTGGCACTAGCCCCGCTCGCAGATGACCTCCACCACGCTGGGCTCCATGGGCACAGGGTCAAGGCAGCGAAGGGCGGCAGAGGCCACCACCTCGTCCAGCAGCAGGTGGACAAGCTCCTCATCAGCCACAAAGCGCCACAGGTAAAGCTGGAGAAAGTGGCAGTCCACCTGGACCTGCTGGAGGCCATAGCGGCCAAAGGTACGAAGCCGCACGCACTCCAGCAGTGTCTTCAGGCTGATCTTGATGATGCCTGTGAGGACAGACACCTGTGGAAGCAGAAGGGGATGGCATGGACAGGGTCAGTGTGGACTCTGTAAAGGGAGGGGAAGGGGATGGTGTAGGCAGGGACAGTGTGGACTCTGTAAAGGGAGGGGAAGGGGATGGTGCAGGCAGGGACAGTGTGGACTCTGTAAAGGAAGGGGAAGGGGATGGTGCAGGCTGGGAGAGTGTGGACCCTGCGGGGGGGCTGGGATGAGGTACACAGGGTCAGTGTGGATACTGAGAATATGACAGAGTCAGCACAAACTTCTGAGAGGGGTTCTCTGGGCTGCTCCTTGACATCCCTGGGGGTAGGAAGATGGAAAGACACAAACCCAGACGGGGATGGATGGCAGAGAGTGGAAGGGGCAGGGGACGGGGGCTCCTCTCAGACCTTGTTGAATTCCACGGGGCTGAACACATCGATGCGCTCCGAGAACAGCTTCTGAATATTGCTCAGAAGATTGGAGTCCATTGGGGCACTATGCGGGGAGGGCAGGAGTCAGCCCCCAGGGGCTCCAGGGCCCCAGCAGCCCCCCTCCCCAAGCTCACCAGGCCTCACCTAGGGGTGTAGCTGGGGGCATAGCGGCCCTGCTGCCGGGAGCTGCTGTACACGGAGAAGGTCCTTTTACTAGAGTCACTGCTCTGGGCCTTGCGGACACCCTCCTCGTACAGAAGCCCCACCTGTTGGGACACGGTGGGCTGGCTGGGGCCGGGGGCTCTCCTGTCCCTAGGCAGGGTCCCCGCCCCCCCCAGGAAGCAGCAGCTCCTCTTTTAAAGCAGGGGCTGCCGGAGGCAGGTGACGCACAGGGCAGGGCCAGAAGCCCTGGTGTGCGCACAGGGGACGAGGGTCCTCCTCTGCAGCCCTGGCCCAGCACCTGCACGTCGATGGCAGTTGTGTCCTCCACCACACGCTTCATGACGGCCCGTACGTTGCGGGGCTCCAGTGTAGTGAGCCAGTCGCGGGTCTCCACGCTCTTCCGGAGCATCTGGGACACCACCAGCCCCTGCACCTTCACGTAGTGGGTCAGCAGCCTCCGCGCCGTCTCTCTGGCCTCTGAACACAGAGTGCTCACTGGGGTCACAGAGGAATGGTCCTGGGGAGGGGACACGGAACAGAGAAGGGGCCCTTCAGAACACCCCGGGGATGGGGGCAGAGGGCAAGGTGGAAGAGGAGCCTCAGGGCATCTGAAGTTGTGGCAGCCTTGTGAGCTTAGAGGCGAGACCTGGGTTCAGATTCTGACAGTCCCTGGCTGCCCTAATCCATGTAATCATGGGAAAGGTCCCTAAGCTGCCTAGGCCCCAGTCGCCTCTGACCTTAAATGAAGAGGCTGCACCAGACTGACCTCTGGGGCCCCATCTGGCCCCATCCTATGATGCTGCCCTGAGGCCCAAACAACAGACTGACAAGATGGCAAAGGCAGAGCCTGCCCAGGGGGCTCAGATTCAAAGCCTGGCTCTGACACTTCCTAGGAAGTGCCTCCTCCTCAGTCTCAGTTTCCTCAAGTACCTGTGGGGCCAACACGCCCCAACCCTTCACACGGTGTCTATAGGAGACCTCTAGGCCGTTACCTGCCCAAGGAATTGCTCGTCAGTGAGTGTGAGGATGTAGGAAATGGTGGAGGTCTCATAGTCCAGGCAGAGGCGGGAGAGCAGCAACAGCAGGGCCGGTGGCGTGGCGCCCCCCTTCTCTCCCGGGCTGTCACAGAAGCTCCTCGCTGTCTGGCACATGCAGCGGATGAAGCCGACAATGAGGCCCTCTCGGACGCCCTGGCTGCAGAACTCACCCTGCAAGGAGACGCAAGAGAAGGCTAGGTGGGTCACCTGGGGGCAGCAGGGGACGAAGGGCTGGAGCAGGCCCAGTGAGGACCAGGCAGGAGAGAAGGGAAGAGCAGAGGCAAGACCAGGGCCAGAAGAGCCACAGGATTCACTCTCTGATTCTCCTTTCTCCAGAAGCATCATGACAGGTCTGAAGAGACCTTGGGCCCCACAGAGCCCAGAGATGGGCAGGATTTAACCCACCCCATGGGCTCTCTGGCCCCCACAGGGCCCAACTGATGACCCTGGGCTCACCAAACTCCCATGTTCTGAAATGGGTTCCCTGGAGATGGGAAAGGCTGGCCCCTCACCCTAAAGTAGGCCTTGTTGGAGAAGGACACGTCCTTTGCAGTGAAGAGATGAACAGCAGCCAGGGAGGCCTTGATATGACCCAGGATGGCCCCGGACACTGAGGCCAGGAGCTCCCCCAGGCCCGGGCCCTCCTTGCCTGCCAGCCGGGGAGCAGCCAGGGCCTGGCGCACGTCTGTCAGGCAGCCCGAGAAGGCGGCACACAGGCCCTGCAGGTGCTGGCCTAGCCGCTCCTGGGCCGCCCGCTCCACAATCTCAGTGGCCCCCTCTGTCAGCCCTGCTGCCGGCAGCATTGTGCCCGGGGCCCGCAAGCGTCGGTGAAAACGATCCAGGGCCCGTACCAAGAGCGAATTGTCCCCACTGCCCTGCTCTTGAGCTAAGCGCCTCTCCACAAGAGCAAAGTATCGGCTGCCCAGGTCCTGGGCAAAAGCCACCAGCTTCTCCACACCTGCTGGTCCCTGGGCGGAGAAGAGCTCCTGGTAGGAGGCCACCACTTGGCAAAGCCCACTCACAAAGCCGCTGCCGCCACGGTCAGTGAACTCCAGCACATCAGGAGCTGGCGGCGAGGGGCCCAGCTCGGCCTCCAGGCTGCCTAGCTCGCCTTCGAGGCGTCCCCGGGCATGGGCCAGGAACTCAGCACACAGCTCCTCCGCTGGCTCCCCCAGGGCCAGCAGCAGTTCCACGCACTCAGCCAGTTCTGGGGCCCCCGCCCCGCCGTCTCTGTTGGGGGAAACAGAGGTGAACCCTGGCTGGGGCAGGGGCCGGGAGGGGATAGCTACTGGGGAAAGTAATGGTAAGGGAATTTGAAGACCTTTCCTGCCCCTTAGTGGGCCTCAAGTGGAAGTGAAAAGGAGGGGGAGGCTTGTTTTTCAGGATTTTTTTTTGTTACTTTGGAATTGGGCAGTGGATGATAAAGGTTGTGATGTTCTATGACCCTGAAAAAGGGTGTACATATACTCTGCGGTGGGGTTCTGCTTTGAGGCTCACTTTGGGAAGAGTTGTGTGATGTGACCAGATGAGACTCTGGGCAGCCGGGGAGCTCCCCGGCCTTGAAACCCCAGATGTTGGTGCTTCTCTCTGTGTGACGCCCTGTCTGTTAGGCTGTTGAATTGCGTTATTTTCTCTGTCTCTATTTTTTGTCTGCTTGTATTTTCTGAAGTTCAGGGTGCTGACTAACCCCTGAACTAAGTGAGCGATATCTGTGCATGTGCATACATTTAGTCAGAGATTACGGACTCCCTATAAAGATGCTCTCCTTCAGTAGAGCAGATGGGAAAACCTGGGCCAGCTGCCACACTGGGTGCCCCGGCGGGGCGGGGCAGGGCACTGGTACCTGAACTTGTGGCGCAGCTGCTGGGCCAGGCGGGCAGTGATGAGCTGGCAGTCATCCTGGATGGCCCGGAAGGACGGCAGGTGCTGGTACTGCTGCAGCACGGCCCGGGCCCGGCCCTGGTAGCGCACGGCCTGCCCGTAGGCACCCAGCTCCACACACTTGGTGAGGCGGGAAGGCAGCTCGAAGAGGAACTGAAGCTTCCTCAGCAAGGCGTGGACCCCTGCAAGGGAGGGACGAGGGGGGGCTGGAGGCGGCCCGGCCCGGCTCCCCGGCGCTGGCCCCCCCCTCCCCGCGGGCCCGGGGAGGGCCGCACCTGCCAGCTTGGTAATGCGCTGGTGGCGCTCCTGCAGCGTGGCGCTGATGCGGGCGCTGAAGTCCGTGATGACCGCCATGGTGGCCGCCAGCCGGTCCATCTCGTCCTCCATCTTCCGGAAGTCGTTCTTCATCTTGCGGATGGTGTCTACGGAGGTGGCACCCTCAGTGTGCGGGCCCTCCCGCCTGCCCGAGCCCCGGGGGTGGTCAGCACCTCTGGTCATTGCCCGCACTGGTCAGTCTGAGCTAGGAGAGCCCCAGGAATAGGAGGTGGGGGCGGGGCTGAGGGCGGGGCCCGCCACCCCCCTCACCCGTGGCGCAGATGAACTTGTTGTAGTTCTCGTAGACCAGGGTCTGCATGTCGCTGTCCAGGGCACGGATCTGCCGGACCATGTCCGTCTCACTGTCCATCAGCTGGGCCAGGGGACACTCCTTCCTCAGCTAAGGGGGGCAGAGATGGCCATCAGCGGGGGGTGGGGCCCTAGTGCCGGGGGGCGCGGGGTGAGGTGGGGGGGTCACGGAGGAGAGGGGCGCCCGGTCCCACCTTGTCTAGAAACACCTCCGGGTCAAAGTGCGCGCCGTTGAGGTCCGTGGGGTCCCGCGGGTCGGGGGTCGCCCCGGGGGCCGCCGCCTCGGCCTCGGGGAGCCCATAGTACAGCTTCAGCATCCCGTGCGCCTTCCGCCGCCGCTCGGGGGCCTCAGGCTCCTCTGGGGACGCTCCCGGCCCCGCCGCTGCCTCCATCCTGGTCCTGCCTGGCTGTCAGGCGGCCCCACTTCCGGCAGCGGGGAGGCGGTCCTCCTGGAAGCGGGTCCCCCGGCAGTTCACGGTCCGTCCGGAAAAGGTCCCCGCCCCAGGCACGTGAGCGCGAGAATGGTTCCGGAGGCCCTGGCGGCCGCAGCTGCGCAGGCGCAAAGCGAGGCTAGCCTCAGGCTACCGGAGGCCAGTAATCCTCCAGGCTTGGGAGACGCAGAGGGTGGAGCCCTGAGAAAGAACAGAGTTCAAATCCAGCCTCGTGACTGTTTGCCTCAGTTTCCTCACCTGTAAAATGGAGACCAGAGCGCCCCCAGAGAGCGGTGCGCAGTGCCGGGCTCCGCCGCCGGCTCCCCCACCGTTGGTTGGGCCGCTCCGGTGACCAGTCTAGCCGGAATGTCGGGCCGCTGCCCAGCTGACCCAGCCGGTCCTGGCGCAATCATCACCCGCCCAGAAGCAGAGCTGGCCCTCGGCCACACCCGGCCCCGCCCCTGGGATGGACCCCCGAGTGCCCCCCCGCAGCTCGGGCCGGACAGCGCAGCCCGGAGGAGCCCAAGCCGGGAGAGGAGGACGTGTGGGCTTCCTGGAGGAGGGGCGCCAAGGCGAGCACTGCCGGCCTGGTCACTGGCGAACGCCCGGAACGTTTTCCTTTAGGAGGATGAGAGCAAAGCAGGCCAGCTAGGTGGAGGCCAGGAAGGCCAGGACGGCCTTGAATGCTGCGCTAAAAACGGTTCGCCTTGACCCAGTGTTTAACCTGATGGTGGGGGAGCCCCCCAGACCAGGGTTCAGGTCCCTGCTCTGGCTCGCCATCACTTCACGTACAAAATGGGGGGGGGGGGTTTCCCAGTGTGAACATGCCTCGAAGTGAGATGCCAGAACTGGGCATTGGAGGGGCTTGTCTTCAGACCCCATGAAGATGGCTCCTGGGCCCGAGGCCCAGAATGCTTCAGATGAGCCTGGGCCTGGGGTCCCCAGAGGGCATCAAGTGTCCCACCGCTCTGTCTCTGTCCCTGCCTTCCCCAACAGTTCCTTCTCCTCTCAGAAGCTCCCTGGAAGCAGGACCTGCCCACCTCGAGCCTGGCCAACAGTGCTTCAGAAATGCTTTCTGATCCGTTTGTTCCTGAGAAACCACCATGGGCTGAAGCTGCCATTCCCACCATGGCCAAAAGCATAAAGCATCAACCTCACAGCCTCACCCTGACCCCAGCCTCTCCCGGCTTCTATTAACATCAGGCACTAGCTTTGGTGGGTGCCTGGTGTCTGTCCAGCCCCGTGATCCCTCTGGTGGAGAGGAAAGGGTTTGTGATGCAGTCCACACTGGAACTTGGGGATCTGAGGACAACCCCTGCTTCCCAACCTGGGGAGTATTTAATGCATTGTCTAAAAGGGCCCTGATGAGCTGAGGTGTCCAGAAGAGTATAGCCAGGATGGCAAAAGGCCTCAAATCCATGACCTTGAGCCTGGACAAGAGAAGACAGGAGGGAGGACTTGGTCAAGAGAATTGTCTTTGAGTACTTCCGAGGGGCCAGTGAATGGGTGAGAAGAGCAGAGGCACACTCAGGCCAGCCAGATGGGGTGGGAGGAGCAGGCACAGCCCCAGGAGGGAGGTCCCCACCCTTAGAGAGGTTTCAGATACACTTCTGACTCATCTGGACCAGATGCCATTCTGCTGGGCAATTACCAACTGGGAGACATTGGCACAGTCTGGCTCCTGTGGAGATGGCAGACCCCAAGAACAGAGGGGAGAAGGGGGAGAGCACCAACATGGGGTGAATGACCCAGGCAGCAATGAGCAGGCTGTGCCCAGTGAAGGCCACATGATGCGAAAAGGCAGGAGATGAAGTGGGGTGCCCTACAGGGTAGGCTGGCTCATGGAATCTCCCCTCTGCACCCATTCCCCACACTGCTGCCCAGGCATCCCTTAGACTGCCTTGAGCCCAGCCCCTGGCTAAGCCTCAGCGCTGTTGCCATCAGAGCCAAGGCTCCTCTGGAGTTCCCACAACCAGGTGACCCCTCACTAGAGGAGGCCCCCCAGCTCTGAACTTGGGGCTCTCTTTCACACTAGGCCCCTGCCCCAGGAAGTCCCTCCAGGTCTGGTGGCCCCCTCTACCCTGGCTGGCCCCGCCCTGGGGTTCTAGAGCTCTCAGGCCATTCTGCTGCCCACTGTTCCCCCCACTGTGTTCCAGAGTGGCTGCCACCAGGGAGGGCTCTGCTCGGGCCTGCCACCATGCGCTGGCGGGACAGGATCACGGTTCTCTTCTTCCCGCCTGGCGTGGTACTGACGCTGGCGGCGCTGCTGCTCCTCATCCTCCACGTCAGCGTCTTCGCCAATGACGTGCACCACTTCTGCATCACCCGCAACTTTAACTACATGAGCTTCCACAGCACCATCATTGTGCTGGTGAGCACGGGAGGGGCACAGGGTGCCAGGGAACCGGCAGGGCGGGCGACACTGGGACCCATCCTTCCTACAGCCTGGCGCACTCCAGTTCTCACAGGTGATGAGCATCTGGTGGGCCTCCCTGGGCTCACTCTTTGCAGAGCTGATTGAGGACAAGATTCTGAGATGTTTTGCCCTGACCATTCTGAGTAAATGTGGGAAGTATTTAAGTGGGGGGAGAAGGGATCCCTGCACCCGTGCTGGGAAGGGCTGGGAACAGGGGTGAGCCAAACCTAGAGAGGACGGTCCTGGGCTCCCCAAGGCGCAGGGAGGCTGGGGGCCATCCCCAGACAGCAGGGTTCTGGGCTCCCTGAGGCACAAGGGAGGCTGGGGGCCCTCCCTAGACAGCAGGGTCCTGGGCTCCCTGAGGTACAGGGAGGCTGGGGGCCATGTCCAGCTCCTCTCTTGCACCAGTGCTCAACACAGCCATGTTTATCAACCGCTTGACCTTGGAGTTCCTCACCATAGACTACCGGGAGGAGCAGCACTGAGAGGCTGGAAAGGGGCCAGGCTGGAGCCCTGGGGAAAGGAAAGGCTTGGGCTCGGCTTTAATAAAGTCTGTCATTTATTTTCAACACCCCAGCTTTTCCTGAGGGAGAGGGAGTATGGAGAAAGAAAGGTGGGTGTGGGCTGGTGCAATGGGGACACTCCCAAGGAAAAGCAGGTCGAAGACATAACTCAGTCCGAAGTGAGCCCCAGGACCTCAGCAGCAACAGCCAAAAGGCCCTCGTCCCCTCATGTTACTGGGGCTTTGGTGTCTCAGGAGACTGGAGTAGGGAGGAGAAGAACAGGGAGCCAGCACCCCCCTGCCCCACACTGGCCACAACTCTCCTCCCAGGGAGGTGGGATTCCCACCAGAAATGAGGAAGGAAGAGAAGGATGGGGCTCAGGCTGGGCCCACTCGGATGTGAGGGTTCATGAGAGGGTCTAGGTTAGGGTCACTGTCAGCTGCAGCCCGGCCCAGGCGAGACATTAGAACCAAGAGGGCCAGGAAAGCCAGGGCTCCCAGCAGAAGCAGCAGCCCTGCTCTCTGCAGCAGGGACAGGGGCCGTTTTCGGGACCCTGCTCGACTCCTGAGGAAGAAAAACTGCATCACGGGCTCTCCTCTTAGTTCTGGCTAAGCACCGCCCCGCCCCCCCCACCCCCGCCAGCATCTGCCAGGTTCAGTGCCTGCCCCTTGTTGCCTCCCAACTTCCCAGCTTGTGTCATGGCCACTGATCCCCCCTTCATACCTAAGCAGCTGGGCTAGCCAGCCAAGAGCAGGCCTCCGTCGGTACTTGTCATCATCACAGTCACCATGGGGGCCTGGCCCCCGACCCCCCTCTCGGGTATCGTATACTTTTCTAGGGGCAGAGGCTATTGATAGGAAGCAGAGAGAGAAGCATAAGAGAGGAGATCCCCACTGGCAACTCCCCCGCTCCTTTCCTTTCCTGCATCAAAAGAAGCAGAGAGTCAGCAGGCAAGAGCCAGGATCTGGCCACCAGCCCCAACTCCATCAGGCCAAGGGCCAGGAGTGTGGCCTTTCCTCCCCTTCTTCTTGCCTCAGCTCCGCCCCAAGCCCTCACATGTTGGGATCCTGTCCCCAGGCCTTACCTGTCAGGGGCTCGGGGCCTCCCATGTGGATGATGGCGTGCTGCTCAGGCCGGCCAGGGGAAGGTGGAGGTCTTGAGGGTGTGCTATAGAAGGCTGGACTGCCTGAGGAGGGGGTTTGCTCTTCCAGCCCTGAGGGGCTACTTGCTGAAAACAAGAGAGAACCACGAAGAAGAAAATAAAATACACTAGGGGTCTGCTAGTAGGAATACGGTGACACTGTTACTCACTATTGAAATCCGACCAGTCAGAGAAGCCAGAAGTCTCGAGGACCTCAGGGGCTGGAGTTACTTCATCAATCTGGAGCAAAAAGTCCAAAGACCACTAAGCACTCACCATCTTTATGGGCCCCCCATGATTTCTTCTGCCCTCCTGCCCCAAGCCCCTCACCAGTGGAAGGCCCAGCCCAGCTCGGGCCCAGTTGACAGTGGCTAGCTTCTCCCGCAAGGCAGTAGCCACAGGGCCTGCAAGGTTGGCAGGGGGAAAGATGGGGCCATTACAGCTGGGGCACTGGTAACCAGCAGGTGCTGTATTTCGAGGCAACTGGGCAGCTCGTTCATTAAGGCATGACCAGTGGAACAGGTCTTCCAAGCCGAGAGAGGGAGGGAAAGGCAAGAAAAAAGACATTCAGACAAACACCCAAGGAGCCCTCATCCTTCCCCACTTATCTCCCTAACACTCAACTTTCCACCTTTCCCAAGCCTTGGCAAGACTGGAGACCACGCCCACCATCTCCCTCTGGGGTGGGAAATTAGATTTCCCAGCCTAGGAGCCCACACACAGAGCCACAAAGAGTGACTGTTCTCCCAACTACTCTAGTTCTTAGGAACAATCTGAGAAAACACATTATTTGATGTCTATCTTGATATCCCCATAACTTTTATGCCTTTAAAACAATTCAAATACTTCTTTCTCTATGAAGCTGTCCCTAATCCTCCATGACAGGCATAGTCCCTCCTGGGGGTCTCACATAGCAGGAGAGGAAGCATGGCCCAACAGAGACAAGATTTGGAGTCAGACTCCAGGATCGAATTCATCACTTAGAAGCTACAGCCTGTCGAGCAAGGCACTGTCTCCTCACCTCCAAAATGGGAAGGAGGACACAGCCTGTACCAAGCCCACAAAGATGAGACTCAATGGGAATTAACATATAAAACGCCTTTCAGAACTTGAAGCTCTGCAGAACCAGCTGTGGCGTCAGCAGAAAAGGGGGTTGAGAGGGACCACATGGACGAGGCCACTCCCTCCACCAGCACAGGCTGAGGGCTGAGTCCAGAGAAGTGAGGGATCAGGTGGCCTGCCCTGGGCTTCCTTCTCTGCTGCTGCCTGTCACAAGAGACCCTAAAAGGCACATTCTGGGCTCAGAAACTCAAGCTCTGCAGGTCTCTGGGCTTCCTGACCCCCGGGAGGTGTGGGTCCCTTCTCTACGAATCCCTGGAGGGAGGGCCAGGCCTCACCGTAGCAGACAAGGCGAGTGGTCTCCCGTGTGGACAGGAGGCTGCTGCAGAGCCGGCAGTTGGGGTTGTAATCACTGTCTTGGAGCCACTGCAGGTAGGACTGGACGATGCACTGGGGGAGGAACAGCAAGAGATGGGGAGTCAGAGCAGAGGGGTACTGATTCCAGGCCTCCAGACGCCCACCAAGCCCCCCAGTCCCCTTCAGGGCCTGACCCGAAGCCCCCAGCTCCGCCCATCCCAGGGCCCCGCCCCCCGCGCCCACCTTGGCATGGTTGGCCACCAGGCAGTGCTCGCACACGTTGACCCGGTGCTCGAAGCAGAACAGGTTGGTCACCTTCCTCTTCGGGCACTTGCAGAGCCCCATGGTCTCCCGGGGGCTGCCCTGGGCAGGGGGAAGGAGAGGGTCACCTGGGAGTGGTGCTCCCGCCCCCAGGACAGGTAAGAGCCCCGCCCCCACGAGGTCCCGCCCCCCAGGTGCCCCGCCCCCTCGAAGACACCCCCCACCCCCACCCCCGCTCCTTCTCCCCCCACCCCATCCGATACAGACAAGGCCCCAGGCCCGGGGACGGCTTGTCCGGAAAGGGGCCCTGCGCATGGGCTTGGAAAGCCGGGCCGGGCGACGGGGGCTGCGCTCACCGGGAGCTGTCGCTTCGCCCCCTCCTGCCGCTCCTGTTATTCTGTTTGCTGCCACGTCTCTTCCGGGTGCGGCGCACACTGATGACGCCACTCCGGGCGCGCGCCCCCGCTTCCTTCCCGGCCCCAGGGTCACGCGCATGCGCACCGAGGGGAGGCGGAGCATAATCCAGTGATCCCGCTGCTTCCTGCAGGAGTCTTCTTACTGCGTCACTTCCGGCTTAGCGGGATATTCGAACCTTTGGCGCTCTCCTTGGCCGAGAGGGGTTTTCTGTCGCGCGCGAACGGTTCAAGATGTCAGCGAGACGGAGCCGGAGCCGGAGCCGCTCAGGGGCCACTGGGGAGCGGGGTGGCGGCGGGGCGAGACGCTCTGGTGAGCGGGGCCCGGGGCGGGGAGGGGGCGAGCGAGCGCGGTTCGAGGAAGGAGGGCGGCGGGGGAGGGGGCCGAGGGGGCGGGGCTGCCGGTCTGGACCTCAGGCTCCTCCTCACCCCTGCTCCACAGACCCCGCGTCCCCGCCCCCGCCTCTGCGCAGATCCCTGCGGAAATCAGGCTCCGCGCCCCTGGAAGCTCCTCCCCAGGTGAGCCCCCTGCCACGCCCCTGCCGCCCCGCCTCTGCTCCCCAGCCCCCTCCCCCCGCCCCCAGGACGGCCATCATCCTGAAGAAGATCGTGGCCCCGGCTGCCGAGCGGAGCCAGCGTCGGGCCGGCCCCTTGCCGGGCCCTCCGGCTCTTACCCCCCGAGCCCAGCCGTCCGGAGCAGTGAGGAGGGTGCCGCCCCGCGCCACAGAGGTGAGTCCCGCCTGCTCTTTTCTGCACTTGCCAAAACCCCTCCTTAAAAGCCTTGGGGTCAGGCCTGGGCGGTCCTGGATAAAATGACGTCATGCCTCGGAACCTTTCCGCAGGCCTCCAGCAGCGGCTGTCGCTTGGGTCAGCGAGGTTTTGCCCCGTTAGGTTCTAGGTGCCGGAGGGGAGCTCTTGCTCTTCCTGAGCTTTTATCTTTGTGGGCTGCCTCTCCCAGAGTTCACACAGCCCTCTTCTTTTTTATTTTTTTTTTGGAGGGGGGAAGGCCTGGCCATTGGGGTTAAGTGACTTGCCCAAGGTCATACAGCAAGTTTTTTGTGTCAAGAGTGAGGCCAGATCCGAACCCAGGTCCTCCTGACTCCAGGGCCCGTGCTGTCCACATGTGTCCCAGCCTCTCCCATCCCTGCCTCCCTGTAGCCATCACCATCTTCCCCCACCACCCTCAGTCTTTCTCCTCTTTCCATCACAGACCCCCACCTCCCAGGGCTGCAAGTCTGCAGCCAAGAAGGTGTCAACGAGTGCAGAGGTAAGGCTGGGGGGAGGAGGCCTGGGTCCGGGACAAGGAGCAGGTTTGCTGGACTGCAGGTGTGCTCCGTGACTGCTGCCCACACCTGCATCCTAGCTAACCTGGCCTCTTGTCTGACTTCGCTTGTGTTCTCCTGCCTCCGAGCCGCCTTCCCAGAATTCTCTGTCTGCCATGCTCTCTCTCCCATTCACCTTTAGCCTCACACAGATGCCCCTGGCTCCAGGAAGCCTCTGCCTTTACATGATCTCACTAGCATTTCGTCTGAATTTCTGGGTTGTATTCGTGATAAGTTTAGTTATTGTCTCCACATTTGTATTTTGTCCTCAAGCTAGACTGTGAGCCACATGAATACAGGAACCAAGTTTCTTATACGGATGCTCACCAGG
This sequence comes from Gymnobelideus leadbeateri, assembly GCA_011680675.1. NCBI lineage: Eukaryota > Metazoa > Chordata > Mammalia > Diprotodontia > Petauridae > Gymnobelideus > Gymnobelideus leadbeateri. Next base: position 1,035,125 of record WOXC01010949.1, read on the forward strand.
TGCCGTCAGATGAGTATCCTGTATGGGACAAAAAGGGGAGTTAGGGGCAGGACCACTTGAGGGACAATTGTCGATTTAACTAAGCAAAGATTTGTTAAGGCCTGCTCTGTGCTTTCAGGGGTGGGGGGGGAGCACATAGCTAGGCCCTTCTCCCAAAGTGCTTCCAGCCAAATGGCAAAGGAGGTTCCTTGGTTTGTGGGGGAAGAAGAGGCATAGGAGAGTTTTGGCAGATTGCCATTGGAAATCTGAAGGTAGGTGTAATCATTTTCACTAGGAGAGTGTGCTGAGAAGGAGGCATCTAACTTGGGCCTTTGAGGAAAAGGAGGCCTCCTCCACAATGGGCAGGTAGTCCATACTGAAGTTGGGTAGGCTGAAAATAGGAAGTAGAGAGGTGCCTATCTAGGGCTAGACTAGGAACTACCTGGAGAGAAGCAGTAGGAAGTGGTGGGCAGGTTGGAGGTAGGTAATAAATGGCTCAAATGCTGTGATTAAGTTTTATGTGTTATTTAGTTAACAGGGAGGAAGTAAAGGTTTATTGGTGGCCTGGTAGAATCAGGGAAATACCTTGACTTGGAGCTCAGCCAGGCTGGCATCTCACCCGCCTCTGTCTTCCCGTGCCTTCATTGTGGTCAAGGCTAAGACCCCCCAAGCAGTAGGCCAGTGCAGTCTGATAGTCCTCTATGTGGCACTCCTGACCCTTGCTGGCCTGCCCAGGTTTTTTGTTTTGTTTTTATTTTGGAGAGGTAAGGCAAGGCAGTTGGGGTTAAGTGACTTTCCCAAGGTCACACAACTAGTAAATGTATCAAGTGTCTGTGGCCAGATTTGAACTTGGCTCCTCCTGAGTCCAGGGCCATTGCTCCATCAACTACACCACCTAGCCACGCCTTTTTCCAGAGCTTTGATTCTTTTGCTCTTCAACATGTTGTGTTCCAAGACCTGTGGTCCTTTAATGTCTCTGCTGCTAGGTCTTGTGTAATTTTAGTTGTGGCACCATGCTATTTAAATTGCCTTAATCTTGATGCATTTAATATTTTTTCTTCAGCTGAGGGCTTCAGAATTTGGCTATAATATTCCTATGAGCTTTCCTGATAGGTTCTCTTTTTAAGTGCTGATCGATGGATTTTTTTCTATTTCTACCATTCTGCTTCTGCCCAGCTTTCTTACACTTGACTCTGCTCCATGTGTTCTGTGATCTAATCCTTTATCCACACTCCATACTCTTGCCATGGCTCTCCTCATTTCTGCCTCTTGGCTTTGACCTACCTGTGCTAGGCCTTTCCCAGTCTTGTTTCTGAAAATGCTTTCTATAGCCATCAGCCTCGGAAACAGGAAACTTGGTGGCCTCAGAGAGTGGGTTTAGACACATCAGGTATTCGGTGCCAGCAACACGTCTAAGCAAACATTCAGAAATGGGGGCATTTCATGGTGGCTCGCCCATCTTTTCAGGTTTGATCCTAGAAGACAGGGCATAGCAAGGGAAGAACCATGTGTGAGGGTTAGGAAGAGAATCAGAAATGAGTGATGGTGAATGGGAGAAGCCAAGGGAGGGAGAGCAAGTCCCGCTGTCTGCAACCCCCCCCCCCCCGTGCTTTTTGCTTTTCTCTTATCTTCATCTCTGACTTCCCCTTACAGGTCACACTTTTGGAGAAGGAGAATTTTCCCCCTCCACAGGAAAGTGTCCCACTCAATAAAGGCAGCTGTACTCTCACCACCAGCCCAGCTCTGGGAGTGACCACCATGGTGCTAAGCCCTCTGACCCCTAATGCCATGCCCAAGCCAGAGCTCATGGATGCCAGAGATCTGGAGATGTCCAGGAAAGTTCGGCGTTCTTACAGCCGCCTTGATGACGTAAGCTTGGGCTCTGGCACCACCTCGACGCCTAACTACCGCCGCCAGTCTTTCTTTGGCTTCGAAAGGCTGCTCTCAGAAGAAGAGCTGGAGAACATTTCCCTTGTGGTAAAGGAGTCGAAAAGCCAAGCAGTCGCCCCCACCACTGAGCCATGGGGGCAGGACTCTAGCCTCCCTGGCATCACCATGACCAAGGAGAAGCGCCGGAAGAGGAGAGTGGTGCCCGAGATCTTGGTGAGCATGCCCCTGCCTGGTCAGGAAGCAGCCCCCTCCACATTTCCCCCCAATATTTGTCAGGCCCTCTCACCAAGCAGCTGCTTGCAGGCAGCTCTGATTGCCTGCAGGATTCTCCTTCCATTGAGATGCTCCCTCCCTCTGCCTTCTCTGTCTCCATCTGTGCTCATGGAGGCTGGCATCTCCACTCCTCTGACCATCTTGGACACCCCACTGGATGGCCAGGGTCCTTAAAGTTTGGTGCTGACCACAGTACTTGACGGGGTACAGGACAGAGGGAATCTCTTCTCCCTCCTTCCAGATTGAGAACCTCTCTGTGGCCAGCTTAGACCCCATTAGCATCTCCCCTAACCCCAATTCTTGGATAACATTCATCTCACACAGCCCATCCAAGGCTTTGTAGATCCCCCTTCTGGCCTCCCTCCTGTTAGGCATTGCTCCCACTGTCCCATCTTCACGTTTGCTATGCCTGGCATCTGTGCCCTCGTCCAAACTGCTGATGTGGATATGGCTGGAAATTGCCAAGGAGGATTCCTGGCACTCGCCCTCCCGAGATCCTCTAGCAGTTCACTCTTTGAGGACGAGACAATTCTTGGGAACTGGTCACGGAGTCTGATCAGAATCCACCTGACCACTGTCCGGTCCCCATGAAAGACCTTGGCAGATGTTTTGCCCTAGACTCAGTGTTCTGTGCCTCTGGCATTTACCTGATCTACCAGCCTGGTCATTTTGGCAAGGGCAAAGAGCTGAGACTGCTGTAGCTTATTGACAGAGCTCTGCCAGCCCTTCGTGGTTAATGCCTCCCTTTCCAAATGCCTACAAACCATCCCTTTAATCATATCCTGTAGCATTCTGCCAGGAAGCAAATTCTAGCTTGTCAGGGTATGGTCTGACCTAGAAAAACGTAAGGGAGATCAGTGTGACCAGGCCTGGCCCGGGAGCCACCTGTGCCCGAGGTCCCTGCCTCTCCTCACACCAGCCTCAGGCCTTCCAGCCCCGGGGGTCCCCTCCCCATCTCAGCTCTCAGGTTTTCGTTCTTGTTCTCTCCCATTCTTCAGGGAGTCCAGCCTCCCCCGTCTTATCATTAGACCACCTAAGCCCTCATTCCAGCCCTTCCTCATCCCCTCCACCTGCCTCTGCTCTCCTTGAGATCCAGCTCTCCAGGCTCTTCCCTTGGGTGCTAGATCTCTGGTACCTGCTCCTGGTCCCTTCCCTGTCCTTGTCTGTTGGACACCTCAGCTGGTCTGTGAGCTCTTAGGTAGCTTCTTCGTATCTTCCTCATTGGATTTGTGTGTTGACTGGCTGATTCCTATGCCTCTTGGACTGATTGCCTTTGGGGCATTTGTGGTCCCTTTCATCAGAAGGATGGCATCAGAGAACCTGGGTTTAGATCTTACCCTGCCTCTTGTCTGCATGGCCTAAGTGGCCTTGAAGGTGTCTTCTGGCTTGGGCTCCCAGATCCTGTGGGGCATCTGGCTGCCTTAGCTCACTCCAGCCCCCAGGGATGTTCTTGGGGGAGCCGTTCCTTCCCCTTTCTCCTGGTGGTCAGAGTTAGAGCCATGAGAGCAGTGTTGTTTCTGCTGCCCCAGCAGACCAATGTGTCAGGCCCTGGCACCCCTGCATTTCTTCTCTCGCGTTGACACTTCCACCAGCTTCCCACCCCAGCCTCCTGTTTGTGGCTGCTTCTGGGCTAGACTTCCCTGCATGTGGCACTGATTCCCTTTCCCTAACCTCCAGGCCTTCCCCATTGGAAGCCAGTTATGACCCACAGTGTCTTCGGTGATCCCTCTCCTTACTGTGTGTGGGAGGTCCAGAGGCTGAGGTCACTGCTCTTCTTGATCGGGGCTCTCTGAGAGTTACTGACACCCATCCTTTGTTATTCTCCCTGTGGAGTGTTTGAGGCCCTGGGCAGCTGTTGTGGCATGGTGGGCACCCTCCATCCAGCCTGGGGTGGTGGTGGGGCATTGGGTGGCTCCCTCTCCCTGCTCACCCCCCTCCTTTGGTTCCTGCAGAAATCTGAGCTGGACGAGTGGGCTGCTGCCATGAACGCCCAGTTTGAGGCTGCCGAAAAGTTTGATCTCCTGGTGGAGTGAGGTGGCTGGAGGGCCTCACAGACTGGACTGGACTACCCTCTTCTGTATATAGCGTCTGTCCTTTCTAGGAATCTCAGCCACCATCGTGGGCTGTCCCCTTTGCGCAGTGGAGAGGCACCCCTTCTCCTGTGGGTGCTGGCACTTGGCCTTTGGGCTGCACTGGGTCCCTCTACCTCGTGGACTCGGATTGTCAGTGGGGGACCCACCTGGGGCATCACTAATGACTGCCTTGTTGCCACCCACTTCTTTTGGCTACTGTGCAGACAGTGCTTGGGCTCATCTGGATGTGTCCTGAGGGGCCTCTTCTCTCCTTTCCCAGATTTTAACCAGGAAGAATAAAGGTGGCAGTTGGAAACTACAGAAGTGTTAGGAGGCAGGCTGTCTGGGGAGAGAGCTGGAGGTGGGGGGAGCAGGAGTGTGCAGCTGCTTCCCGTCCCGGCTGGCGTATCCCTAGCTCAGTGTCTCCCCTCTCCTCAAGGTAGACTCCACTAGTTTTTCTGGGGGTGGGGAAGGCCTTGCCATTGCTCCTGGAGGCAGGAACAGGCCCCATTACTGAGCCTTTCTCCCTCCCAGCTTGTGTTTAGATTGGCATTTATTTTGAGGGCCTGGGAGATCGACTTCATCCTGAGCCCCCTCCCCCAGAGTGCCCAGGCTGCTGAGGTTTGCAGGCACACCCTTTGGGGGAGTATGGCTTTGTGCTTCCTTCTGGAGAGGCAGTTGGTAAATGATGGGACAGGTGTGTTGGGTCAAGGTGAATAACCCCTCTTAGATGACCCTCCTAGAAGGTGGTTTGAAGAAGAGGAGGCACGCTAGATTGGTATTGGAGGGCAGCTCCTTCCAGGCCACAGCTGTATGACCCAGAAGTGCAAGGGAGACTGCTGAGCTCCCTCGCCTGTCATCTGTCAGGTGCCCGGGGGAGGGCAGGCTGCACTGCCTGATGACCTTACTGTAGGCTCTGCCAAGTCCAGGCGGGGGGTCAAATTTAAATAGAAACATCCAGATGAACATTGTTGATGTTATATTTTGTTAACTAGGTCTCCGTTCACACATGCACTCCAAGGTTGGGTTGGGGGTCAAGGCTGGACTGCAGTGATGCCTGCCAGGGTCGCCTTTCTAGCTTTCCCATGGGCCCAGCCTATCTTGTCCTCTCCTGTCCCTCCGGCTGTGTGACACTTGGCATGGACAAGTCTGTGTGAAAGCTGTGTCTGGGCCCCAACCCTTAGACACACCCCATTTACCTGGGGGCAATAAGGGCAGCCCCTACGGGCATCTTGGCCCAGAATGAAGTGTCTAGAAAGGTTTAGAATTGGGGAAAGATGGAGGAGCTGGGACCCAGGACGTGCACAGATGCAGACCATGGGTACTCAGGCCAGAGGCAGCAAGCAAGCAGCTTTTAGAGACTGCCTGTCTGTAAGAAGGTCTCTCCCACCTGGGGGCAGGGGGGCATGGGGCACTGGTGGAAGTTTTGTTTTAAAAGCTGATTAAACCATTCAAGTCTGCCTTCTGTCTGGTTTCATGGAGGAGGGGCCTGGGCCTCTGGGCCCAGCTAAGGTTAGTTCTACATGGGGAGCAACCCAACAGTTGTAGCTAGTGTCCTGTCTATTGAAGGACTTTTCCAGAGTGCTGCCTGCCCCCAAGCACCTTGTGTTCTGGGGAGCATGCAGCCAGCAGCTGCAGCAGAGCTGAACTTTGAGGGGAACCCCAGGCCCTGAGGGGTGAGGAGAATGTGGCCCAGGCCTAGAGGCAAAGCAGGACCGCCAAGGCCAGTGGCAGCCAGACCAGCTATGAAAGGCCTTAGATGCCCAAAGAGCTCTGGGGGCTTTGACCCTGACCAGCATTGGCCCAGACATGTCTGTGGGAAACTGCTCTAGGCCCTGGTCTAAGCGCCTCACTACTGAAGCCATGGATCCATCCAGTCTGGAAGCAATGCTGTGCTCTCAGGCCCTCTGCCAGAGTGGAAACTAACCAGCCTCTCAAAAGGTAGAGGCTGGAGTGGACACTAAAAGGCAGCCCCTGCCAGCCTCTGTCCAAGGTCAGAGGCCAGGATGGAGGCTGGCCCTGCAGCCCTCAGTAAACGTCAGCGAGGTATTGATCTGACCAAGCCTAATCCCCACATTGGCAGACGTTCAAGGGAGTATTGACGAGACCCAGATGTTGGGCTGTTCTCTTCTGGCCTCATTGTGGTACTCCCTGGACCCCGGGAAAGCCAGAGGGAGGTCAGAGCCCCAGAGGACGACTGCCCTCGACATCTGCACTCAGGATGAGCCAGAGGCTGGGGTCCGGACCAGAGTGGCTCCGGGAGTGGCTGAGGGGAAGCTGGAGGTCCTGTAGAAGTTCTTCCAGCCTCCTTGGGCTTGGGAACAGGAGTCCTCAAGGAGCTCCTCTTCCTCCTCCAGCTACCCTCCCCAGCCAGGTAAGGGGCCACTGATTGGTGGCCAGGGCCTTGGGGAGAGGCTGAGGTTTTCCGCCTTCCTCGATGAGAGAACGAAGAGGGTGCTGAGTCCCGCCCAGCTCCGGGCTCTGGGATGGAGGGGTGCCCTGGACCCTTAGATACTCTCCTCCCCAAGGAAGATGGAGAGCAAAGGCCCCAAGCCAGGTAAGAGAAAGGGAAGGAAGGGAACCTGGGAGAAATTGTCCCTTGCCTACCACCCCTGCCCCCAGCTGCTTCCATCCTGCAGGACCAGCTGTGGGAGGTGGGGGGACAGCCAGATCCACCTGGGCCCCGAGGGTAAGTGGGGGCTGCCAGTTGCATCTCTTCCTTGGGCTCTCTCCCAGTCTCCTATTTCCACCAACATGCCTCAGATCCTCCCCTCTCCCTCATTTATTCATTCACCAAACATTTACTGAACATCCCAAGGGCAGAGCCCTGTCCTGGGAGTTGGAGGAGACCCAACTCAGAGTCTGCTGGACTGAGACACAGGAATAACTCCGACGGGCCGAGTGCGTCAGGCGAGGGCAAACCCCTGTGCTGTGTGAGGGCTGTGCCGATGGGGGAAATCAAGGAAGCCTTCCTGGAGTAGACCTATGTGCCCCCAGCCTTCCCTCAGTCCTCCCTGTCTCCCCCCAGGGGCTCCTTGGACAAGGGATGCACAGTAGAGGATGGAATCAGGGACCCCAAGTTCAGCCTGGAGCAGGTGTGGGAGGAGCTGATGATCTTGAAGGAGCAGTTCCTGAGGTGAGGCAGGGATGGGCAAAGCTGGGGGTCCTCCCAGCCCCCCACTCGAGTCCATTACTAGGCTACTGTAAGCCGAAGTGTGACCCTGGAGGCAGTGCTGGCACATGGGAAAGCCGGTGACACAAAGTCAAAAGCCCTGGGCTCCCATCTTGCTTCTGCTACTTTTCTGTGTGATGGTGGCAAATTCCTTTCCGTCTCCAGGCCTTGGGTTGGGTTTGGTTTTATTATTTGTGACATGAGAGGCTTCGACTCTACGGTCTCCTAACTCCAAATTCCATGGTCCTCATGTGCCCCTCAGTTTCCCTATCCCAGGGGGAAACATACAAGACTTCCCTTCCAGGGCTGGGAGAAAAGGGCCTGCTGAGCACTGGAGAAAGGCCACTTGTCTTGGCTATCTAGCCACCGAGTTTTATGGGGCCCTAAGCATAGGGAGCCACCCGGCTTTGCTTCAGGATTTCAGGGGGAGATGAGGGGAAAGGGTCTGGTGGAGAGCTCAGCCAAGCTGGCCAAGGGCTTCAGCCAGAGAGGAGAAGCCTAGGGTGGTAGGAAGGGGATCTGATGTCAGGTAGGAAGGGAGCAGGCAGCCTGGAGAGCTGGTGGGATTCCCAAAGCATCCTCCTTAGGGATGCTCCCCTGAGGGGCCTCCCTTCCCTGAAAAGTTAGTATCTGCAGTCTGGCTACCCTCAGAGAATCTGGGTTCACAGGCCAGAGTGGGGCAGGGAGAGGGTGTGGGCAGGGTGGGCTCAGAAGGCCTTCATCTCTGCCCACCCCAGGCTGCAGGAGGAAATGGCCAGCACCCACAGAGCCCACCGAGTCCTAGAGGAAAAGCTGCAAAGCCTGATGTGTCCTGGAGCCAGGGCTGGTCCTGAGGAGGGCAGAGGTGGGGGACAGCTGGCCCCAGCTCTGATTCCAGGTTCATGCCCTGTCTCCTACTCCAGATTTCCAGGTTGGCCTCCAGGACCCCCTGTGTTCTTTCTCCAGAACGAGGCTCCCAGCTGCTTCCTGGACTCCTCCATGCCCTGGGCGAGCCCAGAGCTGAGGGAGGAGGGTAGTGTGGGGGTTCTTGGTGCAACCAGGGTAAAGGATCCCTGTCCTTGTGAGAGGACTCCACCCTAGGCTCCCCTGCCCCACCCGTAATGTCAGCAATAAAGCCTTTGCCCCCCACACATCTGATCTGTGTGTGTATCAGGAGGTAGGGGGTGCCTGTGTGTACAGAGGGGTCACCCTCCCCAGCCCCTGCCCCACCCATCCTGAAGAGAAGATTCAAGGGCAGGTCAGCCTGTCCAGGGGAGCCCAGTGAGAGGGAAGAGATAAGCACCTGGGAGAGGCTGGCTCCTGTCTGTTCGAGATAAGGCTCTGTCCCATCCCCAAAGACAGAAGTGAGTCACACTCCAAAGAAGAGAGTCCAAGCCCTGCCTCCAGCTCCCAGGCTCCCCCTGGCTGGTTCTAGAGTCAGCCCACTTCTGGCACAACCTGTGCGGGAGAATCCCTTCTCTCTGGGCCTCAGTTTCCCCATCTGTAAAACCAAGGACTTGGATGGTCCCAGCCAGCTCTTGCTCTATGGTCCTATCATTGCTTTGGTCCAGGGCAGCCATTTAAAGCTCTGGCCGGGCTGTAGGGTCAGGACACAGGCTGTCCAGAGGAAACTGGAAGAAAAGGCCTGGCCAGGTGGGGCTGCTGGGGATGTGCAGGAGGGAGGGGAGGAAGGAGATCTTTATCCATTGGCACTGGCTTCCTCAGGTTTCAGGAGTCAGCACTGGAAGGCCCTTTGTATTACAGAAACTGAGGGAAAGGACTCTTCCAAGGTCACACAATCATATAAGTGGCAGAGCCCAGACAGACTCAAGGCCTGTCCTCGGACTCCAAACTCCAGCTCAGACTGCCTGGGCTTAAGCAACCAACTTTCTCCCTCGCCCCCCCCTCTTCCGTTTGGGAAATGTCCCCTGGGATGAGGGGTACAGGCTGTGGCCAGAGAAGGGGGAGGCAAGTGGACATTACAGGACCAACCTGCCAACCTATACACGCTGAGATGGGAGCCGTGACCTGGGCTCAGCCCAGAGGAGCCCAGCATTTGAAGAGACCAAAGAGCCCCGGAGCTAGAGGAGGGGAGATGCTGGCATCAGGGGATGAGACCTATCTCTGCCTCAGGGATCATGGCAGACCATTTGCAATATTCTGAGCCTCAGTCTCTCCCTTTGTGAAATGGGGAAATGGGGTTGGGTTCTTCAGGTGGGAAGTTGGGGGGACACTGGGTTCACAGGGTGGGTAGGGGCTGGGACAAGTAGCTGCATTTTTCCTATCTCTACCCTTACTCTGGGAAACTATGAAATTTAAGTTGTATCTATTCAGAAGCACCTACTATTTTCAAGGTACCACCCTGAGCCTCGAGGCTAGAGATGAAAAAAAACGACCCAATCCCCATCCTGGTGGTGCAAGTACAAGGAGGTCCATAGCACAGGGAGGCGCACAGTAGGTCTGCCTGCAAGGCCACAGCCCCAGGTCCTGGATCCACCACAAACCATGGCTCACAAGCCCCCACTGATGTGCTTGTTTCTTTGGTCAGGCAAAGGATCACAGATTTAGAGCTGGAAGGGACGGAGGAGGTCACCTGGTCCAACTCTTCTTTGACAGAGAAGGATACGGAGACCCAGTGAGGCCTTTCCACACTTTGGTCTCCCTCATAAGGTCACTACTAGCAAGGTAGTGATGGAGGCAAAGGAGAGACCCAAGCAAAATGCTTGAGGACAACACGAGGAGGAGGAAGCTACGGCCACCAGGGAAAAGCTGGCACCTGAGCTGGGTCTTGAAGGAAGAGAAGGATTTTAACAGGCAGTGGTAGGGAAGGGAGGGCAGTCCAGGCCTTAGGGAAAGCCTGTGTAAAGGTACGGAGATGGGAAATGGGATGCTGGCTAGAATGTAGATTGTCTAAAGAGAAGGAATGGAAAGAACCTGGAAAGTAGGCAGGATTCAGATTGTGGAGGCTTTGAGGGAAATCTCATGGTGGCACAGTGGACTAAGCTCTGAGCCTGGAGTCAGGAAGACCTGAGGATAAATCTGCTTTCAGACACTGTCTGCCTCAGTTTCCTCCTCTCTAAAATGGGGATAGGAAAGTTACGATTCAGTGAATCGGGCACTGATCCTAGAATCAGGAAGACTCCTCTCCCCAAGCTCAAATCTAACCTCAGACACAAGCTGTATGTCCCTGGGTAAGTCACTTAACTGCCTCAGTGTCCTCACCTGTAAAATGACCTGAAGAAGGAAATACCAAACCCCTCCAGTGTCTCTGCCAAAAAACCCCAAATGGGGTCACAAAGAGTCAGACATGAGCAAACAATAATGCAGTGGGGATGACAGGGCCATTGTGCACAGCTGTAGAGTGCTTGGCACACAGTAGGCCCTTAGTTGTACAGGGCAGCGTCCCGACTAGACTGGAGCTTTGTAAGGTTATTTTGGTGGCTGTGCAGAGCAGGGAGTGTGAACGAGAAAGGCTGGAGCCTGGCTTCGGATTGACTGTTTACAGGAGTTGATGAACCAGAGGGTGTCAGGATGAGATGAGGGAAGGAGTAAGGGGAGAGCTATTGTGGAAGCAGAATTTACCCAACTTGGAGGCACACTGACTGGCGAGTGGTGATGGAGAACGGCTGAGGTTGACTGTGAAGCCGTGAATCTGGCTTTGGAGGGTTGGTGGTGCAAATACAAAGAGGTCCATAGCACCTGGAGGCACACAGTAGGTCTACCTACAAGGCCACCCCAGGTTCAAGGTATTCTAAGATTCTGGATTCACCAAAAACCATTGCTCATGAGCCCCCACTGTTGAACCCAGGACACTGAACCCCCAGCAAGGTCCTCCACATGGGGAAAGGTGGTTCCCTGGAGTCATAGCACCCCCTATTTCTCTCCACCCTTTGTGCAAAGTACAAATCCTCCAGGGTAATGGTTAACCAGGGACATGGACACCCCATCTATAAGGATCCTCCAGCTCAGAGTCGAGGGAACCTCCTTGCATCATGCAGTGGTGGAAAGTGGTCCTGTTGGTGGGAGGGCTTGCGGCCCTCTTTAGTCTGGGAATCATCCTGGGACACTTCGCCATTCCCAAGAAGACTGACCAGCCTGAGTCAGCTGGCCCGATCAGTCCCTCCCAGGACCTGGATCAGGAGCTGCTGGAAACTGTCATGGGCCAACTGGATGCCAACAGGATCCAGGAGAACCTCAGGTGAGAAAGGAGAGCTCTGTCCCCAAGCACCTCCACACTGTCCCAAACCCATCCCTCTACCAAGGTATTCCTACTCTGACCAAGGTCCCCTTCCTACCCACAATGTCCTCATGGGGACCCAGGCAGGCCCAGCACCACACCCACCCCACACTAGGTTTCCCCTATGCAGTCCCCCACACTGACCCCGTCCCATCTCTCCTCCCCACAGGGAGCTGTCCTTGAAGCCCCATATGGCCACCACCTTGAGGGACGAAAATCTCATCCAGCTCCTCCTGCAGAGGTGGCAGGACCCTGAGTCAGGGCTGGATGCTGCTGGGGAGGGGCTATATGAAGTGCTATTGTCCTTTCCTAGCCGGGAGCAACCCAACACGGTCCAAGTGGGTAAGGCTGAGCTCTGCCAGTACGGAGATCACAATTAGGGGAGTGGGAGGAATGTCTCTCACCATCCCGGAGGGTGAGGTGACCGAACCAGCCTGGCTCCAATGGGGACAAGAATCCTGGATGTGGGGTCAGAAGTGAAATCCTGCCTCCGACTTTCATTTGTTATGTATGTGACCCTGGGTTTCTGTCTTCCCATTTCACCACAGTGAGCCCTGAGGGAACAACTCTCTTCACAACCCGGCAGAGCGAGGAAAACCTTACTGGGGAACAAGGAGACCCAGAGGTGGTGCAACCCTATGCCGCTTATGCCCCAGCAGGGACCCCTCAGGTATGGACCCTCCCCTCCCCCTAAGGCAGCTTGCCCTCCAGGCTTCTCCTTGGATTTGGAGTTAGGACACTGGGCAGAATCTTGGCCATTGGCCAGCCAGGCAAGTCCCTTCCATCCTGGGGGCCTCCCCCCAACCCCAAATGGAGATGCCATAGTCAGAAGACTCAGAGGACTTGCAGACTCTTTGCTCTTTTCTCCTGCACACTGCCCTTTCTCCCCCTCCCTACCTGTCTCCCAGCTGTCCCCGGTCTCTGCCCCCCACCCCCACCCACCTTAATAGTATTTTATTTCAAGTTACATGTAAAGATAGTTTTCAACATCCACTTTATAAAATTTTGAGTTCCAGTTTTTCTTCTCCCTCCCTCCCCAAGATGAAATGTAATCTGGTATAGGCTATACATGTGCAACCCTATTAGGCATATTTCCACATTAGTCACGTTGTGAAGGAAGAATCTTTTATCTAAATTCTTGTTCCTCGGGCTCAGGGTCTTCTGGTCTATGCCAACAGAGGCTCAGAGAGTGATTATGCCTACCTGAAGAATCAGGGCATCAACCTCACTGGCACCATAGCCCTGACTCGCTATGGTGAGGTGGGTCGAGGAGCCAAGGTGAGCAGGCATCAAACGCCTCTAGAGAGGAAGCAGAAGTGGGCCACAGAGAGACAGGGAGCAGGAAAGACAGCAGGGGTGTGTTGTGGAAGTCAGGAGACTTCCTTTAAGTACGGGCTGGGTCTGAATTTGGGCTGCTTAGCTGGGTTGGCCCAGTCCTTTCCCCCTCCAGGTCAGCCTGGCATGAAGCAGCCTTTGGGCCATCTCTGGGCCTTAGCTTTCCCACACATAAGATAAGGAGGTTGGCATGATCTCTGAGGTCATTTCCAGGTTCAAATTCTATGATCCTAATGTTTTATCTCCTTCCCAATAGGCCCCGGGGCTTGCGCCCAGTTCCTGGCAAGGGCCAGGGGGTGTAACTATGGTTGGGCACCAGGCTTCCCGTAAAATGATAGTCTGACTACGTTTTAAGATTGGAATTGGGACTCCCAAGTATGAGGCTATCAATTGTCTAAGGTGTCCCAGTCCCCAGGGCAAGAGGGTGGGGAGGGAAGGAGCCTAGAGCCAGAAGAAAGGGTGGAGCTGACCACTATTGTCCTCTGTCCCTTTCAGGCTGTGAATGGAGCCAAGCATGGGGTGGCTGGGCTTCTGGTCTACACTGACCCCAGGGACATCAATGACAACCTGAGATTCCCTAATGAGACTTTTCCCCACTCCTGGGCACTGCCTCCTTCAGGGGTGGAGCGTGGTTCTTATTATGAGCATTTTGGGGACCCCAAAACACCCTACTTTCCTGCTACCCCTTTTGCCTTCCGCCTGGAGAATGCTGACATACAGGGCTTCCCCCCAATTCCCACCCAGCCTATTAGCTTTGAGGATGCCCAGCAGCTGCTTTGGTGAGTTTCCTTTCCCATCCATTTTTTGAGGGGGCAGTACCTTCCCCTACCCCCCCCCCCCATCTTGTATCCCCAGGTAGGCCAGCCCTGGCCCCTTTAGCCAGGCTGTGACAAGAGGCAGGCTTCTTCAGCCAGTCCCTTTGCCTCCCTCAGGTTTCCCCATCTGCAATGTGAGGGAGTTGGAGTATTCTCCCAGGTCACTTCCACATTCGAATTTTATGATCCTAACCCCTTGTCTCTTTCCCAGTAACCTCAAGGGGTCTGTAGCTCCCGATTCCTGGCAGGGGGCCCTGGGATGTGACTACAAGCTGGGACCAGGTTTCCTGAACAATGGGGTTTTTCCCCAGGACAGGTAAAGACATCCCTTTGTTTCTGAGTGTACCCACCCCTTCCCTATGGTGCCCTCCGCCCCTCTTCCAGACTAGCTGTTCACCTCCCCAGGGTCCCAGAGCTGCAATGGACCCCTGGGGCATCTAGTCCCTCCTCCCAGTCAGTGTAGGGATGACCTCTAGGGGGCAGCCTTGCCCAGGGCTTGTTCAGCCTGACTGACCAACTCTCGCCCTTTCTCTCCATTTTGTTGGCAATCTCTTCACTTCTCCATACCCCTCTCAATCTCCCCCAAAGTGAGGTGAATGTCACTGTTCATAACCGGCTGGAACTCAGGAATTCCTCCAACGTCCTGGGCATCATACGCGGGGCTGTGGAGCCTGGTGAGGAAGCCCCTCGGTCAATCTGCCACCCCATGCCCAACCTTCCCCTCTGACCCTCACAGGGACCCCCTGGGATTGTCCCTCTGTCCTCTCAAGCTTGCCCCTCCCTGTCTCTGACCCTCTTGCTTCCTTTGCCCCAGACCGCTATGTTCTGTATGGGAATCATCGGGACAGCTGGGTCCATGGGGCTGTTGACCCCAGCAGTGGCACTGCTGTGCTCTTGGAGATCTCCAGGGTGTTGGGGACCCTGGTGAAGGATGGTGAGGCTGAGACGCCCCTCCCCCTGAACTCCCAAGCCCCCTTTCCATGACTCAGGGCTCTCCCTCTCACCCCATTGCCCAAGTCCACCCATGTTCATGAACCCCAAGCATCCCTCCTCCCAACCTCATCAGCTTGGAGGGTGCTGTCAGACAACCAAGGTCATGGTGACATGAAGGGCTTGGATCAGGGGCTTTGTAGGTCTTGGCAGTTCTCATCTGTGTATGGGCTGATGAACTGGAATCTCCTAGTGCAAACTATGGGCCCCCCCTTCCTTTCCCGGCCAGCATGCTGCCCTCCTGGGATCCAAACAGCCCTATCTTCCAACTGTCTCCTCCAGGAAAGTGGCGACCCCGCCGGTCAATTGTCTTTGCAAGCTGGGGGGCTGAAGAGTTTGGCCTCATTGGCTCCACTGAGTTCACAGAAGTGAGTGACCCTACAAGCGGGGCAGGAGGGAGGCTGGGGGAGGCTGACCTGCTAAACTTTGGCCTCCCACCCCCAGGAATTCTTCACCAAGCTGCAGGAGCGCGGAGTGGCTTATATCAATGTGGACATCGCTGTATTCGGTGAGCTGAAGTTTGAAGCCAAGAAGCCCAAGGTGTTCTGAGAGTCAGGGCCCCAGGGCTGGGGAAGACTGACTTGTGTTCATTCCTCCTTTGTCAGCCAATGCTACCCTGAGGGTACAGGGGACCCCCCCTGCCCAGAGCGTTATTTTCGCTGCAGCAAAACAGGTACAGGGAGAGGGATGTGGGGGAGAGTCCTCCAGAGTGTCTGTGTAAGAAGCTAAGGCAAGCGGCAACCTTGCCTACTCCATCCCCAACTCCCTAGGTCCCAGCACCAGGGAAAAGCAGCCTGACAGTTTATGACAATTGGCTCCAACACAACAACCGAAGCAGCCCTGCTCATGGCATCATTCCCAGGTGAGGAGGAGCCTGGGGTCTGAGAAGACCATGGATCAAATAATTAATCAGCAAATATGCATCAAGCATTCCCTGTGCTCCACACACTGTGCCAGGTGTTGGGGCTACTGTCCCTACCCTCAATAAGCTCACACGCTACTGGGGAGAAAGAAGCTCATATAATAAGGAAACATAAACCTAGAACCTGCCTCCTATCCCTGCAGCCTGGGTTCACTGGGCTCTGGCAGTGACTATGCCGCCTTTGTCCACTTCCTGGGGATCACCTCCATGGACATTGCCTACACCTATGACCGGGTGAGTGAGTCCCAGGGCACAGACGTGAGGAGGAGCCCTCAGGCCTCCTCTCCTAGGACCCTTCCTCTGGCATGTCTGCTCAAGGCCCCCTCCAGCTGGGAGAGCCCCCCACACCACCCCTTGCTTGGCTTCTGGCCACTGGGGCCTGAGGCTTGGAGCTCCTTTCTCCTGCTTCAGCATCCCGCCTCCCCCCCAGACCCTGTGGCTGAACTGAACCCCTTGCTCCTCCAGAGCAAAACGTCAGCCCGGATCTACCCCACCTACCACACTGCCTTTGACACCTTCCAGTATGTGGAGAGGTTCCTTGACCCTGGTGAGTAGGAGGCCCAGGGGAGGGAGGGAGTTTGGGGAGCAAGGCTGAGCCCACTGGGGGCCTCTTTCTGCACAGGTTTCACCAGCCACCACGCCGTGGCCCAGACAGTTGTCAACATCCTTCTCCGTCTCAGTGACAGCCTCCTGCTGCCCTTCAACATCAGTGATTACAGTGAGACTCTCCGGAGCTTCCTCCAGGCTGCCCAGGATGAGCTGGGGCCCCTCCTAGAAGAGCAAAGCATCAATCTGGGTACTGGTCAGGGATTCCCATTACAGGCCAGTACCAGGCGTCCTGGCTCTGCACTGCCTGGCCTGAGCTGTGTTCTCTCCCTCCCACCACAGCACCATTGGTTTCAGCTGTTGAGAGGTTTGAACGGGCAGCAGCTGCCCTGGATCAGCGCATCGAAACCCTCAAGGAGAATCTGTCTGAGTGAGTCTCTGGGTGCAAGGAAGGAGAGGGCCTCTCAGCCAGGGAGCCCTGAGGGGGCAGAGGCAGTGCACTCCCTAGCTCCCATGGCTCCTCAGTGCCTCTGGGATCCAGGCCAGGCTCTTCTGGGGTCTGAAGCCCTTTCCAGTCCGGGGCTGACCTTTCTGGCTTACTGAAGGTCATTCCCCTTTGCAAATTTTGCTGTCCACAAGCACTTTTATTAATTGCTTACTATGTTCCAAGCACTCTGCTAAGTGCCAGGGACTATGAACAAAAACATGGTCCCTGCCCTCACCGACTTCATGGTCTAGTGGGAGAGACACTGTGAAATGATGCAGCCAACATGTATGTTGTTCTTGCTCAGTCGTTTCAGTCATGTCTGACTCTGTGACCCCATTTGGGGTTTTCTTGGACTGGTTTACCATTCCCTTCTCCAGCTCAATTTACAGATGAGGAAACTGAGGCAAAGAGAGTTAAGTGATTTGCCCAGGGTCACCCGTCAAGGAAGTGTCTGAGGCTGGATTTGAACTCAGGGGAATGAGTTTGCCTGACTCCAGATCCAGCGCTCTATCCACTGAGTCACCTAAAATATTGAGAGATGTAGATATTATATACATGCATACATACACATATATTTATATGTAGCATATATGTACATAGCATAAACAGAAGGTATTCTCAAGACAAGGGAGGGCATCCCTGGCATGCAGTCAGGAGATCCTGGCTGGGCTGATCAACAAGAAGGCCAGGGTTGCTGGATGGCAGAATATTGGTGGGGGTGCAGCTGGCCAGAAAAATGTGGACTACCAGAGGATTATGTATTTCACCCTGGAGGTGAATGGGCACAGAAGCAGAAGGTGCACGCATGAATGCATGTGTATATGTATGCATGTGTGTGCACGTACATGTGTGTGTGTGTGTGTGTGAGAGAGAGAGAGAGAAAGAGAGAGAAAGAGAGAAAGAGAAAGAGAAAGAGAAAGAGAGAGAGAGAGAGAGAGAGAGAGAGAGAGAGAGAGAGAGAGAGAGAGAGATAGTCGGACTGGCAATTTATGAAAATCCCCTTAGTGGCTCAACGGAGGATGGACTGGAGTGGGGGGAGAGACTGGAAGCAGACATACCCCCACCCCCCAATAGCACCCCCATCCAGCACTGAAGGGATGAGAGTCTGCACCAGGATGAGGGCACGGTCAGAGAGGAGAGATGCTATAGGTGGTAAAGGTCTTGACACCATACAATATGTGGGGAGTGAGAGAGGAGTCTGGAGGATGGGGAGGAGAACGGTGCCCTGGACAATGCCAGGGAAGGGGGAGAAGATGAGTTCAGGCCAGGACATTGTTGAGTCTGAGAGGTCCACAGGCAGCTGGCTGGAGTTCAGGAGAGCAGCTGGATTTGAGCGCAGACTGTCTGTCACAAGTGTGCCTGTCTCTGCTGTGATGGCTGCCTCTTGGAGGGATCTGTCAAAGCTCAGATGGGGGCAGGCCTTTCCTGATCTCCCCAATTAGCACTTCCTAGCCCTACCCCATTACTCTCCTTCTATGCACTGTCTCCCCCACTGCCCTAAGAAAATAATCACCATGAAGGCAGGCTCTGCTTATAGTCCCATCTGTAGCTCCCAGGGTCCAGCACATGGCCGGGCACATACTAGGATCTTAATAAGAGTTGGCTAACTTGACCAGAGGGCAGTTAGGTGGACAGAATGCTAAGAAAATGAACTCACATCCAGCCTCAGACACTTGCTAGGTGTTTGCTCCTGGGCAAGTCAACCTATCCTATCTGCCTCAGTTTCCTCATCTGTAAAAAAGAGCTAGAGAAAGGAACTACAAACCAATCTGGTATCTTTGCCAAGAAAACTTCAAAGAGGGTCACAAGGAGACAGATAGGATTGAACAACTTGACCAGAGGCTGCTCTGACTGCCCCCCTTCCATCCCAGCCCCCTGAAGGTCCGGATGGTGAATGACCAGCTCATGCTCTTAGAACGCGCCTTCCTGAACCCTCGTGCCTTCCCTGAAGACTACTACTACAGGTGATGGGTGTCCCGACCCTTGTCCCTGGTACACCCCGCACCCCCTCCCACTTGTGGCCTTCCAGGCAAATGATTTCTCTTCAGGAGGCAGAAAGTACCAGAAAGTACTTCTGGGCACAATTTGCAGCTCCTTAGAAACCTGACTTCTTCGGCTCCCAAGCCTCACGCCCCTCTCCTCTCTCCCTACAGTCATGTTCTCTGGGCCCCTCGTACATCCTCTATCACCACATTCCCCGGCCTAGCCAATGCCTGTGATGAAGCCGCAAAGACCACAAACAAGCCCGGCGCCTGGGCCGAGGTCAAGAAGCAGCTCAGCATCGCAGCAATGGCCGTGGAAGGGGCTGCCGCCACCCTGGAGCCCGTGGTGGACTTCTAAACAGCCCCTCCCCCGGGGGTCCCCTTCCCATGCCCCCTTCCCCCGGACTCTTCTCCCCAAGACTTTGAAGCCAGAATAAAGGGTCCCCTGAAAGCTCGGCTCTCCTTTCTTTCCCTTCCCACCCGGCCTCCCCAGGTGCAGCGGGACCTCCCCAATGGCTCCCGCCCCCGAGCGCACCTGGGCCCGCTGGCCAGGACGCGCGGCCGCTCACCAAGCCAGCTTTACTGGCGGGGCTCCGGGCGCGCCTCCCCCATCACCAGCAGCTCCAAGCTGCGCCCCCGCAGCTTGTTCTCCACCAGCAAGGCGCAGGGCAGGGCCGGCGGGGGCCCGGCCTCGCGGTAGCCGCCCCGCACGAAGACGGCGCG
This sequence comes from Gymnobelideus leadbeateri, assembly GCA_011680675.1. NCBI lineage: Eukaryota > Metazoa > Chordata > Mammalia > Diprotodontia > Petauridae > Gymnobelideus > Gymnobelideus leadbeateri. The sequence continues at coordinate 1,054,527 of WOXC01010949.1, forward strand.
CTCGGCGCCGGGCTCCCCCTCCACGGCCAGTCCATGCGCCCGGCACAGGGTCGCGGCCTGCGCTGCGCTGTCCATGGCCAGGAGGCGCGCCAGGCGGCGCAGCGGGAAGGCTTGGCCGCGCGGGGTGCCTAGCGCCCTGGCCAGGGCGGCCAGTGCACGCCTGCGGGCCGACCCCACGTGGCGCTGCGCAGCGCGGCTCGGCAGGTAGGGCAGGGCGCCGAGCAGGCGGAAGAGGCGGCTGGCGTTGGCCTCGCGGAAGGCGGCGTCCACAGCCAGGGCGCGGCGCAGGGCCGGGCAGGAGCGAAGGCCGGGGGGCAGCAGCAGGACCTGGCGCAGGGCTTCCCCGGAGCCTGGGCGGGAGAACGGCCGAGATCAGCACCTCGGACAGCGCCAGCCAGCCCCGCCCAGGCCCCGCCCCAGACTCTTCTCCCCGGCCCCCGCGGGGGGAGGGGCTGCCCCACCTCCGCACTCACCCAGGTTGTAGAGCAGGAAGAGGCTCTGGAAAAAGCCCTGGCGCGGGTGCGCCTCCTCGGGGCTATCAGCGTAGCAGCGGCGCAGCGAGCCGAAGGCCTCCTCCATCTGCGCGTGCAGCAGCTGCGGATCCAGCCCCGGGCCGCAGCCGCCGCCGGGGTCGCCGCCCGGCGGGCCGGGCACGCAGAGCTGGCAGGCGAGCGCGGCCTCGAGCACGGCCGCAGCGTCCCGCGGGGGCGCCGAGGGCTGCAGAAGCAGGTCGAGGCGCACGGCGCGCAGCCGGTCCCACACGAAGGCGGCCACGTCGGCGCGGGGCACGTCGGCGCGGCCGGCCACCTCTGCCGCCAGGTAGCGCACGGTGGCGAGCAACACGCGCGGTGGCCGCAGCTGGCTAGGGGGCGGGCGCGCCTTGCCCGCCGCCGGCCGCGCGTACTCCTTGACGGCGCGCGCGGGGGCCACCTCCAGCCGGTGCAGGCGCCGCTGCCCTTCGCGCGCTGCGCGCTCCGCCTCGGGGCACAGGTCCGGGCACGTGCCCAGCGGGAGCGCGCTGCCAAGCGGCATGCAGGGTCTCGGGGCGCGCGGCGCGTGCGCCGGGGAGGGAGGCTCGGATCCGGCCCCGCCCCCAACAGTTCTTCCTCAGCCGGCGCGGGATTCGCTGCCCCGTCCCCGCTGTTCAGCGCTTCCCACCCCTGGGGCCAGGCGCCATCACCAGGATCCCAATGCCAGCTTCCTAGGTTCCCGCCAGGCCGAAGCTCTCAGTCTTATCCGCCTTGTTGGTCACGCCCCCGTCCGTGACTCTGGACCCTGGTCACGCCCCTCCAAGGCTGAAGCGAGGGCCTTCACGCTGCTACCCATTCACATCCTTGCCTGCCTCGCTTAGACCCGCCTCTCCCCAATCACAGCCATCATTTCTTTCTAGCCCAATCCCCGCCCGCCTCCTTCCCCACTGGGGATCAATCCTCAACAGCTGGATTATTTGGCCCCACCCCTCCGTCACGGCCCCGCCCTCGTACACACTGCTTCCGGCTCCCGGCCCCCGCCTCCCGGGACACAACGGAGCAGTTATAGAGGCCCTGCTCCAGCCTGCTGATGACCCATTGAGAGCCAGGTTCCTTCCCATGATGCCCTACGCTGTAGGCATAGCTCTGGTTTTCCCAGAATGCCTCGCGTTATGGTCCCTCTTGCTAGAAGGAGCTCCCATTCATTCCGATGCATTCAGCAGGCATTTATTAAGTGGCCTCGGTGGGCTGGGCACTGGGATACAGACAGACCCCCGCCCTACAGGGGCTGACACCGTCCAGGAACTACGTGCACACATATCAGCTATTCATTCCTTCACTTCCAGGAGAGGCAGGGAGGGAGGGTGTCCCTGGTGTGGGGAATGGTTAGGGCAAAGACATGGAGGTGGGAGATGCCAATGGTCAGCGTGCGGAGGTAGGGCTGGTTTGTCAGGATGGGCAGTGCAGTGGTCTGAAGGGCACTTGGGGAATGTCCGATTGGCAGTTGTGTGGCCCCCAGCCTGGTGGAGGCAGGGCTGGTCATCTACCCCATGCACAGTGGGGAAGAGGGAAGGAGTCCTGCCCCCCAGGGCTGTCCAAGTAGGCTGACCCCCATCTGACAGCTGGGGAAACTGAGGCCAGGCCCCAGGGTCTCATGGCTGCAGGTGGAGACGCAGGATCTCCTCTGCCCGCCGCAGGTACTCCGCCACCTTCCTCTTCACCCCTTCTTGGCGGGCACAGTTGGGGTCACCTGTGGAGAGGAGCCTGGGACCTGGTCAGGCTGGCCTCAGGGGCCGCCTGAGTTCATCCCCCACCCCCCACCTGGGTGTGGCCAGTTCATACAGAAGGATCAATCCCACCTCATCTTACAGAGAGGGAAACTGAGGCCCAGAGAAGCACATGTCCACCATCACTCAGGAGCAGAGTCAGGATCTGAACTCAACCCCTTGGACTCCAAAGCCAGGGTCCCTTCTTTTGCTCCTGGTAGACTCTCTCAGCCCCCTACCACATCTCTGTTCCCCCAGGGCTGAGAGGCTGTGCTAGACTTGGAGCCAGGAAGACAAATCCAGCTTTTGACATTTGGTGGCTGTGGGACCCTGGCACCTTCAGCTGTGCCTCAGTTTCCTCATCTATAAGAAGGGGGTAATGGGGCACTTAGCCTGCGCTCTATAAATGCTAATAATCACGATTAGGGGGCCACCTTATTCCTGCCCCAGTCACTGGGGGACGTCTCTGCCTCCTTCCCTGCTAGAGCACAGGAGCCTGGTGGCCAGGGTCTGGCAGGGTGGCCGTCCCTGACCTGAGTGCGCCCGGCCGGGGCTGTAACTGCCACAGGCCAGGTGCCGACACACAAAGGAGATCAGGTTTACCCAGAGAGCCCCAAGAGCCCCCACTCACCTGGCACCCCCTGGAGGAGAACGTCCACTCCATCCCGGTAGCCCTGCAGGGCCGCGGCGTAGGCCCCCACTTGCTCGTCCTTCAGGGCCTGGTTGATGAGCTCTGTGGCTCGGTCCAGGTAGGCTGGGCGTGGACCCTCCTCCTCTTCATCCTCGTCCTCTTCCCCCCCTCCTGGCTCCCAGGGCGTCTGGCCCTGGGTCTGGGGCTCTGCCCTCAAGGCTGCCAGGTCAGCTACATGGGTGGGGCTGGGCCCGGGCCTGGCACCTTCTGGGACCCAGACAGGAGGGGCTCAGGGCCATGGTCCCCACCCCCAGCACCCTTCAGGGTCTCCCAAGCTTGGGGCCACCAGTGACGGTCCTGTCAGTGGGGGTGGGAAGAGCTCCAGATGAAGCTGAGCCCAGCTCCACTGACCACAAGCTGGAGGATAGGCAACAGAAAGCCCTGGGCTCAGATCCCAGCTCAGGCTGAATCGATGTGTGTCCCCTCAGAGCCTCAGTTTCCTTTTCTATACAAAAGGGATGGAAACCCTTCCCCCTCCCCCTCCAGGCCGCTGCCTGCTCCAAACTGGCTCCCCCAGGGTCACCCACCAACTGTGGCCCAGAAACTGGCCTCCAAGCTGGGTCTCCTGATGCCAGACCCCCTGGTCTCTCCCTATGGTTTACAGTAAAATGTTTTCATTCCTCAGGTGGAAAGCCGCAGGGCTGGGCAGGGACTCCCCCAGAAAGCCCTGGGGCTCCCCACCCCCAATACTGGCCAGTGTGACCACTGGTCATTCTCTGGGTGGGGAGGGCCCTCATGGGGCCCCCCGGCTCTGCCAGAATCTGAACAAGAGCTCTCCTCTTCAACATGCTCCTAAGGAGTCACCCAGCTTTCATCTGAATACTCGTCACCTCCCTGGGAGTTCCTGCCCCTCTCTTCCTCTTGGCACCCCATTACACTACCTTCTTTGGAGAATGGGTCAAAGAGTGCCAGCTCGGCCTCGGTGAGCGGCCCTCGGGCTATGGGACCTATCTCTTCCTCGGGTGCCCCACAGTCAAACAGAAGATCGAGGGCCTCCTGGGCAGGGCTGGAGGGAGGCTGGTCCCCTGTGGAAAGAAGCCACCAAGGGTCTGCCTCAGAACCTGATTCTTCTCCCCCTTGGGTAGGGCCCATAGCAGCAAGTCACTGAGCATTTATTGAATGCCTGCTGTATGCCAGAAACAAGCCTTGCCCTCAGGGAGCTGGGAAGGACCTCAGGGGCCATGTGCCAACCCTCATTTTACAGGGGAAACTGAGGCCTAGCTCCCCCATACCCTAGTCATACAGCTAAGTGAGTGTCTGAGGGAGGATTTGAACTTGAGTCCCTCTGAGTTCAAGTCCAATGCTCTAGTCACTGTGTCACACTGCCCTAGAGGTACGCACCCCCACATAAAGGGTAGGAGGCTAACAACAGAGTGCAGGGGGTGGCATGTGCAGAAAGGCAAGAGTGGGGGGGGCACATGTGAGGAAACGGGTGTAGCATGTGAGTCCACATCTGAACAGCGCCATGGACGCCAGGCCGGGAGAACAGGGGTAACGCACCAGGGATAGGGCAAAGACCTGGAGGTGGGAGGTGGGTTTCCTGTACAGGGAAGGGCCAAGGTGGCTGGAGCACAGAGTGTGGGAGTCTGGGAGATGAGCGCAGACGAACCCTGCAATGCCAGCTAGGGGAGCTTGTGCCCAGGGCCTGGCACACAGTCGGCACCTGATAAATGGTCACTGGTTTGCTGACTTATTCTAGGAACAGAGGGAGTCAGCGAAGGTTTCAGGGCAGGGCCATGGTGTGACCAGGCTTGTTTTGGGGAGGTCACTTTGGCCAAGGAGGCCACAGGCACAGTCCAGGCAGGAGGAGAGGAGGCCTGAACAAGTGAGATTGTGGGGGTCACAGGACTGCAGCTCTGGGGCTGGGAGGAGCCTTCGAGGCCTTCTCATTTTACAAATGTGGAAACTGAGGCCCTAAGTGAAAGGTGACTGGCCCAGGGTCACACAGCAATGATGGAAGGCCTGTGAGTCCAAGCTGAGTGCCCGTCCCAGTCCATGTGTCCCCCAGTGGGGTGTGCTCATTAGAATTGGGGGAGTTAGGAAAGGGGTGGCCCTTGGGGAGCACACTCAGGTCCCTAAGTGTTTGCTGAGTGACCGTGAGACCACAAAGCAGCCCACGGGCCCCAGTACCTGGCTTCTCACTCTCATCCTCAAGTTCCTCCTGGCCCAGCCGCTCCGCTGGCAGAGGCTGGGGGAGGCGGGCCTCTTCCGGGGGCAGTGTGGGCACCAGGGGCGGTGGCAGGATGTGCAGGTCACTGGGCTCTAAGGGCCGGGTCACATCCCCACCCTACAAGAGGAGAAAGTCTGGAGGGAGCATCGGGTCCAGCAGCTGGATCCTACCCAAGGGGGAGACTAAAGCAGAAGGGATGGGCCCTTGTGAGTCGGGTTGGGGCTCTGGGGGACGCCCAGGGGAGACACATACGCGAAAGAATTCCTTGAGCTGGGGGCTGTTGTTGAGGGCAGGAATGTTGACGGTGAAGCGCAGCATGGCCTCTGCCGCCTTCCGCCGCTCCTCAATCACTGCGGCTTCGAACCGGCCTGTGGTCAAGGACCCACGAGAGCCGTGAGGCCTCCCTGTCCCAGCAGGGCCTCCCCACCCTATGGGCTGGGCTCCGTTCTTCTGCTCTTCATCACAGCTTGTTTTTCTTGGTCCCCTTGTAACTGACCTGAGGCTTAGCTGTGGCTGTCATGGGGGAGAGGGAATTCCCCGGTCCTGCTTGGCCCCCCAGGGCAGGGGCAGGTGGGGAGGGGTGGCTTCTGGCTGCTCAGCCCAGGGTGGGCCCGAGGTCCAGGGCAAGAAGCTACTCACCAAAGACCTGCGCCCGGGGGAAGGCGGGGAACTCCTCCAGCCGGCGGAAGAGGTTGCGGTGGGTGTAGGCCAGGTCGCTGTGCAGGCGGCGGAAGTCACTGTATCGTTTCCAGACGACCACCTGGGCCAGAGAGGACGGAAAGTCGGAAAGTCTTGGTCTGGCACCGAGAGCTGCCTGCGGCCTCAGAACCCTCATTGTACCTGCGGGGAAACTGTGGCCCAGAGAGGGGGCGGGGCTTGTCCAGACCCAGGGCTGGGAGGCCTCCCAGGTAGCCCCACCACCACCTCCAACCCACCCCAAGAGTTACCTCCTTGACGTCTTCTTGGTTTGTCTTGGAGATGAACTGAGAGAGAAGAAAGCCGAGGCAGGTGAGGGGCCAGCCCGCCTGGTCCCCTGACCCCCCAAAGCTTCCAGTAACTGGAGAGGAGAGAATGCTTCTGACTGGGGGAAGTAGGAGCCCGGATTTAGAAAGACCTGAATTCAAATCTAGCCCAAGACATGAACTAAGGGATCTTGGGCAAGTCATCTGACCTGTCTGCCTCAGTTTCCTCCAATGTTAAATGGGGACATTGCATTTCTCCTCCCCCAAACCACTGCAAAGCTGATGGCACTACAGAAATGCCCCAGGAGTAATGACGACCTAAACATCTCCAGCCCGTTTCCTCATCCGTACAATGGGGATCACAGGCGGAAGGAAGGCTGGAGGGGAGGGGGCACTCCAGCGGGTTTCCCAGGGTGGGGCGCAGCGATCGCCCCCCGGGCACTAAGCAGATTTGGGGGTTCCCGGAGCCCTTCTGCCCTTGAACGTCGGGTCTGGGGGAGAAAAACCGCCCCCAAGACTGCATTGTAAATTACGCAGCTAGCAGAGAAACAGGCCAGGAACCAGCCCCGCTGAGGTCCTACTGTGCAAGGGGACGCTAAGCGGGGCTCCCAGCTCTGCGGGAGCTTCCACTGTCTGCGACCTCAGCTGTTTCAACCACCCTGGGAAGGAGGCGCCCACTTCACGGAGCAGGAAACTGAGGCTTTCCCAGCACCCCCCAAACCGGGTCTATCCGCCCGCAACGTCCTCTGGGGGGCAGCAAGAGGTGGGGCAGCAGTAAAATAGGGGCAACCCCAATCAAACAACTCTGGATCTGGGCCCCGCCCCCTCGCATCACCCTTAAAGGAACCCAGACGAGGTTTCCCCTCCTCCCCCGTAAATTAGTATAGTTCGGAATTCGCGAAGGAGCTCCACCCCCCTGAATCTCGAGGATAGGAGAGTCCGTCTCCGCCTATCCAAAGGACACCCCTCCCCCCCTTAAAGGGGCCTTGCCTTCACTCACCTGCGCGGTCACTTTGTACTCCGTGTATCCCTTGGGATGGGTCCGCGTGTCCGACACTGTGTACAGCCGCCGGAAGTCGTCCTTGGCCTTGAGGGACATTCTCGAGGAGCCGGAGTCCAGCGGACCCCGACGCTTCGCCCGGCAGCTGGCCTTCTCTTCCACGCAGTCCCCTCCCCTCCCGTCCAGCCTCCGACGGGCACCGCCTCTTCTGCGCGTGCGCAAGGCTCTCCTAGGCCTCCTCCCTAGCCCCACCCCTCTGGGTTGGGGCTCGCAGGGACGGTCCTAAAACTCTGTCCTTTGGAAAGGCGCAGAATGAATAGGGAAGGACGCCCCCTGGAGCCTGGGGAAGGCCATGGGTACCCTGGACTCCTGTTTATTAAGGGCCTACTGCCTGTCAGGCACGGAGCCGAGCAATTCACCCGACTTGGGGCTGAAATGGAAAGCCCCGCCCACCCTCCTGTCCCATCTGGGTAAACTGAGGCCCCGGTCCAAGGAAGGTGTCAGGGAGCCCACGTGGGCAGCCCAGTGCTGGGCCTCCAGTGGCCTGCCGGCTCGCGAGCCCGCAGAGGGCTCCCAGCCGGGCACTGGGCGCGCCCAGCAACGGAGGGCTGGACCAAGCCTAGGGGCAAGCCCTGGGTTCTAGTCCGGGTACAGCCCCAGGGCCGGCGTGAAGACCTGGGCCGCTCCCTGCCCGCCTCCACGCACAGAGGGAGCCCCCTTCCTCCTCCTCCCCTGCCGTCCCTACGCGATGCCCCCCTCGGGTGCAGCCTTTGCCAGCCCCGCCCCTCTCCCCTGAGCCCTGTACTGCCCCGGTCAGCGTGATGATCCTTCCTTTCCTTGCGCCTCCCCCACCTCTGTCATCCCGGCTCGGAGCCCCCTCCCACCCCCAACATTTCACGTTCCTCAGTCTGGGTGAAAACCAGATCATCTGTCAGGAAAGCTGGTGGCCGCTGGAGAGAAGGCGGAGGGGCTGGAAGGCCGGAGGGGGCATCCCCCGGGGTGGCCTGGCAAGCCCAGCCCAGCCTCTCGCCTGCTCTATCTGTCCTTCCCGGGCCCTGCACAGGTGCGACCTCCCGCTGGGTTCCAGAGCTGCCTGGGGGAGGCAGCCTTTCCTGCTCTCCCCCAGCTGCTGGCCCAGGCCGGCCACTTCTTCCAGCTAGTTCCTCCGGGCTGTCGAAGGCTCCATGCTTGGCCACCCTGCTCCTTGGGAAGCCTCCCCTGGCAGCAGATGAACCTGGGAGGAAGGAGACCAGCCAGGAATGGGGGGCACAGGGGCTTTATTCTGACAGCTGAGCAGAGGAAGGGGCCCTCCAGAGCTGGGGCAGCAGGTCTGCACCTTCACCAATCTACAGACAAGGCGCTGCAGGAGGGACGGGGTAGGGGATGGGGGCCGCTCCTCAGGGGAGGAAGGTGCTCCCACACAGCAGCAGGGTCTCTCCTGTCAAACAGCGCAAGCAGCATCTGGTTATGACATGGGGGAGGCATTAGATGGGGTCCAAGGGCTTCTGTCCCCCTCCAGTCCCAGCTCCTTGGGGGGCCCTGGACACAGGGATGGTTTGCAGGAGCCAGGGCTGCACGGAGGGACCACCCTGAAGCCGGGTCAAGGAGTTGGTCCAGGAGCTGGGGGGGAGGGGTCATTCCGAAGTGAAGATGCGGCTGGAGATGTCGTCCAGCAGCCAATCGACCCCCAGAAGCAGGTTTTCTCCTGTCACTGCACTGCAGCCCTGGATGCACCAGTGGTGACTGCGGATGGCGCTTAACTCCAGGATCTAAGGGAGGGACAAATGATCCTCAGAGAGCAGCCCCCAACCCTCGGGCCCAGCCAGCCACCCAGAGGGCCTAGGCCTCAACTTACCTCTCGAATGTCGTTAGAGGAGAGAGCCCCAGGGAGATCCTGCTTGTTGGCAAAGATCAGAAGAGTGGCTCCAGCCAGGCGCTAGGAGGGAAAAAAAGGTGGCAGTTGGTCAAGAAGGGACCCAGAGGGCTCAGAGCTAGCCAGCCCACTGTGAGCCAGAACTCTGGGCACTGCAGACAGTGGAATGTGCTGACCAGAAAACTCCAAGGGAAACTCCATTCTTTGGTCTTTTTTTTTTGAGGGCAATTGGGATTAAGTAACTTGCCCAAGGTCACACGGCTAGGTTTTTGTGTGTGCGTTAAGTGTCTGAGGCCGGATCCGAACTCAGGTCCTCCTGACTCCAGGGCCGACGCTCTACTCACCGTGCCACTTAGCTGCCCCTATATCCTTTGGTTTTTAAGCAAAGACCTGAACTTGGGGAGTGCCTCCCCCCCCCACTGTGCCACACTTCCTCCTTGGCTGCCCGGAGTCCCAGTCCCCACCTACTCCCCAGCCATGTCATGTGACTCCCTTCCTAAGCTCCCCAATGCACTCTCTCCATTTCTGCCGTCTTCTTCACTCCATAACCTGGTGTTAGAATCTTTGTTCTGGGTCCTGCCCGTGTCCTCATCATGTCTCCCAGGAGACCGGAAGCTCTCTGAGGACAGAATCCCCAGTGCCTAGCACATTAGCTGGTATACAGCAGGAATGGGAGTTGATTCAAATTAACGTTGCTCTGTGATCCTCTATTAAGCCGGCATTCTGCTAGGTGCTGGGGATCCAAAGTCCCAGCCCTCAAGGAGCTTGTTTTTCTCTGTGCCTCAGTGTCCCTCTCTGGTAAGTGGGAAGCTGTGCTCCCCCTCCAGGGGTATGCTCCCCAGTTCTTCCCTGCCCCCCTGCCCACCTCCTCCACCAGGAGGCTCTCCAGCTCCCGCCGGCAGTCCTGCATGCGCTGCTGGTCAGCGCTGTCCACCACCCAGATGAGGCCGTCTGTGCTCTCGAAGTAGTTCCGCCAGTAGGAGCGGAGGGATTTCTGGCCGCCCACATCCCAGATGTTCAGCTTGAACCCTCGGTGCTCCAGGGTCTTGATGTTGAAGCCCAGGGTGGGCGAGATGGTGTCTATGTCCTCCCCGTTGAACTTCTTCAGGATGGTGGTCTTTCCTGCATTGTCCAGACCGCTGGGGTGCCGGGGTTAAGGAGCCAGTGAGCAGCTCAACCTCAGAGGAGGGGCCTTCCAACCCTCCCAAAGGAGAGAAGTGACTTGCCCAAGGTCACTAAGACTTTAGCGAAAGAGGACTAGAGCGCTGCTCCTCAATGGAAAGGATCTGATCAATTCCACAGACTAGCCTGAGCACCTACAGTGTGCTTGGCAACCGGGGCACCAGAGTAATAAGGGTAATAAGAAAACCCACGGGGCAGGCCCTGCCCTCAGGAAGTTTCCATTCTTCCAAAGGAACTGGGCTGGCACAAAGTTAAGCTCCATAAGGGGGGGACGGCAACACGAGTTTGTGAAGAGTTAACAAGGAGGGGCAAAAAGCGGCCCTGGCCCTCCGGGAGCGCCCGGTCTAAGTGGGGAAACCCCATTCGGACATTCTGGCCCATCCCGGCTCTCCGAGGACCGCCTCCCGCGACCCCAGGGCAGTTGGTCCGTTCCACTTTTCTTCCCGCACCCGCTCTCTGGGGACAAGTGGTTTCAGCCCCTACAGCCAGCACTCCCCCGTTTTGGTCCTGGATGGTCCGGACCAAACCCCACCCCACCCCCTCCGAGGGTTATGGGTCGGTCCCGGGCAAGTAACCAACGCAGGGCAGTTGGTAAGGCCCGGCCCGGCCCAAAGAGGTGCCTCCTCCCTCCCTCCCACCCCGGGGGGGCGGGGGGGAGCGCCCGGTAGCGGCCGCCCGCGCCTCTCCCTCGCCCCGGCCCCCACGGGTGCGGTGAGCTCCAGGATACAGCATGAGGAGTCGCAGCTCCCGCTCCTTCTGCTTCATCTTCTTCAGGATGGTCAGGAGCCCCATGGTCCCAGCCTCCCCTCCCTGCCGCTGCGCCTTTCTAGTCCGGGACCCCGCTTTCCCCTCTCATTGGCTAGCGCGCTCCCCGGCAGCAACCCAATTGGCGCGGCCCTTGTTTGGGCCCGTCCCTTCTCGTCGGAGCCGGCGGCTGGAGAAGGCACCGCCCTGCTGGAGCTGAGTGGGGGCGGGGCTACGGCGGGCGGCTGGGCTCAAACTAGCCCGCCTCCGCCGCTTAACCCCTGATGTGGCTGACGCCGTGCCTCGGGACTAGAGAGTACACCGAAGCGGTCCGCCGTCGAAATTCACATTGTACACATCCACCTAGTGATGGGGCCGTGAAAGGGGGCTCAAGGGAGGGTCCTGCCTTGGGCGGGGGTCGGCCTAGCCTTCGAGGTCCAGCGAGTGGGCTTCCCTCCCACCTCTACTCCTGGGTCCTGGGCTCAGGAGAAGGAAACAAACAAAGACTTCATTTCCCATGAGGCGCTGGGAGAGTTGTTAGACTACATTTCCCAGAAGGCCGAGTATCGGGTCCCGGGGTGGTGACTGTCAGACACGTAAACAAGCACGCCTTATTGAACGTCGGATGTGAGCCGACCACTAAGCCACCGGGATACAAAAAGGCAAAAGAGGGCGCCTGCTGTCGAGGCGCTTACAGTCTAATACGGAAGACCGCGTGCAAACAAGCAGGCTCTATCCAGATGAATGGGAAAGGCTTAACGCAGGGAAGGCAGCAGAATTCAGAGCGGCTGCGGAGGGTCTCCTGTACAAAGTGGGGTTTCAGTGGGTGCTAGAAGGGAGCCGGCGGTGGGGGCGGCCAGAGAGGATGCGCAGAGTCAGGAGCTGGAGGGAGCCAAGGTCCCTGGATTTGCGGGGAGGGAAGTGTAAAGACTGGGGCGGGGGTGGGGAGCAACAGTGCTAGAAACCCAAGCCCTCTGGACCCCCGGCCCCCCAGTACAAGTGCAGGTGGGGGGGGTGACCTGAGCGGGAGAACCAAAACAGGGGAAAGCAGGTCCCGAAAGCCATATGGAGCGAGCAGCTTTTTGCTGATGAGATGGGTCGCGCATTCAGTACTAACTTCCTCCTTGGGAGGGTGGGGCACAAAATGGAGCCCCTCCTGCATGGCTACCCTGGTTTGTGTCTGGGCGTGAGCCTGCATGGATGCATCACATTTGTCAGGCTCCAGTCCCTGTTCAGCCCTCATGCCTAAGCGCCCTGCCCTCACCTCACTGTGGCCCCAGTGGACACTGCCGTCTCCATCACCATTTTCACTGTCCCTTTGCTGCTCCTTGCTTCCTATGGTCTGTCTCAGCTCCCACTGCCCTTCCTTGGATATGAAATGTCTCTTGAGCTGAGGACTTCCTTACTTGTCCAGACAGTGGCCTCACTCTTTCCTCCAGAGTCATCAGAATCAAGTGGCAGGACAAAGGCAAAGACGCTGGCCACGGTCCAGGCTGCAGTGGATGACTGGCCTCTTCCTAGCCGGTGTCTCACTAGCGAGCCTGGAAGGAGTTATACTTAATGTCCATTGGATGAGACTGAGAGGAAGGAGAAAGAATAGAGAATGATTCAAGGGCTTGCTTTCATTATTTACATCGGTTTTTTAAAAAAGTATCAAATATGTTATTTTTATGGCTGTTTTATTGTGTGACTAAAGAGTATCACAAGTGAATCTAATCAAAAACTGTAGGACTTGTTCTTGCCATAGAATACTGGTCCTGACTCACTAAGCAATGACCCCCTGAGAGTGGAGCAGTGTTTCTCCCGCAGGACTCCAGACTTGTTGAATTGTCTTACATTTGTGGGTTTGTCATGTGAAACCACTCTAGCCCTGGGAATGATTGTGATCCACCTTCCCCCCTCCCTTCCCACCTGTGATTTATGTATATAATCTCTGTCCTCACTTCAGCAAGACAGAATTCTGATCAGGAGAATTCCTCATTTGCAAGGCTACTCCTCATAATGAAACTGATTAATTAGACAGCTACCTGATTACCAGCACTTTGTCTCTGGTCTGCTGTTTCATCATTCTCAGGTTAGAGACTGACTCAATAAAATCGTGTGAATGCCACATACAAAAGTCTGAACTAACCATGACCTTACATGGGTAGTAGTAACCGAACCCCCCAGAACCTTGTTTTTGTTTTCTAACACTTTGGGCTTTTTCCCAGTTGCATGTAAAAATAATATTTAACCTTTTTTTAATTGTGAGTTCCAAATTTTCTCCTTCCCACCTCATTTCCTGAAGGTCATAAGCAATTTAATGTAGGTTATATGTGTGCAGTCATGCAAAACTTTCCCACATTAGTCATGTTGTAAAAAAGGAAAATACCCCCCCCCCCACACACACACACACCATACTGTGCTTCAGTCTGCATTTGGGTTCTATCAGGTCTTTCTCTGCAGGTAGATGGCAGTTTTCATTAAGAGTCCTTGGGGATTGTCTTGGATCATTGTGTTGCTGAGAAGAGCTCAGTTGCTCAGCTGACCACCACACAGTATTGCTCTTACTTGTGTATAACATTTTCCTGGTTCTGCTCATTTCACTTTGCATCAGCTTGTCCAAGTCTTCTCAGTTTTCTCCTCATTTCTTATAGTACAATAGTATTTCATCACAATCATAGACCATAACTTGTTCAACCATTGCCCAATTGATGGGCATCCCCTCAATTTCTAATTCTTTATCACCACAAAAAGAGCTGCTGTAAGTATTTTTGTACATATAAAGCCTTTTGCCTTTTTTTCAGTCTCTTTGGGCTACAGACCTACTAGGGTTACTGCTGGGTCAAAGGGCATGCACAGTCTTATAGCCCTTTGGGTTGTTCCAGATTGCTCTCCAGAATGGTTGGACTAGTTCACAACTCCACCAACAAGTGCCCCTAATTTTCCACATCCCCCCAACATTTGCCATTTTCCTCTTCTCTCATGCTAGCCAATCTGATAGGTGTGAGGTGACACCTCAGACTTGTTTCAATTTCCATTTCTCTAATGAATAGTGATTATATATATATAATATATATTATATACATAATTATATAGATTTGTTTGGGACTCAGGGGGAGTATGGACTTGTGACTATGGCAGGTGGGGTGAAGTGCCTTGGACCCCCAAGGACCCCACATTGGTTTTGTTGCCCAGGCCCCTCTCTGGACTTGGAAGCAGGGGCTGGAGCAGTGGGAGGGGAAAGACAGCCCACTCCTCCCAAGAGAACTTTATTTGGATTCTTGTTTTGAATTGATGTGATAATGCTTTGTATTTTGTGTTTGTTTTTAAGGCCCAGTGGACACTTTGGTAACTTTAGATGTACCTTGAGATGTTTAGTGCTAATTCAAATGTAAATTGTCTATGCTATGGGCATACTTAGTAAGACTTTATTGAATAAGTGACTGATTGTACTTTGAGTACTTTGAGATATTGTTACTGATAAGAGACTAATTGAGTTAATCAAGACTTTGCCCCATGAGTGGAAGACTTTGACCATGTACTTTGAAACTACTGATAAGTGATGACTATGTTATGATTATATTGTGACTATTATATGATTGTTACTGATAAGTGACTGAGTTAACAGTTGCCCCATGAGTGGAAGACTTGGACTATTGTACTTTGAGATTATATCATGATCTTCTTATGTACCTGAAAAATGTGACCTAAGAAATGTTTAGTGCTAATTCAAATGTAAATTGTGTATGCTATGGGCATGAAAGATCTTGGGGCCTAATGTAATGGAAATGCAGATTTAGAAGATCTTCCCTGCCCCTAGGCCCTTTGATTGGTTTAAGTGACTCTGAGAACCTTCTTTAATTTGAAAATATACTCTGCCTCCAAACAGGCTGAATGTGGTCACATGGAGCCTGTGGTAAGAGGCTTGTTTTTCAGGAATGACCACACCTTGATGCTGTGTGATTGGGCAGTGGGTCAAGAAGGTTGTTACATTCTCTGAGTCAGGAGAAGGCTATATAAACCCTGAGGAGAGGCTTTGCTTTGGGGCTCACTTTGAGAAGTGTTGTGTGATTTGACCAGATGAGACTCTGGGAAGCCGTTGTTGAGAGCCCCCAGCTTTGAAAACCCAGATGTTGATGCTTCCCTCTCTGGTAACTGTGATTTGGTATTGATATAATGGTTGGACAGTTTGGAAGCCTGTCTGCTTGATCTATCTGTATACTCTGAAGTTCGGGGTGCTGACCTTTTCCCCCTGAACTAGGTAATAGATGTTTGTTTGATTAAAGTAAGCCTGTTAACCCATTTTGAGTTGCTTTCCTTTACAAAAGCAGATCTAAGAACCTGTGTTGGCAGCCACCCTGGGGATGTTGGGGTGCTTGCCGCTACTTGGGTGTGGGGGCTGCTACTCCTAGGGCTTCCTTGCCTGTTGGTGACAGTTGGTAGACAGCTGTTACTGGTGGTAATAAGGGAACTGGATCCCTTCTCCACAGGGGCTGGCCTGGAAGCAGGTTTGGAAGTCATTGCTATTCCTGAGGCTTTGTCCTTCAGGGTCTGAAGCAGGCCTCAAGGCTACAGGTTCCCCACCCCAGCATGAGACAATTGTAATGACCCTTTCCACACCTGGAGGCCACTACCTCTAACAAAAGGAGTGGGGTGCAACTCTGGTGGCCCTTTTTAGCAAAGATTTTATAAAATGTCTACAATGACAAGACTGGTGAGGATACCAGCCAAGATTCTAAAGTCAATTAGTCAATAAGCATTTATTAAGCCCCTACTGTGTGCCAGGACCTGTGCTAAGCGCTCGGGAGACAAAGACAAATAGCTGTGTGTGCCCTCAAGAACCTCCCAGTCTAATGGGGTGGGGGGGGTCACAACATGGAAACAAGGATGGCCAAGCATGACTAGAGATGGATAGATGGAGCTAAGCAGCAGAGGGAAGGCGCCAAGGTTCTGGGGGCTAGGAACTGAGCGGGGAGAGGCTGAAGTCCAGCTTTCCTTCTACCAGGCAATATTAATTCTCCTGGATGGATGCTATCAATCCCTTGGGGAGCCATAGGTCCACAGCTCTAGAGGGTCCAGACGAACTCAGACCCAAAAGGACTCCTCCCTCCAGCATCCCTGACAAGTGGTCATCGGCCCCTTGCTTGAGGACCTCCACAGAGAAGGTCCACCCCCATCACCCTTCCACCCAGCCCATTTTTCTTAACTGATGACTGTGCCAGGATCTGTGCCCACTCCCGTCTGGGCAGCATCTCCTTGTGAGGGAACTTTTGCTGACCTCCAGTCTAAGCCTGACTTTTTAGAGCCACACCCCACTGCTCCTGGTTCTGCCCTTCCTCTGGTCCTGTTTGTGGCTGACTGTGCTGGGTGCATCAGCCCCAGAATCCTGGAGGCAGGCCATCAGAGCCTGGACAGAATGTAAGGGATTAGTGGTGGCTAGGTGGCGCAGTGAATAGAGCACCAGCCCTGGAATTGGGAGGACCTAAGTTCAAATCCAGTCTCAGACACTTAACACTAAAACTAGCCGAGTGACCTTGGGCAAGTCACTTAACCCCAATTGCCCTCCAAAAAGGGGGGAAAAAAAGAACATAAGGGATTCCCAGGGGCCCAGTACTAAATATAGGGAGCACTCAGGGACTCCCAGGGGCCAACAGGGGGTCACTGGGATTCCCCTCCCTCTCCAGCCATATCCTGAGCCTAATAAAATCAGTTTGTCTCACATTGGTCCTAATCCTTTTTGTCCCCTCAATTCAGTCCCCATGGGCAGATCTACCCAGAGGAGGCATAAAAGGCACCATGGCCTGTAAGCTCAGGTGACTCCCCTTGTGCCTGGGGTCCCAGCAAAGCCTCATCCTTCCCTGCCTTATACATTTGAAGGCCCTGGAGGTCTGCAGCCAGCTGTCCCCTCCCTGCATAACCTCTCCCTCTGGCCGGCCTAGTCTGTTTGCAGCAAGGTGCCCTGGCAGGCCAAATAACCCCATGTCTTCCTTGCCTTTGGGTTTGACTTGCCTGTTCCCCCTGACACAAGAAGCCAGGGAGGGAGGGCTCTCAGGGAAAGGCCTGTGAGGGAGAAACCAAAGGCATCAAATCCTTTCTTTTTTCAAGAGAAGAAATACTATACAAAAAAGGAGGGATGCAGGGCTTTAGCTTTTTTAAAACATTCATTGTAAAGTGAATATTAAGCATCAGTCAATTAAATTTACTCTGCAACTGCTTCTAATTAGATGAATTCCAGTATCAGTGCCTAAAGCTTTGGGCCTGGAGTCAGGAAGGTCTGGGTTTGAATCTGGCCTCAGACACTGGCTGCAACTTTGAGTGAGTAACTGCGGCCTGCCTCAGTTTCTTCTGCTGTAGAAGGGGCATCATGATAGCACCTACCTTCCAATATTTGTAAAGTGCTTTGTCACCTTAGGGAAGGGAAAAGGAAGCATGTAAAATCAGTGAGGCCCGAGGGGGCAGATCTGGTCCAACCAGCATCTGACCGATCCCCCCCACTTGGGTAATGATGCCCGATCTCATATTTGACCATCACAGGAACCCCAGCTGTTTTACAGATGAGGAGACAGAATGTGGCCCTCTGACTCCAGCTCCTGAGCTCTGCCCATTATGTCAGCTCTCTGAGGGCAGGCAGAGAAGGTACTGAGGGCCAGGGCAGCCCCCTGGAGTTGTGCCCTCACCTGGAGGGCCTCTCCTAGCCACCGATGCATTAAAGATGTCCTGGGCGTGCAGGGAGGGGCAGGGGGCAGCTCTGGGAGCCTTCCTGGGTCTCCCAATGATCCCAGGGAGATAAACTGATCGGGGAGCAGTTTATCTGCCCTACAGAGCAGCCGGAGTAGGTGAGAATGGGGGGGGGGGGCCCTCAGTCCTGGCCACAAGGCTGTCTTTGAAGGAGGCTGTGTAATCAGTCCCTTGGGAGGCGGGCGCCGTCTCCAGGAAAACTGATTTCTTCTCGGATTCTGGGGGCACTGAAAATGCCAGTGTACGTATTTCTATAAAGGGGAGCTGCTTCGGCTCACTGCAGTCTGTCCTCCCCATGGAAAGCGCCTGCTCAGGTCGGCTTCTGGGGCTCCAAGGCATCTCGAATATTGCCCTGACTTTTGTAGGCAAGGAAGCTGTCATCCAGTTATGTCAGGACTTGAACCCAGCTCTCTGACTCCAGCTCGGTTCAGCAAGGTTTTCCATGTCTCCTAATATTGCTCTAGAATCCTGAGGGGCCCCTGCCCATCCTCGGGCCCCCCAAACCTGGTGCTCCCATGCCAGCCCCTGAGTCCCAGCCCTCTTCTCCACCCAGAGCTCGGCTTCCTTTTTTCCAGCAAAGACAGCTGTGGCCATAACTGCCTCTCATGTTTCTAAAGCTTTCCCAGCTTCCTCCCCCTTGAACCTCAGACCTGCCCTGGGAGGTTGGCAGGGTGGGGCAGGAACTGTCCTCATTTTCTAGGGTAGCGGGAACTTGTGCCCCCAAGGCCAAGGCCAATAAGGCTTGCCTCAGCTGCCCTTTCAGGCTAAAAAAGCAAGCCCGGGGAGGGAGGGAGGAAATGGAAAGATGGCTGATCTTGTCCTAGGGGGGCACTGCCCGGAATATAGCCAGGACTATCCCGGGCGTCCTGACCCAGGACTTCAGAGAGCACCCACTCTCGCCCCGCTTACATTACGGATAAGGAAACAGGCTCTCATGGCCACAGTCACACAGCTAGTAAACGCCAGGAGGTGGTATTTGAACACAGGTCCTTTGGCTTTAGGTCCAATGTTCCTTCTACAGCACCATCAGACCCTCTTAGCCCAGGTACCAGGTACTTAGACCTCAGGTACCAAGTCATCCAACCCTCATCTTTTACAGATGGGGACCCTGAGGCAGGCAGGTTCAGTGACTTGGTCGAGGCCACACAGCTAGCAGTTGTGAGAGCTAAGATTCATCCCCGGCTCCTCCAGCCCCCGAGCCGTTTCCTGGCCCCTCCTTGGTGTTTCGTCTGGCCACCAGACCAGCATGGGAACCCTAGCCTCCTCTCCACAGACTGACCCCAGGCTGCAGGGCTCTCCTGGGCTCCCCTCAATCAGGGCTAGCCTCTTGCACTCTCAGCCTCTTCCCCTTCCTGCATCCCCCTGTCTCAGTCTCTCCCTAGAGAGCACTCTCCGCCCGCTCGCCCTGGCAGGCCACTGCCCTCCCGGAAAGCTTGGTCATATTAGGAAAGTCCAGCCACGTGGGCACCCCGGGAGCCTGGGATTCTGAGCAGCCAGAGGGTTTCAGAGAAACTGAAACTGAGCTCAGGGGGTGGAGTGGTCATCAGAGATTTAAAGGCTTTGCTTCCTGCAGCTGGGGCTGGGAACTTGGAAACTGCAGACAGCAGCAGGACGCCCTGGGCTCTCGCTTACCTGGTCTTCCCATCAGGAACCAGGCCATGCACCTGTGCAGTGGGGCACCCCCTTCCAGGGAAGGGAAGCTTCTGCTGGTGACTGTGAGTAGCCGGGCAAGGGAGGCAGGATCCAGGAAAGTGAGGGGGGGGGGGGCGATCAGGAAGACCAGGCAAGGATCTGTTTGTGTTTCCCTATGCTTCCATCTGGGGCTAGAAACCTGACCCCAGATCTCAAGTTCTCCCCTCCAACTTGGGAGCAGACATGGTGGATCCTAGGCTGGCAGGCTGTTGTTCCAGCCCTGACTGCCACTAACTTGGTGCAAGGGCCTTCTCTGTGCCTCAGTTTCCCTTTCTTACAATGGAGAGGTCTTCCCAGCTCTATGAGTTCAGAAAACCACATGTTCAACCCATCCAGGCCCCTGCCCCATCCGTGAACTTTGCTTTTCTTTCAAAACCAATGTGGTTGTTCCTCTGCCTCAGCCCTGGTTCCGGTACCAGACCCGAGGCCTTCGCACCAGCACTGGCTTCCTCTTTTCCTCTTCCAGATAGCCTGCATCGCCTCTGTACTCACCATCCATTTATCTGGGCTGGGGCATTATGGGATGTTTGCCTGACCAGGCCCAGAGAGGCAGAGGCTGTATCAGAACCAAGAATCTGGGCTTTGGGTTGTTCTCCCATCTTTCCTCCAAGTCCAATGCTGGACTTGGGTTCAAATCTTGCCCCTTATATTTGCTTGCTCTGTGACCCTGGGAAATTCTCTTTACTCTTCCCAGACTCAGTTTCCTTATCTGTAACATGGGGATAATACTAGTGCTTTCCCCCCATGGCTCTGGGCAAGGCTCAAATGAGATCATGTATGCAAAATTCAGAGTGTTACAAAAGTCTTCCCTGTGCTAGGCTCCTGAGTAGGGCAGATGCTGCCTGGGTCAGGAACCCGGGAGTTAAGAGCACCCAGCCTGGTTCCCCCCAACCTGCAAGAGCTTGGAACTCATTGAATTCAAGCTCTTTTGTTTGACAGATTGGGAATCTGAGGCCCCAAATCAATTAGTAGGTCAGTAAGCATTTATTAAGTGCCTACTGTATGCTGGTCTTACAAAAAACAGCTGAGGGGCAGCTAGGGCTAGGGGGCAGCAGCAAATAGAGCACTGGCCCTGGAGTCAAGAGGCCCTGAGGGCAGGTTTCTTGGAGAAGCCAGGTGTCCTGGAGCAAGTCAGGGGCCTGGTAGTTGGGCAGAAACCCAGCTGTGTGATAGAGCAAGGACTTCTTCCCCTAGGATCCCAGGGAGG
Organism: Gymnobelideus leadbeateri; assembly: GCA_011680675.1. Classification (NCBI taxonomy): domain Eukaryota; kingdom Metazoa; phylum Chordata; class Mammalia; order Diprotodontia; family Petauridae; genus Gymnobelideus; species Gymnobelideus leadbeateri. The sequence goes on from WOXC01010949.1 coordinate 1,075,004, forward strand.
TGGACAGGCAGCTGAAGCGGAGACTGAAGAACCGCGCAGCGGCCCAGCGGAGCCGGCAGAAGCACACAGACAAGGCAGATGAGCTGCATCAGGTCTGGTCGCAGGATCCTTGTCATGGCATCTTCCCTCCCCAGGCTCCATCCACAGAACACCGGCATCCCTAGGCTGGGAGGGACTTCAGAGGGCATCCAGTTCAACCCCAGCCAAGCAGGAGTCCCTTCCACAACATTCCTAGTCTTTGCTTGAGTACCTCAGGTGATGGGGAGCCCACTACCTTTCAAGGCAGTTCATCCCTGTTCTCCGTGTTAGGAAGCCTTTCTTGATGTTACTGTTCTCTGCTCCATTGCTTGCTTGCTTGCTTTTCCTGCAGCCACAGCAGCCGTGGATCAGTGTTGTGCCTGCCTTCCTGCAGTCCCACCAGCATAGACCAGCCTGGGGGCTCGAGGGGCAGAGGTCTCTTTCATCTGGGCTCCCTTGCTCTGATGAACCTTTTCCCTTGTTTCTCTCTGGCCTCAGGAACACGAGTGGCTGGAGAGAGACAACTGGGCCCTTCGGAAGATCTGGTCACTGCAGGCCGAGGTGACGTGCTGGCTCCGGGCCTTGGAGGAGCACCAGTGTGTCTGCCTGCTGGCCATGGTTCCCGCCTCTGCCCAGACTCATCCTGACTGCTCGAGCCAGACTGAGTCAGCCCCCCAGACTCTCCCAGACGGACCAACGGCCCCTGTTGTGGAGCAGACTGTGCCCACACCTCTGCAGGCCCCTGCCTCCCCTTCTGCTCAGCCTCCTCCACCATCTTCTCCCAGCATCTTCTCAGCTGACTCCCTCTCTTCCTCTTTGGCACCTTTCTTGGTCACCTCATCTCTGTCAGGGTCTCCCTCTGGGGCTGCCTTGACTCAGACCCATGGGGCTGCCAGCCTCCTGGCCTCTTCCTTTGGTCTCAGCCCCCACCTCCCAGCTCTCCCACAGCCGTCTGCTTGTCTGCTGCCCCTTGGGGCCAGAAACCTCAGAGAGGGCAGGACAGAAGATGTGGTGGCTGGTCCTTCAGCCACCCCCACCCGGAGGGGAGCAGACAGGGCTGGGCCTGGGTCCTGTCCTCCACCCATTTTTGACCCATCCTCTGTTCTCTTTCCCTGACAAGTCACACTAAAGCTCTGACCTCCCTGACCCTGATCTCAGCCTCTGAGGCTGAACTATCCTGGCCCCAGCCCTCACTAGCCCCCTTCCTTCCCCATTCTGGTTCTTTCATCAGCAGAACCCTGACCCAGAGAAGGACAAAGCTGCCTGAGACTGAGGAAGGCCAGTGTCAGCAGCTCCCTCTCTGGGGATCTGGCCAGCCGACCCTGGGACAGAAGTCGAGGGAAGCCCAGGATGGACGTGTCCTCCTTGGATCTGGGACCAGAATTCCTGTGGCCTCAGGGCCCTAGCAAAGCCTGCTGCTCATGGGCCTGGTAGCATTTAGGGGCATTTATCCCACCCTACTTCTATATTTCCCCCTCGCTCCTGGCTTTGAAGGCCTAGGAGAGGCTGTAGGACAGGTGTCTAACATGCAAGTGGCTGCTGGCTGTCCAGCCAGCACCCTCAAGGCCAGGGCCTGTTACAGAGTCTGCTAATGGACACTGCCCACCCTGCTGGCCATCAGCCAGAGCATCCTGCTTTTCTTCCCCTCACTGGAAAACGTTTCTCTTCTGGGCCTCAGTTTCTCCAAGTGTAAAGTGGAGGTTGGCCCAGCAGCCGTCTCTGTCCATCCATTGAAGCTTCTCTGTCCTGGGATTCTCAGAATCTTGTTGCCCCTAACTTCACTCTCTGATGCCTGACAAGGAGGAAGCACAGTGGAAAGAGGTGGGGCCGGGAGGCCAGAGAGCTGGGTGGATAAGCCAGGAGGCCAAGGGTCTCTTCCCTCTGCCTCTCAATCCCGATTTTCTGCTTTCTAGTGGTCAGCAAGCATTTATTAAGTACCTGGTGTATGACAAGTGCAGTGCTAAGTACTGGGCATTACAAAGAAAGGAGAAAAGGGTCTCTGTCCCCAGGAAGCTCCCAGTCTAATGGGGGACCACACAGACACTCTGTGATATTTAGATATTTAGAGATTAGACTGGAGAGAATCAGCCAAGGAGGCACTAGAAGTGAGGGCTTAGGAAAGACTTTGGTAGAAGGTGGGATTTTAGTGGGGCCTTCCAGGGAGCCAGGGAGGTCAGGGGGTGGAGCAGAAGAGGGATGGCATTCCAGGCCTGGGGCAGCTGCAAAGAAGCCCAGAGCAGAGACATGAAGGGTCTTAGTGGAGCAGCCAGGAGGCCAGGGTCACTGGACCCAAAGGTCCCTATTGGGGAGGGAGGGGTAAGGAGACGAGAAAAGCCTTGAATGCCAAGCAGAGGGTTTTAGGTTAGATTGTGGAGCATTAGGGAGCCACTGCAGTTTATTGAATAGAAGAGACCACAATAAAACCAGAGCTTTAGGAAGCTCAGTTTGACAGCCAAGTAGAAGATGGACAGACCCCAAGCCACAGTGTGGGTAAAATCGACAACTCGTTGGGCCTGGGGAGGGAGAGAGTATTGAGTGCAAAAGGAGTGCTGGGTGGGGAGCCTGAGGGGCTGGGAGGAGGGGGCTGCCCAGACAGTCCTTGAGGACTTCATAAGAGGCATTGGAGGGGAGAGAGCATGAGTTCCACCTTGGGTACTGTCTACAAGGCTTTCAACTCTGGGCATCCAGTAGGCAGCTGGAGATGCCCAGTGAGTCCAGGGCAGAGGTTAAGGCTGGAGCCCTAGCTTGGGTCCTCAGTGGCACAGAGGAGATCATTAGATCCCTGGGAGCTGATGTGATCACCCAGTGAAAAGTGCAAAGGGAGAAGAGGAGAGGGCCCAAGACTCAGCCCTTCCAGCCCCCAGCTCCTCTTCCTTCAGGATGCTCCAGGGCTTCCCTGGGAAGGGAATGGCTGGCAGGGAGGCCTCTGCCTTCTGCTCTCTCTCCTTACCTACCTACAAGGAGTCCTGAGAGCTCCTGTCTCCTCCTGGAACCCACCTGGGCCGACAGCAGGAGGAGGAAGCAGAAAAGACGTCAGCTCTGCTCCCAGCCAGGGTGTGCAGAGTGGCTGACCAAGGAGGCAAACCTCAGGAACCATTTCTCTCCATCACAGCCCTGCCCACCTCTGCCTCCCAAGACTGGAGAGACCCTCCCACCCCACCCCACAGTCATCCAGGCAAAGAGCCTTGGCTGCCAACCTGGGCCAGACCTTAGAAAGCCCAGCCCAAGCCCAACTCTGGACATTGCCCTGAGGCCCAGAGAGGAGCAGAACTGGAATGTGAGCCCAGGGCCTCAGGTAGGGCCTGCCCCAGCGTACAGAGGGAGGGTTCATGCCAGAGAGCTGCAGCAAACCTGCTGCTTCTGTTTCCCTAGTTGTGTGGATGGACACCATCCAGTTCCAATCTAAGTGGGGGCCCAGAGCCTGGGTGGGGGTCATAGCAGATTCTTCAGTGGGTCCAGCCCATTCTACCCTCAGGCAGCTGGGGGGGCCAGGGTCTCCAGGCCTCCCCACATTCCCTCACCAATGGTGAGTATCCTTGTGGCTCCAAGTTCGAGAGGAGCCCAGCTTTTCATATCACTTTGGGATGTAAGCTTGGGGAGGGCAGGACCTGCTTTTGGGGCAGGGCGGGGCTGGGCACATAGTAAGCACTTAATCAAACAGTCAGTAAACATAAGGGCCTACTACTTGCCTAGTCTTGAATACCCTTGGGACCCTCAGCTCCCTAGCCCCAAGTGGGGGAAAAGAAAACAAAACTTTACAAGTCTCAGACCTGGGGTGAGTCACTTTGGGGACAAGAACCTTTGCACTCCTAACCCCGCCCCCCCATCCCTGTGGTCATCATTCTACCCCTGGGTGTAGGAGATGAGAGGACCTGGAAGCCTAGGCTGCAGGAAGGTGGCCCAGCCTGGGAGCCTCCATCAATGGCCCCCTGTCCACCTGTCTGGAACTTCAGCTTCCAGTGATGGAGGCCACAGAGGGCTGGTACCCCAAGCCACCTTGTCAGCAGATGCCCATTTGGTGGCACCAGCTGGAGCCCCATTAGAGCCAGTGAGTGATTGGGCCAGGAATCATCTGAGGGAGTCCCAGGGGAAGCAGGAAGGGAGGCTTTGGGACCTCCTCTGGCTCTGCCCCAGAGGGGCTAGGTCCACATCCTGGGTCAGTGTCCTCTGGAGCAGGCTGGCTTGTGTCCCCTCCATTCTCCAGGTGTCTTGTGGGGATTTCCCATTAGCTAGTGCTCCTGACCAAGCATCCTTCTGGCAGGGGGGCCAGGGAATGAGGACCCAAGACATAGCTGAGGATGGGGATCATCAGGAGATAGGGGGCAGTGGGGGAGAACCCGTTGAGGCCAGAAGGATAAGTACATATTATCACCCTATTTTACAGAGTAGAAAATTGAGACCTGAAATGATCGTGTGACTTGTCAGTGTAGTGGCCTGGAGTCTGGAAGATCTCTAGTCAAATCCTGCCTCGGTTTCCCCAGCTAATTCTGTAAGCCTCTGAATCTCGCCCCAGGATAGAATCCAAATTTTCCGTCTTGCTCTCTGCTGCCTTTCCAGACTTAGTTCATGCTCCCTCTGGCTCCTGCATCCTGAATCTGCACACGTAAGATGTGTGTGTCTGCCTGGATTGTCTAGCGGAGTCGTGGGCCGACAGCTCTGGACTCTGGCCCAGCCCTCTCCAGCAGGGCAGAAGGATTGCCGCCGGCCTCCAGGTGGGGTGCTGGGCCCTGCCATCCCATCTGTTCTGTTGTATTCGACTCTCTTTGGCCCCATTCGGGGTTTCTTGGCAGAGATCCCGCTGTGGTTTTCCATTTTCTTCTCCAGCTCATTTTACAGATGAGGAAACTGAGGAAGACAGGATTAAGTGACTTGCCCAAGGTCATACAGCTAATAAATGTCTGAGGCTGGATTTGAACTCCGGTTTCCTGACTTGCACTCTATCTGCTATTACCACCAAGCTGCCCCACCTACCTCCCTTATCTCTCTCTCTCTCTCTCTCTCTCTCTCTCTCTCTCTCTCTCTGTCTCTTTCTCTCTCTCTCTTTCTCTCTCTCTCTCACACTCACACACACACACACACACTCTATTTATATGTGTCTGTGTACATGTATTACATAAACGTAGATACAATGATTAGAGGGCTTTTTTTTAAAAGCAATTCACATATGTGCAATTGATTGATTGACAACCCCCCCAAGATAGAGCCCCCAGGGGCCCCTGAACCACAGTCTCTTCCTTCTTGGAGCCGTTCTGTGCCCTAGTTTTCCAAATAAAATCAGGACACCTGATCTGACAAAGAAGTTTCCTTTCGCAAAGTCTCATGGAAAGCACCCGCTTTCTTCCTTTGAATCAAGTTGATTGGGGAAAATCTGTGATGTGATGTGAGGCTGGGGCTTGTGAAGATCTGAGTTGTGTGATGGGCAGCTCCAGCTAGGCATTGAAGCAACCCCACCCCCAGCTTGGGGAGCCCTGGATCGTGAGCTCCCAAAGGGCAGGAATGGCTTTGTATTACCTGGGTATGAGGCAGGAGGATCCAGTAGAAGCAGAGCTGGATTTTTCCAAAAGATCCCCTTGGTTCATATCCAGTCTCTGCTCATCTCTCTGCCTGTTAGGGTTTACAAAGTGTTTCGCACGCATGCTTTCAGGGAGCTTGGAATAGCCCATGAAGGCGAGTCTGATTTGTGTTATTATCCCCATTTTATGGGAGAGGAGATACAGGCTCCAAGTATTTTACCCCTGATGGCACAGCCAGCATTGGGGCAGGATTTGAACACAGGTCGTCTAATGAGATAGGCCTGGTCCTTCTAGTGTTAAGCACCTGCTGGCCCAGGCACTGTGCCCTCAGGGAGCTCCAGCTAAAATCCTTTATGTGGAAGATGCCCACACAGAAGTTTCACAGGAAGCAGGGGTGGCCCAAGGCCGAAGAAAGGGGGCATTCCCAGGCAGCATGGGCACAGCCCGAGGAGATGGCACTGGGCAGGAAGGCAGGACAAAGCTGAAGTAAGAGCTGAGGGCTGGGTTGTGAAGGGCTTTGAAAGTGACCAGAAAAGCCTGTGTTTGAGTCTCCAGCACCAGAAGGAGCCTGGACTGGGGAAGCCAGTGGAGATCACGGCACTGTGCATTGGGGATTTGGAGCTGAGAGGAACCTTCCTTACACTTGGTTCAGTCCAGCTCCCTCATTTTACAGATGAGGAAACCGAGGCCCAGACAGAAGTCATTTGCCCAAGGTCACGGGGCTGGTCATTGTCTGAGGTAGGTCTTCCTGACTCCAAGTCCCCTCTTCTAGCCGCTAGATGCCTCATGCTGCTCAGCTAGATGATGGCTTCTTTGGCCATGGAAAGAACGAAAGAACAAAGAAATAAAATGGCACCTCTTTGCTCTCCCATAGCAAGAGTGATGCAGTGTTGGGAAACGGGGAAAAGGGGCCAAGAAATGCATGTTTAGACTGGCGACATAAACTCTGCTGTTGAGGCTCTCGCCCGGTCTAATGACCAGGGATGGGATCTCATCAATGGTGATTTCTCACCATAAATGAAATGAGAAGGAAAAAGGAGAGATGGACGCTTATGGGGTCTCTCTGGGGAGGCCGAGAAAGGATTGAAGCAACAAGAGTCGTTTTCTTGTTCATGGCACATTTGATCAAGAGGAAACTCCATCCACCACTGCCAGTCAGTGGATTCCTGTCCTGTCCAGAATTAGACCCGTAAGAGAGATTTAAAGGCTCCCCCAAGCCAAACGGCCAGTCCTGGGAAGGATACAGGCCTGCTTCCCTATCAGTAACGGCCTTCAGGCATCTGGTACACCAGTATATGGAGGGGTGAGAAGAAGCTCTGAGGCTGTTCACCCCTTCAGCCTAGATCAAGCTTCAGAGCTGGGATGCTGGTTCAAAGGGCTTCAGAGTTAAATCTGAAATCTAGGACAAGGAACTGATGGCCAGCTGTACAAGAGATGGGTCCCTGGACACTGGAAATATGTTACAGGATCTGGCCAAGACCCCAAGAACAGCCTCCCCTGTCTTTAGGAGAAAATGCCCTCAGTCAATCACTCCCCTGGTCCCTCCTTCACCCCCTCAACCAATGACAGTGCTCCAAGATGCCAAAGCCAAGGCCTGGCCATGCAGGGAACAGCAGGTACCTTTTCCTTCCCACCAGTGTTGGCCATGCAACCCCCGGGGAGAGGAAAACAGTTGAAACTGGACAGTTTAGTCAAGAAGCAAGCATTTCTTAAGCGCCTGCTGTGTACAAGCACAAGAAGGCAGCATTCTGTCCCTTAAATCCTTTTCAACAGCACAAACTGTGCTGTAGACCACCAGGGTAGTTTAATATGCCACTCATAATATTCTTTTAGACTTAGTCTTTCAGCACTTAAATAACAACTTTTGCCCCAAAAGCTCCAAATTAAGAAGAGCATTACATAATGATAACATAAAATTTTATTCCACTTATGGTTATGAAAACTCTAAAAATCAAATTATAAACCTCTTCATAAAATAATCACAAATACTTTCTGTGGGACATTTTGTAAGGATTAAAAGGAAGAATCCAGAATGACTTCTTATACTATTACCTGTAAGATTTCACATTAAATTTCTTTATTTTGCAATTTTGTTGGATAGAAAAACATTTTAAATTAAGCAAGTTACAACTTGGAAGATGTTTAATGTGATATAACAATCATGTCCAAACGATTCCAGTGTCAGACTTCGAAAATTCGACAAAGACTCTGAAATATTTGCCTCCACCCGAGGCAAACACACATCCCACATCTGGTTCTGCACTGGGGGGTCTTTCTGTGTTCTGATTTCCAGCGGAAAATAAAGAGAGAACTCGCTGAGACAAATAGATGGTGGTAAAGGCCAGGAGAATTTCACTGTGCTGCTGAGAGATGGAGCTTCGTTTTTTATCTTCAGCCACGGAATCGATTGATGAAAATGGGCAGCTCGTTAGAATGTAAAATATTGATTTTTCTACTGGCCAATGACAATTGCTGCATGTAGCAAGATACATGCTTAAAGCACAGTTGTGTATACTTTATTTTTAACAAATCAATTCAGTCATGTCTGCAGAGATATTGGACTGGTTTGCCATTTCCTTCTCTAGCTCGTGTTACAGATGAGGAAACTGAGGCCAACAAGGTGAAGTGACTGGCCCAGGGTCACCTGGTTAGTAAGTATCTGAGGCTGAATTTGAACTCAGGTCCTCCTGGTGCCAGGCCTGGTGCTCTAACCATTGTACCACCTAGTTGCCTGTTGTATATAAACAATGTCTATACATAACTACCCTTTGTAAGGGAAGAGTATCTTCTCACCCTGGGGCACTAGCTCCTGCTCTCACAGAAACTCTGTTGAACGATTTGAAGCCCCCCCCCCCCACTTTAAATATGGCTCTGCTTAAACACAGCATTGTCACGAGATGATGGGTAAAGTGATGAAATGATGTCGGGTTGGCAGGCACAGAATCTGAGTTGTAATTGAATGAGTGAAGTGAGTGTGTCCTTCCCAGGCCCTCATGGATACCCAAGGGAGTCAGTCCCTGACCTCAGGGGGGTCCAGCCCCTCACAGGGACCTGGTGGCCAGGATTGGGGCAGAGCCTGGGACTCCAACCAAAGTCAGCGTGCCTCCCCCTGGGTCCCAGGAACCTCCCAGGTCCCCTGCCAAGTACCCACAGAGCTGGGGGGAAACTGAGGAACAGAAAAGTTACAGTCACTCACCTGAGACTGTTGTGAAGAGCACATCTTCTTCCTTTGAAGTACTATGTCTGTGGAAACAATTATTGTTATTAATATTTATTATAGCATCATACTTTATCAATAATTTATAAATTTTAATTTATTTTTGAATTTATGAGTTTATTTTAAAATTTAATTAACTTTTATTTACTATTTGTAATTAATTCTTAGCACTTAACAACAATTATAATAATGCTGACAATGACCACCGTAAAGCTGAGGCCCAGAAGGGCCCGGCTTGCCTAGGTCAGCAGCCAGGAAGCCCTGAGTTCAAATCCTGCTGTGTGACCGGCCCCAGCCTAGGTTTCCTCAGCTGTAAAATGGGTATAAAATGGTGGCTCCCCAACAGGGGTGCCGTAAGGAGGCAGGAAGACCTGGCAGACCTGGGGCTGGCCCAGCCTCAGTTTCCTCTTCTATAAAGCTGGAGGGGGAGGCTGGCTGTGCCTCTGGTGGGGAGCGGGCTCCTGGCTCACTGCATGCCTCCGGGGTTGGGGTGCTGCTCCCCAGGGGCTGGGAAGGCAGAGCAGGGACCCTGGGCCCCAGACGCTGGGTCAGAGGGCGGTGGGCAGAGCCTCCTCCTCCCCCCAGGCCCAGCTCCCTGGCCCTAACAGAGCCACACAGATGAGCAGGCTGAGGCCCAGCAAGGCTGGGGTCTCCCATAGCTGTGTGGGGTCAGGGCAGCCTTCCTGGAGGCCAGCGCTCTCACCACGCCTGCCTCTCCCACCAGGGCACCTGCCTGCAGCCGGAGGCCCCGAGGACCCTTCCCAATGGGGGCTGGTGACCCAGAGCGGGGGAGGGGGGCACACGAGTGTGTGTGAAGTGCTCAACGACCCAGGGACACACGCCTTTGATCAGTCCAATTTTACAGCCAAGGAAACTGAGCCAAACAGGGTCGCACAGCTAGGGAGTCTGGCTAGCCATCCTAGCCGCTATAAGCACATTAGGAATCATGCTATCTTGGCATTTGTTTTTAGAAATCCATTATTTCTTTATTTTTAACATTTTTTAAAAAAATTTTTAGTTCCAAATCGTCCCCCCTCCCCCAGCCCCTCCCACCCATTAAGAAGGGTGATAGCAAATTAATGACAGGATTGGTTGTCTTCCCAGCAGCCTCCGGGGCAGGCCGCCTGCCCTTCTTCAGACCGGGAGAAGCCTCTCGGAGCTCCGGACGCCGAATCTTTTCCCTCCCTCTTCCTCCTCCCCCTCCCCCCTCTCTTTCCCTCTTTCCCCTCCCCCTCTTCTCCCCTCCCTCCCTTCCCCCCTCTCTCCCCCTCCCTCTCCCCTCCCCTCCTAGCCCTTCCCGTTGACCGGCTCCCGCCCTCTGAGCCCCCGCCCTGGGCCTTCATGAAACCCAGGACCCAGCTTTCCTTTGACCAGGGCCCAAGCGCCCTTGAGCCCGGGCCGCGAACCGCCGCCAGGATGCCCGGGGTGCCCAGGCTGAGATAGCCACCCCTGGCGTCACCTGCCCCGGGCCACGCAGTGCGCGTGCCTGCCCTGGGACTCCTGGCCCGGGGGCTGCTCCGCCTGCCACGCCCCCTCAGGCACTGGGCTGATGCCCCCGAGCGCCCTCCGGCCTCAGCCTCTCCCTCCCCAGACTCCCGAGCCCCCGTGCCCCCCGGGGCGTCTGCCGCGGCGGGGAGGGGGGGGTCTCCGCTCCTCCAGGGCCGCCCCGCCATGAGTCTCCGGGCCTTCGCCTGCCCGCAGCCCGAGACCAGGCTCCTGCACGCGGGCGCCCGCGTCTACAAGTTCAAGATCAGATACGGCGGCGGCGTCAGGTACCCGCCTGCCGGCACTGCCCTCGGGGCGCCCGGCACCCCCTCCGCCCCCTGCCCGGCCCCCTTGCCCTGCCCGCGGGGCGCCCAGCCCCTCCCCCTGCCCTGCCCCTGGGGCGCCCGGCCCCCCCTCCGCCCCCTGCCCACGGGGCGCCCAGCCCCTCCCTCTACCCTGCCCCTGGGGCGCCTGGCCCCCCCCTCCGCCCCTGCCCGTGGGGCGCCCAGCCCCTCCCCCTGCCCTGCCCCTGGGGCGCCTGGCCCCCCCCTCCGCCCCTGCCCGCGGGGCGCCCAGCCCCTCCCCCTGCCCTGCCCCTGGGGCGCCCGGCCCCCCCTCCACCCCCTGCCCTGCCCGCAGGGCGCCCGGGGAGCCTCTGAGGCCGCACTGGAGCCCGGTTCCTCCAGTCTCCTGCACGAGCCCCTGAATCGCCTCGGGCCTCTAGCCCACCCCTCTCTAGAAGGCGCCGTTATGATCCGGTGGTCTGCGCCTGGCCCCGCTCCCCCAACCCCCCCAGCCGAGATGAGGGTGGGGGCGGGGCCCGAGCCATACAGGGAGCCTTTAGGGGGCATCTGCCCGTGCTGGGCACCACAGGGGATTTGGGGGGCAGAGGGGGCGGGGCCTCCCTCGGGGTGTGTCACAGTGTTGTGTTGTATTACATCATGTCATATCGCATTGTTATAATATATAATAATATATCATATTACATTAGAATATATAATAACTTATTACATTACATCACGTTATTACATAAAGTATAATAACACATTAGAACATGTCACATGGATCAGGCACATCCTCCTCTCTGGGGGCAGGGATCCCATTCTTGCTCCTCTCCCTAGCTCTTGGCACACAGTAGGCACTTTGTCCTCCCCCTTTGGGGAGCCCTGGCTGCTGGGCCCGAGCTCTCCAGGGCCCCAGCCAGACCACAGAGGCTTTGGGGCATTGCACACCTGTCTGAGCCCACCTTGGTTTGGAGAGGCTGATCCTTCACACAAGCCCCACAGGGCTCCACTCAGTGTAACTGGGACAGGCCACAGCCTATGAAGACCTTGAAGGCCGGCTTGTGGTGCTGTGGAAAATACCCAGAGTGATCTGAGTTCGAATTCTGCCTAGGCACTTACTCCCTTAGACCAGTCCCCTTCTCTGCTTCTGCATTTCCTCTGCTGTGAAATGAAGGGGGTGGGGTCCAGAGGCACTGAGCCTTGGGACGCACTAATTATAGTGTAAGGGCCCTTAGGCAGAGATGGCCTCATCCAGCACCCTGTGTTTATAGGCTCCCAAGTCCGGGTTGGAAGGGACTGTCGAGCTCAAGCAACTGAGGCTGAGGGAAGGGAAGTTACTAGTCCAATGAGAGATCATGTCAGAGGCACCAGAATGAATGAGAAATAGTGTTTAAGAACTTACTATGTGGCAGGCACTGTGCTAAGCCCTAGGGATATAGAAGAGAAAACTGAGGAAGCATGGTGATGGAGCGCCCATTACAAATGAGGCACAGGTCTGGCATTGCACCAGATACCCTTGCATATGAAACTTCCAATGGTTCTCTGCTCCCTCCCAGTATGTTACAGTATTTTCATATATGTGGGTGTTCCAGGGACATTAGTGGAATTTTAAGGCTTAATTGCTTAATATTTAGTTTTAAGTATTCGCTTGACTTACATCTTCAAAAGCTATAAATATATTAACACTTTCAGAACACCCTGTATGTGAACTCATTCTCTTCTCACATAATCCCAATTTCCCCCTCCCAGAAGTGTTACCATGTGCAGGTCCACCAATAGTGTATGAGTGTTCCTTTCTTCCCATGACCCATCCAACACTAACTATTCCTTTTTGCCCTTCTTTGAGCTGTGGCTCTGTCTGTCTATCTGATTTGTGTTGCATCTTCCGGGGCTTGAAGACAAGGTGTCTCTCTGGGGTCTTTCATCATGATTCACTTGTTCATTTACCTTCCAGAGGGGAAGACATAGTGGATAAGAAGACTGTCAGCCAGGAGCTGGAGGTAGGGACATCTTTCAGGAAAGAGGCTTCTCTGTGCTGAAGGGGAGGGATTGCTTCTGGGGCCCGGAAAGTCTTGCCACCCACTGGTTGGCCTGGCCTCTTCCTGTATTGCTTGCTCTGTGGAGAAGGGCACGGTTGTACAAATTTCCTGTTTTCCTGTTTTTTTTTTTTTTAATGCATTTAAAGTCTCTGACCTTTCTTGTTCCCACTGGCTGAAATGTCTGCGCCTTCAATGCTGATGCAGCAAGGCCTTTTCATTCTGCCTGAGGTCAGGGCGACTGGCAGGCAGGGCCTTGTGGTGGTGCCTGGCAGGATGACCAGCTTTCCAGAGGATGGAGCCTCCCAGGGTTCTGGCCAGCATCCCTGACTCTGCTCCTGCCTGGGGCCTAACAGTCCAGGAAACCAGCCTGTAAATACCCAGGCCAGGCAGTCACATCTGCCCCTTAATCAGAAGCACTCTCGGCTGCTGTGTTCCCAGTTCTCTGAGGCCCCTCCCTTTCTGTTGTGTCTCTGGGGTGTCCAATCATGCCCCAAGGTGGCCTTGGCCTCACCACCAGCTTTGCCACCCAGTAGATGTAGGGAGTGTTTTCCGGGCGTCATGGACCACATAGAGACACCTGCCCTAACGTCCAAGTTCCAGAGTCACTGAGAACCACCCCTGGGCAGCCAGAGGCCCAGTGAGCATCCCAGGACACACAGTAATGCATGACTCAGTAGTCATCCCTCCTAACTCCAGCCAAGCAGAATAAACCAAGCATCGGACCCAGATGAAGGGGCTGGGGCTAGACTGGCTTGGCCAGGTGACCTTACTCAAGTTAAAGCAAACATTTATTTTGTTTTTAGGACTCCATTCGGGCCGTCTTGGGGAACCTGGACAATCTGCAGCCATTTACCACTGACCACTTCATCATATTTCCCTGTATCTTTTCGTCTAAAGAGAACATGGCAGGGAAGGGGGGCATTGAGAGGAGCAGAGTCCAGGACTGGGGGGTAGGGGGGAAGGAAGGGGGGTGCCCAAGGGCAGGGAGGGGAGAAGAGAGAAGGGACCAGGCATCCCATGGTCCTCTGCCCTGGTTAGACCACACCCAGAGCACCGTGGCCTGTCCTGGGCACCATAGTTTAGGAAAGATGAGAATGACCTCCAGTCTATAAACTTATTTAGAGACTAGAAGTCTCCAGGAAGAGGCTGATGGGTCCCTTTGGGATTCTTGCTGAGTGACACCTGAGTTGAGCCTGGGAGGTGACTGATAGAGCCTCGCCCCTTCTGGAGGGCAGGGAGGGGGAGAGCCAGAGTCCCTGTGAGCCCCTTAGCCACTGCTGCAAAGACAAGAGCAAATGGGAACGGGTGTCGCATCTGAGATTCAAGCATGGGGCGGCTCTGCTGGAACCCTACCCCTTCGTCTGTACCCTCTACGTTGAGATGAGGTGGGCACCGGAAGGTGAGTGGGGGTGGGTGACAGTGGGTCAGTGGGGGTGGGTACGGGCTGGTGGGTGCCAGTGGGTCAGTGGGGGTGGGTATGGGCTGGTGGGTGGGGGTGGGCACCAGAAGGTGAGTGAGTAGAGGCAGGACCCATTTAGCGGGAGGAGTTGGGGCTTGCCTACCTGCCCCTCTTCCTGTTGGCTCTGCAAGGCAGCTGGGACCACATGTAGGTTCAGTTTCCTGGAGGTACAGAGGACCGAGCCCAAGCTCCTTCACCTAGCCCAGCCCTGCTGCTGGCTTGTTTCATAGTTCTTCTCTCTCTGGGCCTCAGTTTCCCATTCTGTAACATCCCTTCCAGGTGTCCCAGCCTGTTTTCTCTGAGCTTCAGTCTCCTCCTTTGCAAAATGGGGAAAATACCACCTGCCCTCCCTTAGTGGGGCAATGGAAATATAATTCTCTATAGCTCCCAGGTCCCAGGTTGGCCCTTGTTTTCTGGCATCTCCAGGACTTTTCCAGGAGTTCAGTTCAGTCTGAATTGATTAAGCACTGATTGATTAGCACTGATTAAGCTCCTACTACATTCTAAGTGCTATCCTAGGTGCTCAGGATAGGAAGAAGAAAAAAATTAAAGAAACAGTCCCTGCCCTCAAGGAGCTTACTTTCTCTTGGGACACACATACACACACACACACACACAAACACACACATACACTCATATACACACAATCACACATGCACACTCACACACACAATCACAGAGACTCACACACACACACACATACTCACAGACACGCACACACAGACACAGACACACACACACACACAGACACACACACATACACACACACACCCTCACACACCCTCACCACAGGCAGCATCAGGGAAGGATTTCTGCAGGAGATGAGGAGCTTTGAAGGAGCCAGATATGGAGTCTGAAGAGGGAGGGCCTGAGGGAAGGGAGGCAGGAATGTCTCAGTTTACCATCTTGCTAAGGGCAGACCCTCTTCAGAGGAGGGGCCCCCCAAATCCTAAGAAAAGTGATTCCCTCTGTACCTCATCCTTTTCTAGGGAGCCCTGGAGGAGACAATGACCTCCCAGAAATGGTGAGTTTGCCTTTTCCTAGTAGGATGAAAGCATCCTCTGCTCTGGATCAAGGCCCAGTTTGGGGTTAGAGGGCTCTGAGTTTCCTGCTTACTAGGTGTGTGACCTTGGATCAGTCCTTGAAGCTCTTTGGGTCTCAGGTTGTTGGAGTAGATGACCCCCCTGAGGTCGCTTCTAAACCTAGAATCCCATTAACCCATTTCTAATGCTATATCTCTTCTGGGAGCAAGGTTGGTGTTAAAGGTTCCTTTCCAAAAAGGGCTTCCCTTCACCCCATCCCTCAGCCCATCCCTTCATCAGCTGACTGCCCATCTACTCTGGGGCAAGGAGAATCCCAAGGCTCTGGTTCCTATCTGAAGGGTGACAGTGAGGAAGCAGAAGTGAAAGCCATGGCAGTAAAGAGGAGACGACTGGAAGGTTGCAAGGTCCACACAGGACAGGAACAAGACAGGTCAGTGGTGTGGAAAACCTGAGGGCAGGTCAATTTTGAGTGACCACTGGGGTCAGCCTGGGAGCGAGAACTTTCCTGCTCTATTCTCAGCTGTTTTGGGAATGGAAATCTGAAGATCTTCCCTGCCCTTTGGCCCCTTGATAGGCTTAAGTGACTCTGAGAACCTTCTCTGATTTGAAAATATACTCTGCCCCTAACAGGCTGAATGCAGTCACACGGAGCCTGTGGCAGGAGGTTTGGTTTTCAGGAATGCCCACACCTCGATGCTGTGTGATTGGGCAATGGGTCAAGAGGGTGGTTACATTCTCTGAGCCAGGAGAAGGCTATATAATCCCTGATTTGAGGCTTTGCTTTGGGGCTCACTTTGAGAAGTGTTGTGTGACTTGACCAGATGAGACTCTGGGCAGCCGTTGAGAGCCCCCCAGCTTTGAGAACCCAGATGTAGGTGCTTCCTTCTCTGGTAACTGTGCCTAGGTATGGATCTAATGGTCAGACAGTTGGAAGCCTGTCTGTTGCTTGTAACTTCTGCTTGTAACTTGCTTGTATCTTGTTTGTATTCTCTTAAGTTCGGGGCGCTGACCTTTTCCCCCTGAACTAGGTAAATGATGTAGGCTCAATTAAAGCAAGATCGTTAACCCATTTTGAGTCGCTTTCCTTTAGAAAAGCAGATCTAATAACCTGTGTTGGCAGCCACCCTGGGGACGCTGGGGTGCTTGCTGCTACACCAGCTATGCCATTGATAGACTGGATGTCCTTAAGCATATCATTTCCCCTCTGTAGGCCTTATAGGTTCTTGCACTTCTGACTTGGTCAATGAATCTAACCTGCTTTGAACACACACATATGCAAGACACTTCCATTCATAAAAATGGAGGGTTGAAAGTTATCTCTATACAACATTCATGCCACATTCAGTGGGTACCTATTATGTGCCCACTCTGTATTCAGCCTGCCTTTATGTGCTGAGCTTAGTATGTGGGGAATACAGTGACAAGTAAGACCAGCTCATAGGGCCATTTCAAAGGCCACCTCCTCTATGAAGCCCTCCATGATTCAGATGTGGAGACCATTGAGACTATGTACTGCATCCCATGCTTACCTTACTCCCTCTCTCCTTCCTTCCTTTCTCTCTTCCTCCCTCCTTTCTTCCATCCCTCCCTCCCCCCTTCCCTGGAAAGTGCCATGAAGATCAGTGCTTGAGGGCTTGGCTCTGTCCTATCTAACATTCTAACCTATGGCTTGGCCACAGGCACACTTAACCAAATAAATCTACCAGTGGCCCATAGCAGAGAGAGATCCCCAACCCTGGAAGCCAGAATCAGCTAGGGGGCTCCATAGTGCAGAGTGCCAGACCTGGAGTCAAGCCCTGCATTCAAATGCAGCCTAAGACTCTGCCACCTGTGTGACCCTGGGCAAGTCACTTCACCTCTGCCTCAGTGTCCTCTTCTGTAGAATGGGGATATTAACAGCACCTGCCTCCCAGGGGTGTGGTGAGGGGGCAAATGAGATGATATTTGTAAAGCACTTAGCACAGTGCCTGGTATCTAGCAGACATTGAAGAAATGCCAATTTCCTTCCTTCCTTCTCTGTAACTCAGAGAGTTGCTCAGATCACTGAGAGGTTTCATGATTTATCCAAGGTCATACAGCCAGTAGAGATCAAGGGCAAGCCTTGAACCCAGGCCTGCTTTAGTCTGAGGTGAGCTTTCTGTCTCCTCTGCCACACTTAGAACACTAACCACTAGAGAGGTGAGGATCAGCCTTGCACAACAGGAGCTAACTGAGACAGAGGTGAAGAAGGAGGGCTCTCCAGGCATGTGGATCTGCCCGGACAAAGGCAGGGAGGCAGGAGATGTCAGCCGTTTGCGCTCCTTTTGACTGGACTGCGGAGTACATAAAGGGAGTAATGGCAGCGAGGCTGGAAATGCACATGGGAGCCACACTGTGGAAGGTTTTAAAGACCAGGCTAACGACTTTGTCTTTGATCCTGGGGCAGTAGGGAGCCAGAGAAGGTTTTTGAGGAAGGGAGCTCTGTGCTATAGGAATGTCACTTTGGTGGCTGGGTGGAGCCTGGGCAGAGCCTGGGCTGGAGAAGACAAGGATTAGTGTCAGGGAAACCAATTTCTAGTAGGTTTGCTTATGTCCAGAGACAGGGGAGCCTTGTGCCCTGACATGGGACCTTGGTGGTGCCTGTTGGCAGTGCCCAGTGAGTCTTTGGCCACTCTGTGTAAAAATAGACTGCCTGCTGAAATGTTCATGGAGCCTCCAGGCAGGGGCCCTCCTGGGCCCTTAGGCACCCTGCCCATCTCTTCTTTTTCAGGGCTGTGGTGGGGACCTCCGGCAGGAAGAAGCCCTCGTCTCACGCCAGAAGGGTGAGCTCCAAAGTGCGGCCCTGGTGGCCTCCCATTGTCTCCTGCCCTGTTACTCAGCCTGGGCCCCAGTGCCACTGCAGGCCCAGATGACTGGGCTGCCCGTCTGCTCTACCCCAGAAAGAGCTGCATTATAGATGTGGTGCTGGGGAGGGCCAGAACCCAGCCTCAGCCTGTCCCTACCCTGAGAAATACCTCTAGAGGCTCCTGGAACAGACATCCCATGGCTAAGATCTTAGGGAACAGAAGCCAAAGGAGTCAGGGAGGGGAAAGGTGGGATGACCACATTGTCTGGCCTGGTGCCGGCACCATCTGGGTGTGGGAGGAAGAACGTGGGGTCTAGATGCACGGGACTTAGGCTCAAATTCTGACTTTGGAAAAGTCCCTTCAGTTCAGCTAAATTCCACGAGCATTTATTAAGCTGGTACCTGGTACGTGATAGTCTATGAGAGTATAAAGACAGAAAGGAGAAATGCTCCCTGCCCTTGACAAGCCTATAGTCTGCTGGGCCTCGGTTTCCCTCTCTGTACAGTCAGGAGTCTGGGCTTCCTTGGCAGACTTGCCTCCCCATGGCCTTATGAGATTGGCATTATACGGGAAGGAGGAGGACACTCAAGGTGATAGGGGTCAGATCTAGGGCCCCACAGCAATTGAATGCAGGGCCCACTCCTGCCTCCCCCTCCCCCTTTCTCTGGGAGCCCCTATTCCCAGAGTCCTTCTGGACAATGAGGAGAGGTTTGAAGTCAAGGCAGACTGGGGAGGAGGGAGCAGGCAGCAGGTCAGTCCTGGGGCCACCCATTCCTGCCCTCCAGGAGTTCACAGATGAGCTGGGAAGAAGCCACCTTCTTGTGCAATCAAAGCCCCTCTCCCCGACCCTAACCCCAGGCCCAGATAGGGAGGAGAAAGGTGAGGACCCCTGGAACAAAGGTCCCTTGTAGGCCAGCCCCAGAGGATGACTGTGAAGGGGACATCTGCCTCCCTTTCCACACTTCATACCTTCCCTTTCCCAGCTTGGTGCCCAATTCCTCTTTCTCAACATGGTTACCTTTTCAGCCGGTTGATGAGGGGAGGGTAATAGGTTCTGCCAGGGACCCTGATCACTCTCAGTGACCAGAAACCCTGCAATTCAGTCTGGAAAGAATTCACCAGGCTCAAGCAAACTTGGAAGGTGAAATTGTAAAGGTTTATTGTTACGCTGCACAGCACAGTGGGCAAGAGTTCTTAGGGAACCTGAAAACTTACAGAAATCACAGGTATAGTTTTAAGGAGTCAAGACAGTAAATCAGGTGTCAATTATGCTAACTAGGTGAGTAAGGGTGGGATCAGGGAGGAGTTAAGGAGTGGCCAGTGCTTAAAGGACCATGCACTTTTATTATCTACTGAGAAGGTGTATTGCCCATAATTCACTGGGAAATAGCCCAAGGCGGGGCTACCTGGAGGTGTGGTTTTAGGCCTGACACATCACTAGGTCAGCCATTGGTCTCGGCCACTGAGGAGTGCCCAGTCTGCCACCCATCAGTGTCATGTTTGACAAGATGGATGATGGGAACCAAGGCCAATGGAGACTCAGTATGGGTATAATTGGCTAAGGAGTTAACCTATAGATAGGGCACTGAAGGATTCATGGTGCAGCGGGCCACTCTACTAGGGGAGATAACATTTGCCTAAGCTAAAATGTTTATAGATAGTTTAGTGAAGGATTCATAGGTAGCTTGTTATTGTTCCAAGCAGAGATAAACAGTTCATGAGTTGTTGCTGGGCAGAGTTAATGCTCTGAGACTGGGGGGGGAGGGGAGGAGTGTGATTTTACAGACTGGTTTTACAAAATTATTTTACAGACATAGATCCCAAAGCACCCCTTTTACAAACTGTTACAAACTGATATTACAGACGGATGTTACAAATACATATATATCCTAAGCACCCTATCACCATCCCTTGGCTCAGAAAAAAGTCAGAGCTGCCCCAGCCCAGTAGAGGGGGTCCGGTGCCTGATGCAGGCCAGGATACATCTAGGCCAGGCACGAGCCAATCCTAGGGTGGGGATTTGTCCTGAAGCAGGGAGCTCATGGGGCTAGTGCCAGTCCTCTGGGGCTAGAAAGAGTTAATTGGCAGCCATGGTCCACTGCTTCTCCCTTCTGGGCAAGGCGAGACAGTAGCTTTGCGGGCCAGAGGATTCTGCACGTCCTCTATGTTTCCAGCCACTGGAAGAAAAACTTTGGCAAACAGCCTTGTGTTTGTCAGGGCCTTAGTCTGAGAAGGCCATCCAGGGCAAGGCCTTGTCCCTGGGCCTCAGTTTGTCCATCTATTCAGAGGAGGAGGTTGGGTGAGATGTCCTCTAAGGCCTCTCCCAGCTTTGATTTCCCGGGTCCTAAGGGCCTACAGTGGGACCAGAAGGGACATGAGGGGCCACCCAATCCACCGTTCACCTCATCTAGGTAAAAGCTACTAGATTCTGGGATCCATTTTCAGAGCATCTCAGTTAAAAGGGACCTCTGCGGCAGCTACTTGGACCCAAACACGAAAAAAAACTTCCACCGAGGGGCTTCCCACCCCCATGCCCCAGGGCAGCCCACACTGTCCCTCCATAGTTAGGATTCTCGAAGAGTTCAGCACTGCTTGTACTTTGAGTGACTGGAAAAAGATACAGTGTAATAGGAGTACAAGTCAACTTTCCTATTGTTCAGCCATTTCCAGTCATGTCTGACGATTCTTGACCCCATCAGGGGTTTCCTTGGCTGAGATACTGGAGGGGTTTGCCATTTCCTTCTCCAAATCATTTTACAGATGAGGAAACTAAGGCAGACAGGGTCAGGTGACTTGCCCAGGGTCACACAGCTAGCAAATCTTTGCAGCTGTATTTGAACTTAGGAAGACAAATCTTAGGAAGACGAATCTCTAGGTCCAGCAAGTCAAGTTCCCAAGAACAAGATAGGTATAATGTGGCAGGTAGTGTGACAGATCTGGGGCTTTTAGTGGACCACAAACTCAATGGGTGTCAACAGCCTGATAGCACGGCTGCACTGAGCAGATCCCAGTGTCCACTGTGGGTAAGTTGGTAGTGCCCTTGCACACTGCCCCAGCCAGACCACACTTGGAGTATTGGGTCCAGCTCTAGGCACCACATTGTAGGAAGGATAGGGAGAGATAAGCTGAGAGGATGTGGAGGAAGGTGATTAGGGATGTCGAGATGATGTCCAAGGACAGGTGAAAGAAACTGGGAGTGTTTAGGCTTGGGGAAATGTAAACTCTTTTCATCCCCAGCACTCATAACATAGTAGGAGCTTAATAAATGCTCGTCGGGTGCATGCCCACTTGTTTGGACTCAATGGCCCATGAGATTGTGTGTTCCTGTCACATTCCTCCTGTGTTCTCCTACCCCTTTGTTCACAGTTGAATTAGTGGGTTTGAGTGGAGGGTTGTCAAGAAGGCACTGCCCCACCCCAAACATCTCCTTCCTTGGACAGGCTGGTGCCTGACAGCCCCACCCTCTCGACAAACCCCAGGCTCCAGCAGGCAGATGACAGCTCCCTGACCCCTGGCAGACCTCTTTCACCTGCCAACCCCCACAAAACTACCAGACACTGAGTCTGGTTCTGGGCTAGAACAGGCAGCTGGAGATGAATCCCTATGAAAATATACAAGGCAAGCTTCTTAAGTTTGGGGAGTTTCTGTGGGTGTAAAAAGATGCCATTTCTCCAAACAGTCATCGGATCACTAGCCCAGAATCTGAGAAAGGCCAAGCACTCGACTAACGTTTGTGGAATTAGATCTTCTAAGAGCAAGAGAGTGGGAAGAATGAAACTGGCCTGGGGCTGCCCTGAGCTTTCAGGCTGGCTGCTCATGTAGCCCTGGGCAGCTCAGGTCAGCCCCAGTAACCTGAGCTTTGTTTGTTCTCAGCCCCTAAACCTCCACGAATCAAGTTTTGGGTGGGTCTGTCATGAATCTCTCAAATGGAAAGAGACCCAAATGTTAACATTCTCTGTAGACAGCAAAGTTAGGGCCAGAGTAACCATGGGAAGTTGGGCCCCAGAGCTGAGCAGAGATCAGCTGCTCAGTCCATCAGAGCAGACGGCTTTATTATCTGCCCCTTCCCTTTCCACCACCAACCTCCCAGGAGGACAAGTGAAACGTGTTCTTTATTTCTTTTGGTCAGAACTGGCCTGGAGAAACTGCCTCAGAAGATGAAGATACTGAGGGCTTTGATACTGCTTTCCTCAAGGACCAGGGTAAGTCCCAAGAAATCCTTTTCTTTGGATGAGACCATCAGGGTCAAGGAGCAGAACATACAGTTCTCAAAAGAAGAAATGTAAACCATCAACACCCATAGGAAAGATTGCTCAGGGTGAGAGGAATGTTTGCCGAAACTGCTCTGAGGTTTCAACTGGAACCTCCAAATTAGCAAGAATTGGTTCCTTTCAACAAAGGGTGATGGAGGGCTGTCTAGAGCTGGAAAGAACTTCAGAGACCATCTCATCTGCCCTCCTCGTTTCCAGCTCTGGAAACTGAGGCCAGAAATTGTCAATCAGCTTTACCAATGTCACCCTGGTAGTAAGTGCCAGGGGTGAACCTTGGACTATAGAATAAATGCTCTTCAGTGGAAACAAATCAATATTGGAGGGGCTACGGCAAAACAGGTCAATAGCAAAACAGAGCTATGGATTGGTTCAGACATTGTGGAACATACTTTAGAACCATGTAAGAAAAATCATGAACCTGTTCACGCTTTTCAGTCTAGCAACCATACTGTCAGGCATTTACAACAAAATGTTAGCAGCAGCTCTTTTTGTGGCAGCACGAAATAAAGACGGTGCGTGTCAACGAGAGCACGGCTAAGCCGGTGACAGTCCACAAATGGCATGGAATATTATTGCCCCAAAAGAAATGAGGGCTGTGAGGAATTCAAGGAATCACGGGAAGATTTGTTTGAGTTGATGCATGTCAAAGAGATAAAGAAATCTACGAGATCTATAAGGTCCCAATAATGTCTATCAAGACAACACCCACATGCTGCCCAGATCAGGTGGGTTGTAATGACTGATCTTGTCCCAGAAAAAAAATGAAGAGAAAACACGTTTCTCTTTTTGGTAGAATGATGGATTGTGGGTACAGATTGTTGTGTATCTTGACAGACACAGTACCTAAATTTTTCTGTTATGAGGGAGGATTGATTGGGGGGGTATATTAGGAGATGATTCTGATGGTTAAAAAAGGCATAAAAATTCAATTATTAATTGTATTGTGGGGGGTGCTAACTGAAAGGGTTGAGGGAGTCTGGCCCATCTTTCTATCAATGAATTGCTGCTGCTGCTTCCTTCAGGGTGAGCTGTGCTGTTTCCCTGTTTGGTCAGGGTTCATGAAGTTTCTTTTCTTCACTTCCTGCCCATTGCTGGGGGATGGGCCACTTTCTTTCTTTTTTTTTTTTTTTTTTAAAGCAATTGGGGTTAAGTAACTTGCTCAAGGTTACACGGCTAGTCATTATTTATGTGTGGGTGCTCATTTTCTGAGGCCGGATTTGATCTCGGGTCATCCCAACTCCAAGGCCGGCGCTCTTACTCACTGCGCCACCTAGCCGCCCCTTTAGGGCAATTGGGGTTAAGTAACTTGCCCAAGGTTACACAGCTAGGTTTTTTTTTGTGTGTGGATTAAGTGTCCGAGGCCGGCTCCAAACTCAGGTCCTTCTGACTCCAGGGCCGGCGCTCTATTCACTGCGCCACCTAGCCGCCCCGGGATGGGCTACTTTCAGAGCCCCCCAGGGAGCCACCATGTGAACTTGAGGACCTTCTGTCACAGACTGAGACACAGTTCCAACTGAAGTTTTTGTGAACATGCCCTTACCCAGGAGTGTACTTGGCAAACGCCCATGTCCTTGGAAAATGGCCATACGAGTCTCCTTGGTCAGTTCAATGTTCCTGAGACTGCAGTCTTGGCTTGGGAAGGACACCTGGATGCCCTAAGCTCAGGTGGGGCCCCCTGCTTTCTCTTTGCCTAGCATGGTACCCCCCGAACTAATGGCTTCTCTTTTCCTGTCTTTGCTTCAGCTGCCCTGGCAGGGTCTGGGTCTAGTCTGGGAGACCCAAAGGGCCATCCCCCACAGCCGATAGGCCCACCTTCTCCTGAGGAGTCCCCCAAGCAGAAACATGCTGGATTTTGGGGCTTTCTAAGGTAAGAAAGCATTTCTCTCTTCTTTTGACTGGGACCCAATCAAATAATCCTCTCCCACCCAAGTGAGCCACAGAGGAAAATCCCCCAGCCCAACTCAAGGGCCTTCTACAGTCTGTAAAAGGCAATAGAAATGGAAAGTCTCCAGATAATCTTTGTAATGTACCTGAGATTCCAATCTCTTCACTCTCTTACTCAAAGACCTTCAATGGCTGCCCATCACCAACCAAAGAAGGCATCGACTTCTGAACCTGTCCTTCATGGCCATCCAGAGCCTGCTTCCAATTTACTTCACTCCCCTTATCTCACACTGACTCCTTCACATCCTCTTTGTATCCACCAGATTGGGGTGCCCATCGAAGGGGTCAGGTGAGGGGAAGGGCAGAGCCAAGATTCGATTTCAAGCCCTCAGATTCCAAATCCCATCTTTCTATCCACACCCTCTTGTGTCCAGGCCTTTGCTCCCCTCGTCCCCTGGGTCTAGAACATGCTCTCCTCCATCGGGACCTTCCAAGTTCTTACATTCCTTTAAGGTTCATGCACTTGCCACCTCTTCCAGGAAGCGCTCAGCAGCTTCACCTCACCTCACTCCTCTTCCCACTGAGGGAAACCTATCTTCCCCTCCCCAGATTTCTTCCAGCCTTTGCCTGGATCTTTCTGTGTCCTGGCCTCATTCTGCTTTATTTGTACAGGTCTTTTCCTGGTCTTAGACTGTAAGCCCCCTGAAGGCAGGGTCTCTATCTGTGTCATCAGTGTCTAGGGTCTTTAAAATACCAATTTTCCCAAAGTCTTAATGCAGTTTTAAGCTTGTAAAGCTGTATTTGTTGGATGGATAAGTAAGTGTCAGCTTTAGAAGCCAAGAACCTGAATTCAAATCTCACCCTGACCCTTACTAGCTGTGTGATGTTGGCAAATCACATTTCCAATCCAGGCTTTGTTTCCTCAGTTGTAACATTGAGGGAGTTGGATTTGAAGGCCTCTGAGGGCCTTTCCAGCTTTAAATCTATCATCCTTTCTGTGAATGGTTAAGGGTTGTCCCTTTTCATGGGTCTCCCAGATGAAAAAAATCCTTCTACCAATGAAGATGGCCCTTCTTCATAAGTTAGGGAGGCGTAGTTACTTGGAGGTGAGCCTGGCCCTGGCTCACAGAACTGGAGTGGATGTGTTAGAGACGTGCCTTGACTTCTGAGGCTCCTTTCCTGTAGTGCCACACTGCCCCTTCCTGAGTCAATGACAGACTGCACATGGGCTGCCCTGACCACTGGACTCCAAGTCCTTTGGACCTCACATCTGTGCCTAAATGGGGGGCTTTAGAGGCCTCACTGGGCAGGATGCAGGCCCTCAGCCCCTGCCTTCTCCTCTTGCGTCCCCACTGGGCATGCCAGCCGATGGCTTTCCACATGTTGACCCCCATGCCATGCTTCCCCAGAGCCCCAATTCCAGAACAAAAACAGACGGGAGTTTGGGACCCCAGACAGGAGGGGCAGGGGTGGGGGAATGGTCTTTCTTGG
Source organism: Gymnobelideus leadbeateri (assembly GCA_011680675.1). NCBI lineage: Eukaryota > Metazoa > Chordata > Mammalia > Diprotodontia > Petauridae > Gymnobelideus > Gymnobelideus leadbeateri. The sequence goes on from WOXC01010949.1 coordinate 1,100,533, forward strand.
GAACCCTGCATATTGTAGTGGGAAGAGTCCTGGATTCGAATCCTGACTCTGCCCCTCCCCTAACCTGACCCCCTGTGGACCTCAGTTCCCTCATCTCTAAAATGAGGCATCTTAAAAGGATGTCCTTGAAGGTCCCTTCTGAGGTCCAGTCTGTGTCCTGTGTCCTTCCAGGAGCCTGGACTCCAATGCATTTCTCTCTGCTCTTCCTTCCAGCTCCCTCTTTCCGTTCAGGCTCTTCAGCAGACCAGGCAGCCAGTGAGCCTGGCAGAGGACAGCAGCAGAGGAAGGCACTTCCCATTCCTGAGTCACCCCCTGCTGCCAGGGCTCTCCTTTGTCCTTGGCAGCCTATGCATTCAGCCAGTGGCTGATGGATAAATGAAGGGATTTGTTCCTTTCTCATGGTCCTCGAGGAGGTTTTTACTGCCCTGAGAAGCACTTTGGGTCTCTCGTCTCCAGCACGTAGGGTCCTAACAACAAATTATTTATGAAGAATTATTGATTGGACTTAGTGGATCGAAGGAAAGGAAGAGGGTGGGGGTGGGGGCCTCCCTCCATTTGGCACAGAGGAATTTCCTGGGGCAAAGCCTCTCCCTGGCTCAGCTCCTGCTTGCTGGCAGGTCAGTGCAGGCTCTGAGGCTGAATCTTTTTCCTAGGGCTTTCAGAGAGGCTCTGCCCTGAGCCACCCTTTCAATGCTTGTATTTGGTCCAGACCTGTGATTTCATCCCAGTGGATGATGGAACTCCTGTGTGTGTGTGTGGGGGGGGGGGGGTATTCCTTTCCTTGATGCCAGCTCTGGCTGGTCCACAACAGAGGGTCTTGGAGTATGATCTGGGACATTAAGAGTAAGAGATACTATGTATCCAGAGGCAGGCCTGGAGCCAGTGCCTTGTGTCCTCAAGGTCAAGCCTCTACCCTCTGTGCCTTCCTGCCTCTTAGGAGCCCAGACCTCCCTTTGGGAAACCCCTCCCTGCTGCAGGTCACCCAGCTCATCATCTGGGTGGGTCCACCCAGCAGCCTGTCTCCTCGGCTTATCTGTCCCTTCCCCCTCAGTCAAGCCCAGGCACCCTTGGACTCAAACCTTGCCTCTGCCCCATCAATCCCTCTGTCCATTTGGGCAAAGGCCCTTCCTTCTGTGGGCCTCAGGGCTTGAGGGTGTCAGTCTGGATTCTGCCACTAAATGCCCATGGGAACCCTAACTTACACATCTCCCCTCAGATGAATGCTTGCCCATTGGTGTGCCAAGGCAGTTACCGAGAATGGGCTTTGTAAACCTTGGGTAGGTGAAGGCATTGCCCCCTTGTTTTCCTTCAGGAGTGGGGATCCCTTCTCCATGCCTCTTTTTGCCTTGGCTATGATCCTAGGTACTTGGCACTCAAAGGGCACCCAGACCCACAGGGAAGAGAAAGCCCTGAGCATTAGAGCCTAGGCTGGATGGGAGCACTCTGTGGGCTCTTCTCCAAGGAAGTCTGAGGGTTCTTACACTCTCTCTACTCCCTCTGCCTCACTTCAGTACCAGAGACAAGCAGGAGCATTTCTGGGAAGATGGAGAAACTGTGGCCCAGAACAGGCAAGAGAAGTCTTTCCTTCAATCCCACACATATCACTGCTGACTGCCCAGACATGTAGGAGGCCCCTGTGAGCCCAGAAGGGGGAGAACCCCCAATTTAGAGCCAGAGGACCTCTCACATGTCATCATATCCCCTCCCTGTACCTCTGTTTCCCCCTTGTAAAATGAGGGGTCAGGCTAGATGGCCTCTGAGGTTGCTTTGGGCTCCAGATCTGGGGTCCCGTGGTCTTCCCCCTCTGCCTCTGAACTCCTAATGCTGCTCCCTCCCACCTCCCTACTCCCCAGCTCCACGTTGGGGGATTTAAGTTTGGGGCCACCACTCAGCCAACTATGTCCACCTTTCCTGGGCCCCCAAAACTCCCCACAATGCTCTGTACCTCTGCTTCCCACCTTGATCCATCTGCTTATCGAGGAGCGGACTCCAGAACCCCACTGCCCCATGGACCGGACAGGCCTTCCTCATGGCCGGGGTGGGCCCCAGTGTAAGGGAGACCAGAGCCCCTTTGGTGGGAGTTCCCCAGAGGCTTCCAGGGGAAAAGGAGGTGGGGATGGTGAAAGCTGATCTCTACTGGAGGGTGTGGCCCCAAAGCCAGGCAGGGATAAAAGCAAGAGAGTACAGCCCCATTCCAGAGACGCAAGGGAGGAAGGGACAAGGCATCAGCAGCCCCCACCTGACATCTGTGATCTGTGGTTTCAAAGTGGTGAGAGCCATGGCAGGACAGAGCTGGGCTTGGGTCCTGGGGCATCAGGCGCAGGGTGGGGGTGAGGGGAGGAGTAGGGAAGGGTGGGGAATGGTCAAGAGAAACCGGCCAGCCAGCACATACACAGACCCACACACACAGACACACAGACAGACCCCCCCACACACACACAGACACACACACACACAGACAGACACACACACACACACACACACACACACACACACACACACACACACACACCCCGCCTGTGCTGTTTCAGAAAGCCATCCCATGGCCCTCCCTAAGACCTTGCTCTTTCCCCTGATGGTCCTGGTGGCTGCTGACGCCTGGGGTCAGGAAGCTAGGGTCCCAGGCTGTTACCTGCACCGTGAGTAACTGTGGGGAACAGTGACTGATCCGAGGCCACCTGGGGGAGAAGCCTGTGGGGGGGACAGAACTCACGGAAGCTGGGCTGGGGCGGGGGCAGCCTCAAGGATGGGAGGGCAAGGGTCTCAGCCATGGAGCCTCTTGCCCGTCCTTTCAGCCATCAACATGACTGTGCGGAGTGACCGCCAAGGCACCTGCTGGGGCGCCCACGTAGCTCATGCCTGTGTGGGCTACTGCCAGTCCAGCGCCTTCCCCTCCCGGCACTCGGTGCTGGCAGTCAGCCGTTACCAGCACAACATCACCTCGGTCTCCCAATGCTGTACCATCAGCCGCCTTCAGAAGGTCAGGAGCTGATAGTTCGGGGAGGGGTTGGGGAAGAGACTGGGGACAGCCCAGAGAGGTGGCAGGGGGCGTGTGGGGGTCCTCTCTCTCCCTGCATCTGGCCCCTCCTTGCCCAGGTGAAGGTGGAGCTGCTATGCCCCGGGAGCCGGCGGGAACAGCTGGAGATCTTCACGGCTCGGGCCTGTCTGTGTGACATGTGCCGCCTGTCCCGCTACTGAGGGGCACTTGAGCCTTCCTTCCTGGTGGGAGCCTGCCCCACTCCCCCAAGCCGGTGCCAGGACAGAGGGACTCCAGACTGGGAGTCAGGTCCCTGGCTCTGCTGATGAATTCAGGCGGCTGGTTCCCCTCCCTAGGGTCCCTTCCTCACCAGGTCCCTCTCAGCTCTGACAGTCCACGTTCTAAGGCCCCTTTCATCTCTGCCCTTCTCTGTCCTCTGGTCCCACTCTGGAATTATGCATTCTCAGGGCTAAGCTTCTCAGCCTGCTACTATCTAGCCAGTTCCCTGGCCCCTGGCCTAGGCATCAAGATTTGTGCTCTCTGACATGGTGGGGAAACCCCCAAATAAACTGACCAGCTCTGGAGTTGCTCTCTTTATTCAATCCACCCCCAAGAGTGGGAAGCGGGGAGTAGACCATGATTCATGTAGGAACCCCCCATCCCCAGGACCTTGGGAGCCCCCTCTTCCCTGCCCCCTCCCCTATCCACTCCCTGCCCAATAAATAAAAAGGGGAAGAAATTTTGCAGGGGGAGGGGGTGCCCCAAGGCTGAGACTGGGGGAAGGGCAATAAATATATCCTGGAGTCCATGGGGTGGGCAGGGAGAGAGGGAAGGCCCTCGCGCTGGCACGAGGTGCTCCCAGGGTCCTGGGGAGGGTTCCAGGGTTGTTTGGGGTGAGGTGGGAGGGGAGAATGGGGCCCCTGAAGCTATTGAAGCCCAGCCTGGGGGGGTGCCAACCCCTTGCTGACAGCTCCTGGGGGCCCTTGGCCCATCAAGTCCATTTGGGATGGCTGGAGAACTCTGCCCGCCTAGATACCCCATCTCCTCTCCTCTCCCCCCAGGTCTGGCTAGGGTGGGGATTGGGGGCCTTGCCTCACACTCTGGCATGGCTCCTGGGAGCAGGCTGGGGCTTAGGGAGCAGTGGGGCTGGGATGAATGGTTCAACTGCCTCTGTGTGTGTGTGTGTGTGTGTGTATGTGGTGGGGGTAGGGGGTCCCTCTAGCTCTGCTCCCCTCCTGGGGCTGGCCTGGCCCCAAGCCGGTGGAGCAAAGTTTCATCTGCCCCCTGCAGCCTCCGCAGTCGGAGCTCCTCCAGGCCCTTCCACAGCTCCTGCCGCTCCCGGGCCTTCTGCTGCTCCCTGGGCAGCCGGGCAAGGGAGGGCAAGGAGAGAGAGGGGGATGAGTAGTTAATCAGGCTCTGGTTCAGTCCAGGTAGGTGCCCCAGACCCAGCCCATCCCCATGCCCCCCACTCACTGCTGCTTCTCCAGTTTGTAGGAAGCTGTGAGTTCATCAAATAGCTTCCCGTTCATCTCCATGAAGGTTTTAAGCACATTGTAGATCAGAGACACGATGGTCCTGGGGGTGGGAGACAGGAAGAAGAGATGAGACTGGGGAGATGGGGGATGAAGGGCCCAGGTCTGAGAGGAGAGGCTGGAGCTTCCTGAGGGCATATCTACTGAGTATTTACTGAGAGTGGCCTATGTGCCAGGCGCTGGGCTTGGAACACAGAGGGACCTCAGAAGCCAGCCCATCCCACCTCTACCATCCAGCATCCCTGACAAGTCCTTGCCTGAAGGCCTCCCTCCAGAGAGATGGAACCCACCTCCACCCCTGATTAGCTCTTACACTTTCCCAGTTCTGCCTCTGGGGCTAAGCAGGACAAGGCTGATCCTTCTTCCTTCTGTCCCACCCCTCCCCCAAGTCTTCTCCAAGTAAAAAATCCTCACTTCTCCCCAACTCCAGAACTGAACCCAAAAGCCTCTCAGATGAGGTCTGACCTGGGCAGGGGACAAGAAGACAGTCACACACACCCCACCCCCCAGTCCTGGACTCCTTTATCGAGAAGGATCTGTTTATCTAAGAATGGAGCCAAATTTAGAACTACAAACTCCACTCCACAGAGTGAAGGACCATAGCACATGAAACAAGGACCTTCCACGACCTAAGATGTTGTCTGGTTCACATTTCCTCATCTTGCAGATAAGGAAAATGAGCCACAGAGAGGTTATAGGATGTACCAAAGTCACACAGGTATTAAGTGACACAGCCAGTCCTACAAGTGGGTTCAAAAAGTTAGCTTAGCAAGGCACCGGTGGCATTGTTAAATGTCAGCCTATCTGGAAAAGATCTGGGGGCCTTAGTGGAATATAAGCCCCATATGAATAGGATGAGGCACCCAAGAAAGCTGATATGATTCTGAGTTGCCTTAAGAGAGAAGTAGTTCTGAGGCCTTGGGGCAAGATAGGCCTGCTGGGCCCTGCCCTGCGTGGCCCCAAATAAAGCATTTTGTTCAGGGTTTAGGAAGGGTATCAGAAGGTCCAGTGGAGAGCAACCAGGTGGGTGAAAGGACTCAAATTTGTGCCATGGAAGGACTGGTTAAAGAAATGGGGCATGGTAAGCCTGAAGAAGCCTCATGGGGACAAGTGAGCTGAGTTCAAATATCTGATGACAGAGGGATTAGTCTGGGCTGTCCCAAGTAGAATGGGCTGCCTGGACAGAGGGTGAGCTCCCCATCCCTGGAAGGCTCCAAGCAGGGACTGCAGGACCACTCCGAGTAGACATTGGAATGACGATTCCTGTTGTGTAGAGGTTGGACTAGACTGGGCTGCTGAATCCTGGGATTCTTTCAGAGATGGTGCTGGAGGTTTGGGGAAGGACTTCAGAAAGCAAAACAACATCTGGTAGTACCAGATGTGCCCCAGACCCTTCTGTGTAAGATGGGAAGGCCCTTAGAACGGGGGATGTCAGGGCTGAGAGGGGCCTTAGAACAGCCTTAGAGCTGGGGGTGGGGGATTACACCCACCATCTTCTACTCTGCTGTCACACTGCTGCTGCTAAGAGGCAGGTCTAATCATGTCCCAAACACCACCCCTTTCCCCCCATTCAATAAATCCCAGAGCCTCCCTAGGACCTCCAGGACCAAATTTAAAATCTTACATTTGGCTTGGAAAGCCCTTCCTCCCCTGGCCTCCCAATGGCCAGCCTCCGGGCTGTTCCCTGCACATTTTCACCAGGGGCTTCGCTGGCTTCCTTCAGGACTCAGTTCAAATCCCACCTTCTCCCCCAAAGCCTTTCCTGATTCCCTCCAAGGCTGGAGCCTCCCCCTTGTGTCTATGCTCATCGGGGTGTAGCAATCTGCATGCTGTGTCTGCTGGTAGAAGTGAGGGGCTGGTTTTGCCTTTCTCTGTATCTCTGGGGCCTAGGCTAGTGACTGGCATACAGTAGGTACTTAATAAGTGCTTTTGGACTTAGAACAGGAAAGGCCAAAGCTGGGAAGGACCCTGGAGATCACATGAGCTCTAGAGGGCTGGCTTAGGACAGGCAGGCCCAGGCAGGAGGCAGGCTGCACTCCTCCCCTTCTTCCCAGTGGGCACTCACGGGTTCCAATGCTCTTTGGAGACTCGGTAGAGGGTCCCGTACACAGCGGGCAGCACGGTGTGGCAATTGTCCTCAATGAGGCTCAGGATGTACTCATTGTTCCAGAAATACAGAGCCCGCTCTGAAACCTGCAGAAGCATTATGGTGAGTGAGCCCTGGGGCCCCATCTCCTCCTAGTCTCAGGACCCAGCACAGTTGGCTTTCTCTGCCCACCATCATTATCACTACTGGCTGAGATGAACCAAACCCTGCTTCTAGACCTGGCCCAGAAGGGCTCTCACCTTACACAGAAGGAAACGGAGGCGCTCAGGGCCAAGAGTCACCATGGAAGTCACTGAAGGAGACTCCTCTGACAAAGCCAGACCTCCTCTACTGGAGGGTGCCCATTGTCAGAGCTAGAAGCAATCTCAGACACATGTGAAGACTGAGGCCCAGAGAGGGCAAGAAGAGATGGGGTCTCCTGTTTCCCAGGTCAGGGGGCCCCAGGGCTGAGAGGAAACTACCTGGGGTGATGGGGTTTGAGATTCAGAGGCCAGCTGGTCTGGCTCCCACATTTTACAGGTAAGGAAAATCAGGCCCAAAGAGGTCAAGTGACTTTTTCCAAGGTCACACAGGTGGTGCATCCTCTGGGCACCCTCTTTCTGGGCCTCAGTTTCCCCAACTGTAAAACAAGGAAGCTTGCCTCAGTGATTTCTCAGGTTTCTTGCTGTGCTAAATCCTAGGAGCCTATGACATACAAAGACTGCCCTGCCCCCCCCCCCCCGACTTCATGAAATGTGGAGGCTGAACTGTGTGATTGCTGAGGTCCTGTCCATGCCCAAATTTATAAGCCTATGTGTCTGTCTGTCTGTCTGCCTGCCCTCCCCTCTGTACCTGGAAGTGGGGGCTGGAGACACAGCGAGCAACCTGTTTGAAGAGCGGTTCTTGAATCTTGACAAACTGGGAGGGCTCAATGACATCCAGAATCTCCTCCATCTCCCCCAGGAACATCACCTGACAGATGGGGGCCTGGTGTCAGTCGTTCCCTTGTTGGAGAAACCACAGCCTCCCTTCCCCCCCACCTCCAGCCCCTCCAGCAGCTACCCACCCCTCCCCCTCACCTGACAGATGGGGGAGGCATCAGCCAACCCCTCATTGCAGAAGCCAGTCTCCCCCTTCAAGCCCCTCTACCAGCCACCCCACACAGCTGCCCTGCACAGCCCCGCACTCCAGCCCCTCCAGCAGGTCCCCCCCGCACAGATCGCCAGCCCCTCCAGTAGCCACCCTGCACAGCCCCCCAACCCCCTGCACAGTCCCCCACTCCAGCCCCTCCAGCAGCCATCCCACACAGCCCCCCCAACTCCAGCCCCTCCAGGCCTCCCCTGCATAGCCCCCCAGCAGCCCCTCCAGTACCTCCTTCTGCGTGCAGGTTTTAGGCCAATATTTGAGCAGTCCCCGGATCACCTGTGGGGCAGAGGGGAGTCAGAGGAGGGGAGCAAAGTCCCTGCCAGCCTCCCCCAGAGAAGATGGGCCACTCTGGTGCCTTGGTTACTCACGTGCTCTGTCAGGGTGGCATCTTTTTCCAGGAACTGTACTACGCAATATGCCAGCTGCAGAGGGTGGGAGACAGACAGACAGACAGACAGACCAGCAGGAGAAAAAGAACAAGACAAGGTGAACTCACAGCCCATCAGAGAAGCAGGGGGCAGGGGCACCACAATACCAAGTGGAGAGGGCTAGAAGGAACTTCAGAGGTCATCGAGGCCACCCCCCCATTTCACAGACATGGAAACTGAGTCCCAGAGAGGTTCTAGCCAGGAAATGGCAAGGCTAGTGTGAACCCCCCAGATCTGCCCTACGAGGTGCCCCTCAAATCTCCAACAGGCCGGTTTGTTTTCAAACCCCTCTCTTGGCTTAGCCTCTGAACATCGCCTGAGAAGTGAAGGGCTTGGATCTGGCAGGGCAGAGGGAGGGGGCTCACCTGGGCATGGAAGTTGGAGAGAGATTTGACTGAATGTAGGGGGATCAGCACACGCACCAGGAACTGCTTGTGCTCTGTCTTTAGGGGCAAAGCAAACCCATTGATGATGCTGTGGAGGAGGAAAGAGACATGAGGGAGGAGGGAGGAGGGAAGAGGGGAGAGAGGAGAGAGGAAGGAAAGGAGCAGAGAGGAGGGGAGGAAGGAAGGAGAAGAGGGAGGAGGGATAGGAGGAGGCAGAAGGAAGGGAGGAAGAGGAAGGTAGCAATGAGGAGGAGAGAAGGGGGAGGAGAAGGGGAGGGAAGAGCAGGAGGAAGGATCCCAGCTGCTCAGGCTGCAGCCCTGCCCCTAGATGCTGGACAGCTCCCTGGGGGAGGCTGCTACCTTGGCCACTGCCCTGGCCCGCTGTGGGTCTGGCTCACCTCCCCAGGATCTCCAGCAATTCAGCCACACCATTGAAATGCTCTAGCTCATAGATGAACCTGGGGTGAAGGAGAGGATGTAAGATGGGGTTTGGAGCCCTGCCAACCTGCCAAAGCCTCTCAGAGCCCCCACAGAAAGCTGCCACCACTTGGAGATTTAGCCCTCCTCATAGCTCCACCCCTTTTCAAACCGCACCCCTGCCAGAGCCCTGATCCCGGCCTGCCCTCCATCCAAGGTCCTCCCTGGGGCACGCTCACCTCACACACTCCACCCAGCACCTTTACACGGTTCCCCACTCTCAGCCAGCCCAGCTCCCCTTTGCACCACTCCCTTTGCTCCCCACAGATAGGGTCCAGGTGTCTTACACACTCACCGAAGAAAGATGTGGTTACATTGCTTCCGAATGTAAGCACGGAGGCCCAGGAACTTTCCATAGACCCGGTGCAGGATGGTTTTGAGGTACTCTCGCTCCCGGGGGTCCTCACTGTCAAACAGCTCCAGGAGCTGTGGGGCCCAAGGTCAGGGCCAGGGCTGGCGGAGGGGAGGCCCCAGGCAGCCTCAAGGCCAGCTCCTTCCCTCCCTCCCTTGGCCGAGGGTCCCTCCATACGGATCCCCAGGGACTGGACCTAGGCCTTCCCCTCCCCACCAGAGCCCCAGTACATCAGGTTCCTGGGCTCCTGCCTCACCCACCATCAACACAAACTTCTGGTCCACATATCTCTTGGCCACTGAGGGTTGGAAGTCTGGACTCTCCAAGAAACGTAGAAAAAATTCGTAGACCAGCTGGTGAGGGGAGGAGATGGAGGACCTGAAGCCAGTGCCCTAGACCCAAGTTCTCCTGTGAGGCCAGAGAGTCTGGAGCTCTTTCCTCTACCCCAGGCCCAGGTACCTGCAGGTGTGGCCAGGAAGGCTCTAGGTTGGGCTCATCTTCTTCAGGGTCAAACTCAGGATTCTCACTGGGTGGCAGTGTCCGGAAGATATTCACCGATATCTAAGAGGAAGGGCCAGGACCAGGGGTGCTCAGAAAAGGCCCCCTTCCAAAGCTGGACTTCACTGATGCTAGCAGAGTGCTGGGCTTGGCATCTGGAAAACCTGGGATCAGAACCTGCTTCAGATACTTCCTAGCTGCATAACCCTGGACAAGTCCCTGAGCCTAAATCCCTGGGCCTCAGTTTCCTCATCTGTCAAATCCAGAGACTGGACTAGATGACTTCTAAGGTCCCTTTCAGTCATAAATCTATGGTCTGTAACCCACCAAGGGCAAGCAGCCTGACCCCAAGTCCTGCCTTCTCAGGGAGTTGAGGGACTCAGACCTGCTCACCATGCGAATGATATCCGGATACACCGGCTCAATGAGGACGCCCCGGGTGCCCCCCACACATTCCACCAGTTCATTGAGGGCTGCTCGCTTCACCTCCTTCCCCTTCAGGTCAGCCACACAATCCAGGAAATCGAAGAGGACCCCACACTGAGCTAGCTTGCGGCTCAGCAGGTCATGGAGCTCGGAGGCTGGTACATCTGAGGAGCAAAGTGGGGGCCAGCCTGAGCCCTGTGGGTCAGGCTCCAGCAGCATGGCCAGGGCAGTGAATGGGAGACAGGCAGATGCTCCCAAATCCTAGGTCCTGCTCTTTCCTCCCCAGATCAGATTTCCAAGGCCTTACCTGCCCCTGTCCCAGCCCCAGCCCAGCCCAGGCCCCAGCCTGCTGATCCACCTGCAGCCCTGCTCTGCTCCCTGGCTCTCCTAGGGCCCTGCCAAGACACCAAGCTCTTTGCTTCTGTCTCACTCTTGTTTCCTTATTTTCCCTTCCCTGGAGTTGAGTAGGAAGGTGATGGGTTTTTAAAGTAAAAAGCTGCCCCCCAGGATCCTCAGCTTTCTGGGGGCAGCTGCTACAGTTACTAGCTCTTTCCCCCTCAGCCCATTTAGGCCAGGAAGCAAACCAGAAGCCACACCAAGTAAACAGTTTCAGATGCCTCCGGGGAGTTTGGGCTGGAAAGCTAGGAACATGCCTGAGGGATCCCCAGCCAGGCACACACACATCTCAGGAGCCCAGTGACTGGCTGAGATCGGCAGCACTCATTCTGCCTCAGTATTTGGTAGAACCAGCCAAAGGCTGGGCCTGGGGCTTCCGCAGCATGTCCCCAAGCTGAACCAAGACACCCTACTCCAGGCTGGGATGCCCCACTGGGCAACCCCTAAGGCAGAACAGAACATGCGTCAGCAAAGGGGGTCAGAGGGGCAGAAAGAGCAGGGCAGGGCCCCGAGGGACAGGCAGCAAAAGGGTAGAGAGAAGCTGGCATCTGATCCTGGGGCAGCCCTCCCGGGTCCCAGGGCCCACTCACCCTTGAGTAGTGGTAGGGGGGTGAGCTCCTGTTGGTTGCTCTGGTATCGGAACTGGGAAGAGCTGTGGGAGCGCCTGGGCCGGGCCCGCCGGAGGGACCGCCGAGAGAAGCCATCTACTTTGTCCGGTGGGGGAACTGGAGATAGCCCCGGGGAGGAAGGGCTGGTTGGGGTGCTCGCTGGGGGCAGCTTGGTGTCCATGACTAAGGGGGGTCAGCAGCGTCAGGGGCAAAGGGGAAAGGAGTCACACCCCCCCCCAGATGCCCACTCTGCCAAGAGGATGCTGGGTAAAGTCCTAGCTAACAGGGAACCCCTGGCTGACCCATCCTGGCCAGGGTATGGATCTGGTGAGGAGGGACTCTGGTACAAATACTCCTCCCCTCGCCCCCCCCCCCCCAGGGCCCCACCAAGTAACCAGTCAGTCCCTGGGGGGCAGCTAGAAGAGGTGGGGGTCCTCAGGTGTCAGGCTCTTGGGAGAGGGCCAGGAGAAGCTGGTTATGGAGTTCTTATTGAGGGGAAGTCGAGGTAGAATGAGCCTAGATGCAGAAATAGAGGCAGTGGAAAGAGAGATGGGAGGAGGGAGGGGGAAGCCAGAGTAGGGAGAAAGAGAAAGACCAGGAAGAGAGCTCGTTAATCTTCCCCTGGAGTCAGAGTGTGGGGAATGAGGAAGATTCCCACATTCTCTCCCCAAAGCTGGAGGCAGGGCCACTCACTCACCTCCCAGGGACCCAGGTGTGGGGGGCCCCCTGAGGCTGGGTGGGACCCTCAGCTAGAGCCCCCCTCAGGGGCGGGGGTGCACGGCGAGGGGCTGGCCCCGCTCTGGCCTGGGCTGGAGAGCGGAGAGGCAGCGCTCCTGGGGGTTCGCCCCAGCTGGGGAAGCCCGAGGCCAGGGGGACCCCTGCGGGCGCTGGAGCATGCCCCACTGCACGCACCCCCCCCTCCCGGGGCTGGGGCCCGGGCCGGGGCCAGGGCTGGGGCTGAGCCCGGGCTCGGGGTGCGTGCGGGGAGCTCCGAGCGCCTGGGTCCTGGGGAGCGATCGCAGGGAAGGGAAGGAAGGAGCGCCCTGCCGGGGCTGCTGCTGGTCCCCCCTTCCCCCTGTGGCCCCTGCGACTGCGAGGGGGGGGGCCGCTCCTGGCTCTGGGGGGCGCTGGCGGGCGGCGGGGAGGGGGCCAGGAGCTCCGTGCGCTCCGCCTGCCTGCACCGGCCGCCCCAGCTGCTCAGAATGACATCAAGTCACCTCCCCCCCGCCCCCCCCCCGCCCGCCCTGCGCCTCCCCGCGGGGGAGGGGGAGGGGGGGGTGCTAAGGTGTTGTTTTCCTCAGTCAGGCTGTTGACCCTCATTTCATACTTTTCCTGCATCCTTCTCATTTCTCTTTCTAATTTT
>WOXC01010950.1:0-100000 GCA_011680675.1 Gymnobelideus leadbeateri
TCTTACCTTAGCATTGGCTGGCCTTCATGCCTGAAATGATCCTCCTTCTCACCTGCACCTCTTAAAACCCCTTATTTCCATTAAAACTCAGTTGGAGATACCTCTTATCTAAGGTCTTTCTTGGTGTGTCTCCTTTCCAAAATTGTTATACTTATTTTATATATATTTAGGTAACTTCACTTCCATCCAAACCTGGAATGATTTCCTCAAGACATAGTCCTATGATTCTGCAAGAGAGAGAGAGAGAGAGAGAGAGGGGGAGGAGAGGTTTGAACTTTTTAATAGCTACCAGGATTTTTGGAGCCACAGAAATATAGGGAAACTACCCTATCCATATTCTTTGACTTCCAGTGGCTACAACCCTAGAAACTCCTATAATGGTAATGAAATGTAAAGATCCCTTTGCATTGGAAAGATGACAAGTACTTAGCACCTAGTTTCAAATTAAGCCTCTGTAAAGAAACAGGAGGTATGAACGCCTGTTGCTGATGGAACAGGAAGGGGCTGAAAAGGGAGGAGCTAATAACACCTATATAAGGAAAAACCCCAGCTGGGAAAGTCAGAATTTGCTGGGGTAAGCATAGTGGAGCCAGGGCAGCTGCTGCTGGACTGAAGACTGAACTGAGAATTGAGAATAACTGAGAAGAGGAATGATTATTGAGAAATGAGACAGAATTTCTTGGAGCAAGCCATGTGGAGGCTGGATAAAGTGTTTTTGATTTTTTAACAGAGCATGTGGTGCTGGAGACTTCTGAGGGTCAGCCAAAACTGCTGAGGATTTCTGAAGGCCAGCCAGAGCTGCTGAGTGTTTCTAAGGGCCAGCCACAGATGCAGAAGACTGAGGAAGCATGAATGTGATGCTGATATTTTGTACAAATATTGTTGTGATTTTGTTAATGTGTATGAATGTTCTTGTGCCTTTGTTAAGCCTTGTCTTCCAGGAACAGAGACTGTGAGGGATTTGAGATGGACTGGACACTGTGAGCTCCAATGTGGAGCAGGAACTGCACAGAGAGTTGGACAAAGGAGATGGGAGCCATCTGCCTTTGAACTCAGGTCGCAGTTGGTTCGATTCAGGCAGGAGCTGGGACCATGGAAGAGGAAAAATGGAAGCTGAAAGCCTTCCCCATCTCAAGATGAAAAGACCTCTCCATGGGTACTGAGTAGTGACTGACGAAATTGACTGAGTAGTGACTGATGAAATTGTAATTTACTTGTGAACTAGGAGTGGATGTCTTTTATACTTTCCACTACCTCTTAAGAGGGTACTGAGTAGTGACTGTTGAAGTTCTAACTTAATTGCACCCCATGGGTGGAAAACTTTGACTTTTGTACTTTGTGACCCTTAAGGAGGCTTAAATGATTGAGTTACTAAATGATTATACTTTGTTAAAAACTATGTGGCCACTTTGGTGAAAACTATCCGGCCATTTTAGTGATAAGTTGTTGAGTTGTGACATGATGAATACTGTATTTTTATTTTCTGTGATAAGTTGTAACATTGTGAATGCTGTACCTTGATTTTCTGTGAATGTTTTGCTCTGATTTGTTATTGAACAAATAGAGAGTTCACTACACAATGTAATCAGAACCTTGTAAGCTGTTCATAGCAGCTATTGTCTAGAAAGTTGCTTGTGCTTAGCTTTACAACTCCCTAAGAATGTATTTCCCATTGGTGAGCTGATTTTTCTCTTCTGGTTTGGCCTGAGATCTTATCTTGCCACCAGATAAAGAGTTAATTTATTCTTGTTCTAACCTTTGTTTTAATCTAATATGTATAGTACACCTGGCTTTTGCTTACTATTTATTTGTGTTTACTCCCTATTCATAATGACTATCTGTAGGAGGGCAGGGAAAATATCTTTTATTCAAAACCCATTGGACCTTAGGGTGTGCTGGCTATATATAATTCTAAACCAATACCTTTCTTGGGAAAAGACCAGGAAAAGAACAAGTTTTGCCTTCTTCCTCCTCCCCCCAAAGACAGAAATTGCAGTGTCTCTTGGAAAGGGATGAGGCAGATTCCAGATCAGATCTGTCTGCCATATATAAGCCAAGCCAGCTCAGAGAGGTAGGTAGATGGCACTACGGAGAAAGTTCTAGGCCTAGAGTCAGGAAGAACTAAATTGAAATATGACTCAGATACATATTAACTTGCTAGTGACTCTGGGAAAGTCACTTAACTTCTGTCTGCCTCAGTTTCCTCAACTGTAAAATGTGTCTAATAATACCTAGCTCTCAGGGTCATTGTGTAGGTTAAATGAGACAATATTTGCAAAGTGCTTAGAACAGGGATTGGTACATAATTAGCAGTCAGGCACTTACTTCATGTTTCCTTTCTTCAATCTAAATATTTAGATAGCAGTCGCCCACAGTCTTATACTCATCTGTGTACATGCTGTTTCCTTCAATAGAATGTAAGACCCTTGAGGAGAGGGATGGTCTCCTGTCCCCAGTACTTAGCACAAGGCTTGAGATTTAATGCTCCTTGATTGATTGATTGACTGAGAAGAAATTTGATGCTAAAGTTAATCCAGCACCCAGGTATCACACTGGACTGCCAAGATGCTTATCCTCTTGGCACCATTTTTATCATTGTTGTTTGGCCTAGAACTCTTTTAAAAGAGAAACATTGACCAAAGTTTTGAATAAATATGCAAAAGTAGGGTCATTATTTCATGATCATAATGATGATGTGATGGAGAAAGAGGAGGAAAAGAAGAGAAAGAGTAGGAGAAGTAGGAGTATCTGTAATATCTGAAAGGCTGGTGACAAGTCAACAGGACTAGGAATTGGAATAAGGTTTTAGTTCTAGCTTTGCCAATATCTAGGTATTTGAACTTTAGCAAGGTCTCCATTTCCCCATTTGTAAAATGGATGGGCTGGGCTGACAATTTCCTAAATTCTCTTCCAGGTATAACCTTGAGTGAATTCCTAGAGAACATGAATATGTAAGTTTTCTCTTATGTTGGAAGAGCAGCTGGTCATGATGAAAACAATATCAGATTTGAAATCAAAAGAGATTTTGATTCAAACATTGCCTATACACTTTGCCTCAAAGAGTTTTTGTGAGGAGTCTATGAGCATGTCAACACTTTATAAACACCCCAAATCTCAAATAAATGCAAGTTCCAATTCTTGGTTAATGGCTATAGTCTTTCATGGTGATATATCATGTTTCTATGGCACTTTCACATTCACAAAGCATTGTGAGATCATCAGGACAAGGATTATTATGTCAATTTTAGAAATGGAAAAAGTGGAGTACAGAAAATACAGTGGACCTTGGCTTTCCCACATATAAAATGAGCTGGTTGAACCGGATACCAACAAGGGTAACATCCAGTTCTAAAACTCTGATTCTGTCATCCCAGTTACCCAGCTAGTAAATGTCAGGACCAATTTGGGGCATAAATTAAACTTTAAAATATGTAGAATTATCATAATCACCACTACAGGAGACATGGTGACATAATGGCCTTTAGGTAGACTTGTATTTGCATGCTTGCCATCCCTTTTCCTGCAGCATGAAATCTCCAAAAGAAATAAAGCCCATTGTGCAAACAAATCATTTTTATTTAGGCAAATGAGTATTTAGGGAGATAGCAGCCAGGGAAAGAAATGAGCAGACAAAACCTGGAATAGTGAAGAATTTTTAAAATCTGAAGCAAAATCATTTCAAGAATTCCAAAAAACCAAGGTCATATTTACCCACACAAATGTTTCAATTGATGTAACAGAAAATGCCTGACACTTTCTCTGGCCTGTGAAATTTGTCTAGACTTTCTACCAAATTTAAAAATGGAACTAAAGTCACCCCTCCCTTTTTTCAGCTGCTGAACTCTTTGTTGCTATTGTTCAGTTGCTTCAGACTCTGTGATCCCTGGAGTTTCTTTGCCAAGAAGGCAAAGAAAGGGGTCATGGAGAGTTGGACATGACTCACTGGAGTGGTATACCATTTCCTTCTCCAGGTCATTTGACAGATAAGGAACTGAGGCAAGTAGGGTCAAGTGACTTGCCAGAGTCACTGAGCTAGTAAGTGTCTGAGGCTGGATTTGAACTCATGAAGATGTGTCTTCCTGATTTCAAGCCTAGCATTCTATCCACTGCAGTGCCACCTAGCTGCCCCTTTGAACTCTTACCAGACCTCTCAAATCTGAGTCAATTGCCATGTCTTTCCTTTAACCCCAGTCCCTCAAAGCTCTCATCCACCGATTTTGTTTGCCCTTCTCAAATATCTTTATCATTTAACATTATACATTGTATTTATTTGTATCTGTGTCTCAATCTTCTATCACACCATGTACTCCAAAATGTTATTATATAATATCACTATACTATATACTATATCACACTATGTACTTCAGAACTTTTTCAAAATTTTTCAAAACTATATAGTATCAAAACTTTTTATTTCTGTCAATATTGAATATAGTACTCTATACAAGGTAGGTTAATAAATATTTGCTGAATGAATGTACCATTCACTATTCAATAAAAGATAAAATGATACACATATATCCTAAGGCATGGTATGAACCCCCACTTTCCTGTCTGGTTTGACTCACTGAAACTTATTTTGGAAATTCTAGGGTTCCCAGAGAAGGGCATATTTATGCTATAACTCACTACTATAAGGATCTGGAATCTAATCCTGTTATGCAGTAATAAAGGAGGTAATACACTGCTATTGAACTCCAACTAGTGGGGCTCCCCACTTATTTAAAAAAAAACAATCAACATGACATTGTTAACTCAAACATATATTTACTTAATGAGACCAAAATTAAAAAAAATCATAACATTTACTTATTAGAAATAGGTATAACATTTGTGCAAAAATTTAAAATCATAGTTACTTAGGAGAAAACAAAATTAGAAATAATCAAAACATCATATTCTCACCCCTAACCTAGGTCATTTTTCCCCTCATTACACACAGTATCCATGGTAGAAAGTGAGTACACATTTTTAAAAATCTCTTTGTGAGACACAGGAGTGGGTAAACCCATGTGCCTGGAACAACTCACACCTATGTGCTCTAAGCCTTGATGTTCTCAGTCCCTCTGGAGTGATCTTTATGATAAGGAAAAAAAAAACAAAACCCACCACTTTTGACCTCATTCTTTTGGCCCTCACCAATCAATGTTTCGGCTCTCTTCACTCATAGACACTCTTGACAAGGCACTGAGAAAGTGTTATATTCTTTCAATAACAAAAAGTTTCCTTAAGTCAGAGAAATGCCAAGTTCCTGAGATCCAAAAATGACAGGAGATTCTTCTTTGTCCATTTACTCCAACCCTCTTCTCACATTTCAAAACAAAACTGGTGAAAAGTTTGTTTTTCCCCTTCTGTTTATCCATCTCAAAACAGAGCAGTAGAAGGCAACCCAGACAGCCCTGGTTGCCCTTATCTCAACTACTGATGGCACTAGAGAATAGTAACATCACTAGCTCACCCCACTGATCAGGATTAAGTTTACTCCCAGAGAAATTCCAGCATTGGCTCCAGCCTTTTTCAGGCAATTGACAAATTAGTGCCTCTCTTCCAATCAGTGGGTTCCCAGCATAGGAGCTGAAGAATCACTTACCTCGGTCAGAAACCTCCTAAGTCTTTTGTCTCTGACTTTTTGTGACTCCTCCTGTGCTCATTCTCCTGCTTCTTTATGGTTTGTTTGTTTGTTTGTTTGAAGGGGATTCCTATCTTACCCAATGTGGAAGTCCAAGGGATACTGAAGGTCCAATTGACAATCTGCTTCATTTTTCTTACCTAGACCTTTTGGCCATCATTAGGCAGCCCTCTGCTCTGAGGGAATTCCCCTTCAGGTGCTAGACTTAGTGCACACATCCAATACATTTAGACTAGTGCAGCCCACCCCAAACTCACACATCCACCAGCCTCAGCCCCCTCCTGCAGAAAAAGCAGGCTTCAGCACATCTAACCCTATAATTGCTTCTTAATCTCTCTCCTGCTGACTTCTTAATTCAGAACAGACCTTCTTAGTGGTCAGTGACTCATTTTTGCCTTGTGATTTCAAACTCAAATAATCCATCTTTCTGTCACATGTGAACCCAACGATTCTTAAATAACCTTCTCACAGTCCCTAAACAATTGACTTACCTGCTCTAAGCTTCAAAATTCTAAAAACAATTACCTGTCTAATTGCGCTGATGGAGCCCATCCTTACCTTAGTCATTGCTCTGCCCTCAAATAGATCTTTTAGGTACATTCTAGGAAGTAGAGAGGGGGTGGGGCGCAATTTTCCATTTGGTGCTCAGAACAGTCTGAGTGTCTTTTAATATTTTTTTCTGAGAGACTATGTTTCATCACATAGGGAAGTTATAATAATGATCTTACTTATCAGTTTTCCATAAGCAAATGTTATTTCTCTGCCCCTTCTGGCAAATAAATTGTTCATATACAAAAGCCAATGGGTCTTACACATACACAGTATTTCACAAAAGAAGCAAACATAATTTGTTCATGTCAAAATGGGATCATTGATAGAATTAGAAGGATGATGGGACTGAAATTTTCCAAAGTCAGCAATTCACACAAGTCATGGAAGGAGCAAAGAAAACCCTAACATTTTCTAGATTTGATGTGACAAGCCTACACTGATAAATGGACAAACCACAAGAAAATATCATGTGCTGGGTTTTTCATGGCAACAGAAACTTGTTTACACAGTTGTGGGTGCCCCAAAAAGGGCCAAGTGAAGCAGTGATTGACAGCTCCATTTGTATGGCTGCAGCTCTCATTTGGAGTTGACATGCTCACCTGTGAGCAGGAATATAATTTCCTAGGAAGAAGAAAAAACAGCAACAACAAAGAACCTGGAATGTAAATTGTGTCACATTTAAAAAAATCTGAATGTAACTTGGTACTGATGGTCTTTACCCCGCCCCCCCCCCCCCGCATTCTCCAAGGTCTCATCCCTTCATGATTCCCTCCCTTTCTTTCACCACTTCCTTTTTCTCCATCATCCTGCCAGCTCTCTGCCCACCATCCTCACCTCTCTTCCATCAGAATCTTGGACTCTGCCCCTGATAAGCTCCAGGCTTTAAAGGATGAGCTCTCAACTTCTCTTCACATGACTAAGATTCCCATGGCTTCCCAGGCACCTCCACATCATGCTGCACCATGAGGAACATGGGGCATTGTGGCTTTTCTCTTTACCTCATTACAACAGAGGTCCCTTGAGAACAGACTAACTTGCTTACTTATACAGGTATTTGAAGTGTATAGTGCCCAGTATGCTGTGGGTGATCAATAAATGCTTCATCTCCTTATCTGCTGCCTGCAAACATACCCAGTTCTCCATACTCTTGAAAAACCTTCTATTGACATTGACAGCTCCTTAAGAGATTATCCTATAATAGGTCATCTTCTCTTTCCAGCCAAATTCCTAGAAAAAAGTGACCTCCACTTCTTAACCACCCACTCACTTCTCATCAGCTTACAATATGGGCTTTGCTTTCATCACTCTGTTAAAGCAGCTTCCTTCAAGATCATCAATGATTGCTTAATTGCTAATATGATGCCTTTATGCCACCCTCGCTACTCAGAGACCTCTAGGTGGTATGGTGGATAGCATACTGGGACCTGGGGTCATGGAGAATTGAGTCTGGATCTTGCCTCAGACACTTAGTAGTGGTGTGACCCTGGACAAGTTACTCAACCATTGTCAGTTTCCTTATCTATAAAATGGGGATGATTGCAGCCCCTATCTCCCGGGACTGTTGCGAGAATCAAATGAGATAAATGCATAAATTGTTTTGCCCACTTTAAATGCTATATGAATGTGTGTATTCATATATGTGTGTGTGATATGATATGTGTACATGTGTATACATATACACCTGATCTTCTGGTAAAGTGTTGTGGGGATTCAAATTGTCTAACATATAATAAGAGACTGAGGCAAAGCTCTGAGCCAGTGGCACTTTATTAAAGGGTCCCAAGGCCCATTACTCAATGGTTGAATAAACACAGGCTGCCTGGCTGAGACTGCCTCAACCTTCCTTTGGCCATGTGGTTCCTATCCTCCCCTCCCCAGAGGTTACACTTCAGCCAAGCAGCCTTGCCCCCTGCTCCCCAAACTCAACATCTCCATGACTTTGCCAGGCTGACCCCAGGCTCCTGATGCACTTTCTTCTCAGTTGGAGATGAAGGTGTCAGAGCTTTCTTATCCCTGTAGTAAATACTTTCCATTTACTTCTCTGGCTGTATCCCTCCTCCCACACAGCTCAATGGAAGGCAGAGATTAATTTTGAAACCACAGCACCTGGCACATTGTCTTACATGTAGTAGGCTAAACTAAATTGTGGTTAACTGACAAAGCCTCCAAGAATGGGGTTGGGGGTGGTTCTGAATTCACTAGCTGCCTATTTTCTTCCAGATGATTTATTCAGTCCTAAAATCCATTGACCAGGTGACTGAATAATTCCCTAGCTTTTGACTCTCAAGGTTCCCCAGACTCTAGCATTGATACAGGCAAAGCCCAAGGAAAATGGAAAGGTTTTGATAAAGCTGACAGGGACCAGGAGATAGATTCATTCCTTCTGTGCCCCTTTGTTGTTCTTCTTCAAGACTTCAGGCAGTTTGGGGTGGCTAGGTGGCGTAGTGAGTAGAGTGCCGGCCCTGGAGTCAGAAGGACCTGAGTTCCGATCTGGCCTCAGACACTTAACACACACAAACAAAAACCTAGCCGTGTGACCTTGGACAAGTTACTTAACCCCAATTGCCCTCCAAAAAGCAAAAAAAAAAAAAAAGACCTCAAGCAGTTTGTCAGCACAGTCTAGCACGCAAGACACATAAGGGGAACATTCCTAGCACAGGAACACATCCACAAATAAATGGGGAAAAATGCAATGAACCCCCATTCCTTGATCCTCTTCTACCCACTCCCAGTGACAAAGTCCTACTTACCTCTGTATTCCCCACCTCCATTGCCCCTCCAGACCACTAGCTTCTGAATCAGTGAGAGCCCACCTCCAGAACTTCAGCAGTGATGATGGTCCTCCAAGAGCCCCAGCATAGGAAAAGGACCAGTACCCTTCCCAGAGCTTTTTGTCAAACCCCGCCTCCTTCTCTCTCGTCTCCTAACCATTGGTTTGGGTATTATTTGTGCATCTAATCATTAACATCAAGGGATGCTTATTTATTGCTTCCCCCAAATAAGAGTCCAGTTTGTAGCTGGGCATTCTTTCTAACTCCTGACTCACACCTGATCAGAATCACCAGGTGTTAAATAATTGAATGGTTCCTATTATGAGATTAGGTCTCTCTCTAAAACTCCTAGAGACTTCCGAGAGAAATGGTGGGTAGAATCCACCAAAGAGAAAGGATCTGGAACCAGGCAAGGAAAGGGGGAGGGGCTGGAGAGAAATGGGGTAGTGGATGGAGGAGCATGTCAGAAGAAGTCTATAGCTCTCAGCTTCATCTGCACACAGGGACATTTCTCTCACTCTATTTCCATATGCTTTGGAAGGCTCTCCTAGGGGGAAAGAGACCTTTTTATCATGGGTTATTCCATCAGCATTCTGAAGCATGTGCATTTTATGTGAGCTTAGATGATGAGAATTTCTGTTGCTTTTCCTCTGAGTTAACAACAGTCCACACCAGTACAATTTGTGAGAGGTGACCTTCTCTCTAGACAGAATAGAGCCCTTCCCTCTCTCCCACTTTGGGCAGAGAGCCTGTTAGTGAGAGTTCAGACACAGCCTGAATTAGCTTGGTAGCATTGGCCACCCTCACCCAGCCTGAGCTGGCTCCTGCAAAGCGTGGCAGCTTGACTATGCATCCCACTGAACCACCTCTAATCCAGCCTTCTAATGCCTGGATCTCAGCCTTGAAAGGGCTGAGAAGCAGATGATCAAATAGAGCAAAGCTAGAATGAAGCCTTGTTTGTCACCCTTAGTAATGGTAGATGCCTCTGAAGTGATGCCTGCATCTACTGCTCCCACCATCCCTCCCGCCCATGGGGGAGGGATGACTGAGACCTTTGGACTCCTCTGGAGAGTCAGGCATGGGGAGGCTTATTCACATACTGCATGGAAGGGGATCCCTGGGTTAACCCTTTGTGTTTGCTGCCACTAAATGCACTCACTGTATGAAGCAGATAGTGGGAAAATGAATTTTTGTCAATTACATCACATTGTACATGCAATCAAGAGTTTGCTACCTAAATAAAAATTATAGCAAGTTATTTTTTAAAGGCAGAGTCATGCTCTGATTTATCTTTGGAGGATATCCAGTTTTTTGTGCATTCAGTGACAAATGATACTGTCCACAATTTAGGTACAAGTCTTTGTGTAGCCTGGGGTATTAAAGTCACAAAGAAGTGTTTAATGGGTCATTTTTTGAATAACCTGTACATTTAGAGGAAGTGAAATCTTCACCCTTCCTCTTTATTCCCCCACCATCTTCCTGGCAGTGACCTTGCCACGTGAACCAAGATGAAGTCATAGAGAAGTTAATCTTTTTATCTCCCACCTAAGGCCCCCAAAGTCTTGGTTAATGAATGACATGTGGCCCATGGCATCATGGTCTGACTACATGGCCATGCTTTACTCCACCTGCCACAGAACACATGTCTTCTTCTTCTTGACCCCACTTTTCATTTCTGGCATGATAATCAAGTCCATTCTACCAGTGAGCCTGGAAAGCTCCTAAAGCTGCCCTCACCATACCCCTCGCTGGCTACCCCTACCTATATGCCCTTTGTTCCCTTAGCAGAATGTGTGTTCCCTCAAAGCAGAACCCATCTTCATTTTTGTGTTTGTCTCCTGAGCGCTCAGCACAGGAGGAATTTAAAAATTCCTCCAAACTTTTCTCATGGTGAAGAAGTAACCCTGCGTTCTCAAGGGTCAGTTGAGCACAACCCCTGACAAGTCCACCTAAGGTGAAAAGGCTTTGGAAAGGGCCAGATGGCAAGATTTCTGCCCCCCAAGCATAAGAATAGTCACAGAGAAAGACAGTCTTCAGCGTCTTCTTGGAGAGATAACGAAAAGAGGTGGTAGATTTCACTTAATTGTGGGCTGGAAGAAGACTACCCACCCCACTGAACCACCTCTAATCCAATCTAATTGTAAGGAAAAAGAAGATTGCCTGGAAGTTGGTTCTTCTCACTTTGCTGTGCCTCCAGCTGAGGATGAAATAAAAGAGAACAAGAAATCAACTATCCCTTGTGGGCACCACAGAACACTGGGGAAAGGCAGATGATAAATAGGAAGAAAACAAGAATTAAGCATTGTTTGCTGCTGTTACTCCAATAAAAAAATGTGATAAATATTGCTGAAATCAACAATTCTAGATAATTGCAGTTTATGGGCCAACATATGTACTGGAGGCTGAGAAATTCCACAAAGGCCTTGATAAGACTCTCCAAATTAAATCAGCCTACCTCTTTTGCATATGTGCTGACTGTAAGCAGTCCTGGAATAGAGAAAAAGTTACCTTAAGCTCAGTGTTAAAACAGACTAAAGACAGCTAAAACACATCGGAGAATATGGATGAAGAAATGAAAGGGTGAAGGCTTGTAGGATCCATGGGGAGGCAGAAATAGAGAGAGAAGAGAGGACAGACCTTAGCTCAGGATTCCCAGTTTCAATACTTGACCACTCTGGGCTTCAGTAGCCTTATCTGCAAAATGAGAAGAAAATATCTGTGTGACATTCCTAATGGGATTGTTGTCATGTAGTCATCTACATAAGGTTCTCTGGAAACTGGAAATGTTAGAGAAATGCTGGCAATTGCTCCATAGAAGCCCCTCAGTATTTCATGAACATTGTCTTCTTCAATGATCCAACTTTTCTTCCCAAAACAACGACCCATCTTTTTAATATCGATATTGTCATTATATGGCCATGAGAAAAGAGACTCCAGTCTGTGAAGAACTGAAAATGAGAGTCATGGAATACAATGGAGAAATACAGGGCAGGTGAGAGTTGTTATAAATGAGGAACTCTCAAGAAAAACAAAGTGAAGGGAATCATCTGGGAAACATGTCCTTGAAAAAGAAGATGGACTGAGTACATGGCAGCAGCAGCTCCTCTGCTAGCCTCACCATGTCAGGAAAAAACAAAGAAAGCTTCCAATAAGATGGGTGAGTTTATGAAAGGACATCGACAAGTCATTGGATGGTCAGGCATGCTTTGGCATTGTTGGAAAGAATACCCAAGCTAGGAAGATCACATATCCATTTGAATGTTTGTAGGTCTGTGCATATGGTTCTTTTGATTCTCCTCTCTATTCTGGGCCACTTCATACAAATAAATGTTCCTATGTTTCTTTAAATTCTTTATCTTCATCATTTCACCTAGTTCAATAATATCCCATTACATTCATATCATCAGAGGCAACATTACAAAATGGATAAAGGGCTAGTCTTGGAGTCAGGAAGACCTGGGTTCAGATCTTGGTTCTTCAACCTAACATCTGTGTGATGATGAAGACATTACCTACCTTCTCTGGGCTCCCATTGCCTCACCTGTAAAATGAAGGGTCCACACTCTATGGCCTCTAAGGCCAATTCTGACTTTAATTTATGTCCCTAAAATCTAATAAAGCAGAGCAGCCAAGGACAACATAAGTTGGGAACATAAATTCATTTGTAAAACATTACTGAGAAGAATGGGGAAAGCTTATAAGCCACATTGCCTCAGGAAACAATGAGAAGCAATAAAGGAAAAAATGAGTTTTAAGAAAGCTTGGCAAGAGACCAAATTAAACCAAATCATCTGCATAACACTTCAACATAAAATTGAGGAAAGGACAATAGTCGTTAGCTTGTTAATGAGTAATTTTAAAAGAAAAAAAAAGTCTACTATAGACTGCTGGGAAAACTGGAAAGCAGTCTGGCAGAAACTAGGTTTAGGCCAATGCCTCACACTGTATACCAAGATAAGGTATCAATATGGGTACATCACTTAGACATAAAGAATAATAAGCAAATTAGGGGAGTGTGGAATGGTTTACCTGTCAGATCTATGGATAAGGGAAGGCTTTAGGACCAAACAAGATGCAGCATTATAGGATATAAAATGAATAGTTTCAATTACATCAAATTAAAAAAGTTTTACACGAACAAAACCAATGCAGCCAACATTAGCAGGAGAGCAGAAAGCTGGAGAAAAAAAGTTTCATGGCAAGTTTCTTTGATAAAAGCCTCATTTCTCAAATATATAAAGAACTGAGTCAAATTTATAAGAATATGTCTTTCCCAAATTGATAAATGATCAAAGGACATCAACAAGCAGTTTTCAGATGAAGAAATCAAAATTATCTATTGTCATATGAAAAAATGTTCCAAATCATTATTGATTTGCAAATTAAATGCAAATTAAAACAGCTCACACCTATCATATTGACTAGTATGACAAAAAAAGGAAAATTACAAATGTTAGAAAAGATGTGGGAAAATTGAGACATTAATGCATTGTTGATGGAGTTTGCAGAAGGAATCATCTGAATTTTGAAGGAATCCAGTGAAAATAAGAGGTGGAGATAATTAGTCAGAAAATTCCAGGTCTGACAGTGGGGGAGAGGAGGGAGATGCAGGGGGCATGGGCAGTCAGTTTGAAAGCAGGGAGATAGGAGATTGCATGTCACATGTAAGAAGCACAATAAGTAAACCAACATGACTCTATAAAAAGAGGTGTGAAAGGGAATAAAGTATAAGAAAACTAGAAAAGGAAGGACCATGGTGTGAAGAGCTCTATATGTCAAACAGAACACTTTCTATTTGATCACAGAGGTAATAGGGTTGTTGAGTAGGAGGATGACATGAATAGCTCAGTTTTGGAAAATTATACTGGCAGCTGAGTGGAAAACAGGTTGGAGAGGAGAGAGGGGAGGTAGGAAGCCCAATTATAAGAATATTCTAATGGCCCAGGTAAAAGTAAGTGACTGTAAGAGTAGAGAGAAGGGGACATACATGAGTAACACTATGAAGGCAGAAATGGCAAGATTGGACAACATTTTGGATGTTGGAGGGGAGTGCAAGAGAAGAATTGAGTATGACTGAAAGCTTCTGAGCCTGGATGGTGTCCTCAATAGGAATAAGAAAGTTGGGAAGAAGTCAGGATTTAAGAGCAAAAATATAAGTTTTGTTTTGGAGATGTTGAATTTGAGATAAATATGGAAGAGCTGATTCAAGGTGTACAAAAGGTGATGTGTAACTATAGCTCAGGAGAGAGCTTGGGGCTACATGGAGATATCAGAGAATCACCTACATGGAGATGATGATTGAATTTGTAGGAGGGAACAGGATCACTAAGAGAGATAGTATGGAAGGAAAAGAGAAGAAGCCCAGGACAGAACCTTGAGGGAGAATGAATAGAGAATGAGCAGAAGAGATGGAGACAGCAGAAGGAAGGAAGAGAAATGGCAGAGAACTATGACATTGCCCAATGTCACAGAGCTCGTAAGTGTCTGAGGGAAGATTTGAACTCAGGTCTTCTTGACTTTAAGTGCAAATGTTGTAGTCACTCTCATTGCTTGCCTAGAATGTCAATTATTTTACGAAAACTGAACAGTAATTTACCAAATCATTGGACCATTCATAATTATCATTAACTAGCACCTCAGGGCAAAATGTCTATGCTTCAGTGGCCCACAAAACAAGATTGTAAACTAAGGTGTGGAAAATAAGGAAAGTAGCATTATGAAGACAAAAGCCAGGCATGGAATCATAAGAAAATAGATGACTTCCCCAAGGCCCCTGGAAGAGCAATGTCACTGGAGCACAAACCCAGCTCAGATCTCCATCTGCCTCCCATTGGACACAGGTTGAGGCAGACACTGAAGGTAAGAAATGAACTAGACCCAGAGTTGCCCAAGTTAGGACCACTGGGAAGGATTGTATATGGGAAACCAAAAAGTGCTTTCAGTGATTCCAAACTGCCCTCTGAACACTGAGCACAAAGAGCCCAGGACACGCCAGCATTTTTCTGGGTGCTCTATTACTAAGAATCATAGCTTGCTGGGCTTTTAAAAGAATCAGTTTCAGATCAAGCTAAAGGCAAAGAAAAGATATGTTGGATATATCTAAGTGGAAATATACTACCAGTGAGGATGTGTCTGTCAAGGTGATGCCAAATACATCATCAGCCCCATGCAATACAATTAAAAGAAGTTCCACTCCCCTCCTCAAGAAGTCTTATGGCTCCCTATTGTCCCCAGTATAAAATACAAACTCCTCTGTTGAGCAATGAACGTCATTCACTGGCTGGCTCCAAAGGCCCTTTTGAAGAGGACTGGACATCATTTCCCCCTTCACATGATCTACATGTCAACCAAAGGGCTGACTTTCTCTTTCTCTTCCATGACCTTGACTTTCTAGAGACTGTCCACCATGCCTACAAGACATTAACACCAACATCTTGAGCATGGAATGGGCAGAGCCTTAATGCTGAACTCCAGACTGTCTTTGGCCTCACTCACTCCTGCCTGGAGAGAACACATTCCATCAAGCTGAATTTATTAGGCACTTGCTATGTGCTGCATTTATTAGGCACTTGCTATGTGCTATCTGCCATGATAATTGGTGAAGTTCCCATTTATAATGATGGTTTTGGAATTCAGAGTAATGCAGCCCTCAGGGAATGTGAGCTTGGGATGGGTACCACCTATAGCATGCTTCTACATGGGAAAGGTGAAAGGGAGCGAGACAACAGGCATTTATTAAACACCAACTCTGGGCCAGACATTGCATTAAGCACTTTACAAACATTATCCCATTTGATATAATATTTGTAAAATATATTAAAAGGGAGTGTTCAGGTGTAATAATGATGGCCCCAGGTATAACAGTGTGTGTGTGTGTGTGTGTGTGTGTGTGTGTGTGTGTGTGTGAGAGAGAGAGAGAGAGAGAGAGAGAGAGAGAGAGAGAGAGAGAGAGGGACGGGGAGAGAAGAGAGAAAAAGAGAGAGAGAGCGCACATCTGTTTTCTCTCTTCTGATGAAGGGATAAGGATCAGATCCATGCCTTCCCTCATGGTGATTCAGGATCCCCTCACATCATCTCCTGCTGGAGGGTAAAAGTGGATTCTTTCCTTTAAGGGCCAAGCCTCTCCAGGGTCAATATTGCCCATGCTGAAAATGAAACACACAACCGTCTGCATTTTGGTGGACTGCCGTTTTTATCTTATTTCATTGGAAATTGATTCATAAGCAGTGTATGGTGCCCTTCTCCACAGAGACTGTCTTTTATATAGTATATTATCTATTTGCTCAGCTATCTGGCTGTTTGGCTGTTCTGCACATAACAGAATGTAAAACCCCTGAAGGCATGGACTGGCTTGTTTTTCATTTTTTGTTTTTGTCCTTGGTATCCCCAAGGCCTAGAACAGTGACAGGCATACACCAGGTGATTAATAAATGCTTATTGAATGAGTGAATTGGTTGATGGATTAATAATGTGAGTGTTAAAAGTTATAAGTGGACTGACAAAAGATTTTTAAAGAAACAGAAAGAAGCCCCTGCCACATTGACTGGATCCCCTAGGGTGGACACTGGCTTTAGTCAGATGCCCTCCCTCTGATGCTCACCAGCTGTGAGACCTCCCCTTGCGGGGTCTCAGTCTCCTCATCTGTAATGGGATATCCCTCTAGTTCTAGATCCTAAGTAGCCTCACCTCCCTGGGCCTCAGTTTTCTCATCTGAAAAATGAGGATGGTTAGACTGAATTGTCTTTGTTCCATGTAGCTCTAGGTCCAGGATTCTCCAATCATATTCTCCTCCTTGTACCTCAGTTTCCCTCTTCTGTCAATAAGGGGCTTGAACCCCATGGCCTCCAGAGAAGCCCTTGCAACTCCAGGCCAGTGACTTAGGTAAGGCCAGAACAACCCCAGAGGGCCCAGGAATACCCACCTGGGGAGATGGTGAAAGTGCTAAGCTTGGAACTGTGCCTGGAGACTCTTTCCCTTAGCTCAGCCCCTATTAGCTGTGGGGCTCTACAAAGCCATGGTATATAATGGTCTATGTCAGCCTCAGTCCCTGAAACAGCCTCACTTGCTAGCTCTGACCTATGTCACTTAGCATGTCTGCCCACACTCGACTCCAGCATCCCCCAGGGAAGCCATCAGTCAAGGGCCAGAACTTGTTCTGTGGCACTTTCCCACATACAGGCTGACTGCATTGAATGAATGCCCTGCTGGCCTCCCTCTTGTCGAGGAAGGAGATGTTGCTTATGCATCCTGGGGCAGCAGACCTTTCACAAGGATATAGGTTTGTTATTTTAATTTATTTTCCTTGTATTTGTGTATAGATTTCCAACTGAGGCACATGTTAGAGCCCTTGGGGGCCCTGTGCAGTGGGGGAACAGGAGAAGCTGCCCTCCACCTTTGTGGACCCTATTACTGGCTCCTTGAGGAAAGGTGGAAGTGGGATTTCACCACTATCCACAACTGGGGGGACGCCTTCTGGAGGGTCCTCATAGTAGGAAGGTTTCTAAGGACTAATCCAGGAGCTCTTCGGCAAGACAGACAGACAGAAAGAGAGAAACAGAGAGAAAGGAGGGAGAGAGGAGAGAGAGACAAAGGGAGAGGGAGAGAGAGAAAGAGAGAGAGCATTCTATAATGTATTAACCATAACCCTAACCAACAAAAATTTATCAAGGAGGGAGAGAGATTGCTCTGTGTGAAGGATAGCAGATTCACCTATAGAGTTAGCAGGTAGAGTGTGCAGAGGGCATTGAAATCTAGGCAGCACGGTAGGAGGGGTCAGGTTGGGAGGAGCTTTAAAAGCCAAGCAGCAGGTGTGATTCTTGAGCCATAAGGTAGAAGGAGTCACTAGAGTTTACTGACTAGACTGTCCCATGGTCAGACAAGCCCTTTGGCAGTGGATGAAGATTTGGTTGTCATGGGGAGGGATTTGCCCCAATGGGGCAAACACTGCTGAGATAGCTCAGGCAAGAGTGGGGGGACTATATGAGTGGAGAGAAGGGGAGATCTCTGAGTAATTTTGTGAAGCTGGAAATGGCAGGGCATGAAACAGATTGGATATGGGGAATGAGTTCCTTACAGGAGTCACCATGACAATGAGGCTGTGAGACTGGGGATGCCAGAGGCTCTTCAGAAGAATGGAGTTTGTGGGGGAATGATGAGAACTCTACTTTGGACCTTCTTTTGTTACCCACAGGACACCCATTAAAGACATCCCAGAGGCAGCTGATGATTCATGTGTGTGACTCAGATGAGAGAGAGGCTAGGGCTGAACATAGGCAAACCTGGGACATTTTGCAGGTTTGCTTCCAGACCACTGTAATAAAGTAAATATTGCAATGAAGTGAGTCACATGAATTTCTTGGTTTCCCAAAGTTATGTTTATATTATACTGTAGTCTATTAAGTGTGCAATAGCATTATGGCTAAAAATGTACATACCTTAATTAAAAATACTTTATTGCTTTAAAAAATACTGACCACCATCTGAGCCCTCAGCAAGGCATGGTTTCTTTTTCTGCTGGAGGGTCTCACCTCAATGCCAATGGCTGCTGACTCATCAGAGTGGGGGTTGTTGCAGGTCCGGGTGGCTGTGGTAATTTCTTAAAATAAGATAACAATGCAGTTTGCCATGTAGATAGATTCTAGTTTTCACATAAATGCTTAGAAGCCAGTGTAGGGTTATGAATTGGTCTAATTTCAATATTGTTGTATCCCTTGAGGAGTAGGGAAGCCCTTGGAGAGGGACAGAGACAGGGTAACAGCCAGTCAGTGGTGCAGTCAGAACACACATAACATTTATCAATTTAGTTCACATTCCTATATGGGCACAATTTTTGGTGCCCCCAAATAATTACAATAGTAACACCAAAGATCACTGATCACAGATCACTGTAACAGGTAGAATAACAATAAAAATAATGAAAAAGTTTGAAGCATTGCCAGTTACCAAACTGTGTCACAGATACAGTCTGAGCCCATGCTGTTGGGAAAATGGCACAGACAGACTTGCTTGGGCAGGGTTGACCCAAACCTTCAACTTGCAAATAAAATAAATACAGTGTCTTCAAAATGCAGTAAAGCAAGGTACCTTAAAACAAGGTGTGCCTACATACTGATCTAGAGGGAGATGCTCACTGAACCCATGGTGCTGATGAGATCATTTATTTAGATGGTCCAGGGCAGAGCCTCTGAGGACACCCATGGTAAGAGACCATTGCCTGCCTAAAGGAGTAGGAAAGTTGGATGGATACATGTGTACATACATGTATATGCACATACATACATACATACATACTAGCTAGATACATAGATATACACATAGCAGTTTGGTGGTAGATAGGAGGCTCTATTAAGCATTTACTGTAAATTGGTCACTATGTTAATCACTAAGGGAAAAAAAATCCAGAAAACAAATGAGGCCCTACTCTCAGGAAGCTTCCATTCTAAGAAGCTGAGACTGGAAAGTAGGGGGGAGGGTGAAGCAGACGAAAGTGGGCAGAACCCACCATCAGCATGGCTGGAGAGCCTCAGGATACAGGGGCAGGTGAGAAAGGAACATGAAGAGGAAAAAGCATCCAGGAGAAGAGGGTGACAGGGGCAGAGGTGTCAGAGCAGTCAGGAAAGATGAGGCTTGAGGACAGGCTTTCGAAATTGATGATTGAGACATCATTGGTAACAGGAGAGAGCTGTTTCATTTGAATGAAATGACTGGTGAGCTATAGAATTAGAAAAGTGGAGGTGGTTAGGTGGCACAGTGAATAGAGCCCTGGCTCTGGAGTCAGGAGGACAGGGGTCAAATCCAGCCTCAGACACTTAACACTTACTAGCTGAGTGACCTTGGGCAAATTACTCAACCCCAATTGCCCTGCCCTTCCCCCTCCAAAAAGCAAAAAAAATAAGAATTAGAAAAGTGCCCCTTACTCCTTAAGGGCCACCCCTAGGACTGTGAGGGGAAGACGTATTAGTTGTGCTGATTGGTTACATAGCCAGAACTGGGACGAATTCCCCAACCAGGCCTTTTGCTTGTCTCAGGCTCGTTCTTGCCCATCTGCTGTCAGACTGAGAGAAACAATGCATGGGGACTAACCTTGGCCCTCCCCATAGGAGGCCAATGTGAGTCCTGTGAACAGCAGTCTCTGCTCTTTGCCTCTGCATTTATGTCCATTTTTAAGTGCAAGGCCAGAATGGCAGATCACCAGAGGTCTGCGGACTAAGTACATGCCAGGTTTTGCAACCAGTACAGCATGAAGGCCTTGAGGAATGACCTTTGGGTCAGTGGTACCAGGCCAGTGGTACCAGACTTGTACAGGGCCTCATTCTGCCCCCCCTGTTCCCTTCACCACCCCCCAAACAGTTATCTTTTTCTCCTTCACGGAAATATGCAAACTGCCAGGTTTAGCCACACCTAGGGAAACTTATGGGCACAAAAAGCTAAGTGTGTACTGACCAATTGTTGATTTTGGCTTCCACGAGTTCCTGCTTAGCCAACCCCTGACCGTTAGGCACATGGCTTGCTTTTTATATGCTGATGCTTTAACCTTGCTGGCTGCTGTTCAATCTGGGGTCTGGCCCCAAGCAGTCATGTGGTGTTGATAAAGAGTCCACTTCTAAACTGTCACTTGGGTCTTGTTTGTTGATGATATAAGACAAAGACCTGTCCAATAGGTGTACCTCCATCAGAAGTGAACCTGGGGGGAGAATGCTAGGTTGAAACAGTGCTAAGTTTCAATCCATTCTCCCAAGGGACCAAGGTGGGAGAACATGCCCTTAGGTGTGGAGAGGAATAAGGTTTACTGCTTCTGTTGTTGCTATATCTTCAAAGTAAATATCCTTTTCTGAAACCTGATTTATGTTCATTGGTTAAATGGAAACATTGATTAAATGAACAATTGGATAAATGCTTATCATTGGAAGATACGAGTGGGGAGAACACAGCAGCTGGCAGCTAAGGAGGACCACACAAACACACACACACACACACACACACTCTCACACCCATTCACATGCACATACACACTCACACAGTCACACACTCTCACACATGCACTCACATACTCTCCCACTAGCACACACACTCACATATACAGATGTGAGCACACACACAGCTGTTCAAAGCATTCCTAGGATTGTAAAGGAATGAAGCAACTGACCTCACTGTCCCCTTACGTTGCCACCTCACTTTTCTAACAGCAAAAAAACTTTGAAGCAAACCTAGAATTTGAAGAAAAGTATGGTAGCAGTTCTTCAGTGCACTGTCAGCCTGTGTACACTTCCACACTTGGTGGGGACCTTGGACAATCAAATGGTCCCTGGGATCCCAGTCAGCTCCCAGATTCAGAGATTAGGTGAAAGTTTCTGAAAGTCATGAAGGATGAAGGCTAAGAAAAGGCCACTGGACTAAACATTCAGAAATCCTTGGTAACAGTAGAGAAAGCCATTTATTTTGAGGGGTAAGGGTAGAAGTCAGATTGCTTGGAGTTAAGGAGCAAGCAGGTAATGAAAAAGTAGAAAGAACAGGTGTATAGTATTCAGGTATGATGTCTAAGTGGCTCCATAGGGCACAGAGCGCTGGGCCTGTAGTCAGGAAGACTCACCTTCCTGAGTTCAAATCTGGTCTCAGATATTTCCTAGCTGTGTGACCATAAGCAAGTTACTTAACCCTTTTTGCCTCAATTTCCTCATCTGTAAAATAAGCTGGAGAAGGAAATGGAAAACCAGTCCAGTACCTCTTCCAAGAAAACCCCAAATGTGGTCAGGAAGAGTTGGACAGGCCTGAAAATGACTGAACACATTCCCCAATTGATAAATGGCTAAAGGATATTTACAGGCAGTTTTCAGATGAAAAAATCAAAGCTATCTATAGTCATAGAAAATGTTCTAAATCACTACTGATTAAAGAAATGAACATTAAAATAACTCCTAGGAAACACAGGGACCAAGCTAGAACTTAAAGACCTCTAGATGCAGAGTTCTAGAACTTTGGATCCCTGGAAAAGGGAACCCTTTTGCCTTTATGAGGTATGAACTGCCTTGTGAGGGAGGAGACACTAAGCCACTTCTTATCTCTCAAACCACTGAATGGTATCTCAAACCCAACTTTTCCACCTTTTCATTTCCACTTTTCATTCAAATAAAGAGACTTAAGTCCCATGTGATGGTCACCTTCAAGTCCTAGGACCTGTGTAAGACCTAGAGCTGAACAGAACCTCAAAGACCAATCCCCTTGATTGTCAGAGGAGGGAAAAAGACCAGGGAGCTAAAATGACTTGGCCCAGGTAGGACTGAAGAAGGAACGTGATTAAGTACTCAGCCAGTAGCTCCAAGGAAAAGGGCCATTCACTGAATACAGAACCAAAGTCACTGATTCTCTTTGACAATCATTTCATGATTTGGGGATTGTGGAGAAAATAGCATCTTTGTATAATGACTCAACAAAATATTGAAACATCTTCACTTGGTTTAGACTGTTGATTCAATGGCATGTCTCTGGGTAATGTTTGGCTGTAAACCTGCTGCTTGTCCAGGTGAGAATGAAAGTCATGTACCCAGTAGTTCATGGGAGCTGGAGGAGACCTCAGAGATTGTGTGGTCCAAGCCCCTCATTCTATAGGGGAGTTCTAAGGAAGCACAGAGAGGGAAAGGCACCTGACCAAGGTCAGCAAGGTGGATTGGTCCTTGAATTGTTTGAAGGAGAATTCATTCACAGGATGGACAAGATGGAATGCAGAAAGGAACGAAGATTTATTCCATGCAGAAATACCTCCTGAGATAGAATGCTAAATAAAGTTCGCCTTTCTTCAATCCCAAGGTAGCTTGGCTATCCCATCTGAAACGTGGAGTGGAATAATAGACAAACCGAGACCACTGAGGCAAGAAAAAGAAAAAAATTTATTACGAGTTCGAACCCGGGCCCAACCATACATTTTAGATGGAGGACCCCGAGTGTTTCCTCGGGTGCTCTTTTATACAATTAAGAGCTTGTTGATTGGCTTAGTAAGTCCAGCTAAGTCTTAGATACAAGGATTTGGCGGGAAATGATTGGCTGGCAGATTTAGTTGAGTCTTGGAGATAGAGGCTTGATGCCAACTTCATGGGCTATAGGGGAGGGGTGAGAGCAAACAGGTGAAGCGTGGATAGCAGTTGAGGCAGTTGACTCAGTTCCCGAATCTTATAGGTCAACATGACATTGTGGTTAGGGTTGGGAAAGCATGCATTCTTCAAGAAAAAACAAGGTTATTCTATAATCTGAGGTTTGGCCCTATTTCATATATTTGGCTCCATTTCATTCCCCACTTCTTTTTATCTAAGGGAATCGAATCCTAGATTCAAACACAATGTTCCTCAGGGATCTTCTGGTAACGGGATCGGAGGAACAAGATGCACAATTCATCAGTGTGGGACTTGAGGAGGGTAAAAAGAGATCTGAGAAGGATCGGGCCAAAAACAAGGGCCAGAAACAATAAAACCAAAGGGCTGTCGAGAGCGGTCAGTAAAGTAGTCAACCAAGGGGATGAAGAAAAAAGAGACTGATACCAATTGTTCTGGGCTTGGCGGGCTTCCTCCCTGTCAGCCAAACATTTTCGTAATTGGCTCAGGCCATCCCTGACGACCCCAGAGCGATTGGCATAGAAACAGCAGGCTTCACTCTGGTGTAATGTTGTCATGTGGGAATAGAGTCCACTTTGACAGCAGTAGGTGTAGTGGGGATCGTGACGTGTGGTCCCTTCCACCTCTGCTCCAGACCATGAATTTCTTTTTACCAGCACAGAATCCCCAGGTTGAAACAGGTAAGCTGAGGCATAACTCCGGATCGGGATCAGGATCAGGAGAGCTGAGGGAAGGAGTTTTTTTCTGAATCGCCTGCAGACCCTGAAGGAACTTGATAAAGGGAAGAGTTAGTGATTTCAGCTTTTAGGTCTTCCTAGATTAGAGGAAGAATAGGTGGTCATCTTCCATATGTTAGGGAATGGTCTGGACTTTCTCAGCCTTGAGTTCTGAGATCTGAGAAAATTTCAGATGCCGGCTGCTCAAGGAAGTCAAAGCTGAGAATCCAAGGACCTAATCATCTCCCCCTTAAAACAGTTGGGACCCAAAATCATTTGGGTAGATCTATGTTTCATAGGAAGCTGGGTACACAGATTATATATACAGTATACAGTGAATACAGATTCACTCAGGAAGAAAGAGATAATTCAGAAATTGAATCCTTAACATACATTCAGTTACAAATGTTAACTTTTGCTTAGAGCATGAAACAACTACAAATTCGGATCAAAAGAGCCAGATCTCTTCTGTTTTCACAACTCATTACATTAGTTTAGCAATAAATTTATCTTGCAAATGAAAGTTTTAATAGGCCTCTTAAAATGACACTAGAGATTTGAAAATTTCTTCTAAAAGTATTTTCCCTTCTCTTAACAATTTCAAGATTTATAATTGATCACTAAACTTTTATGAAGAAAGTTAGTTGAAAACTTTCAAAATGACCTTAAGCAATTTGCATACTTTCTGCACATGTTCCAATTCCAAATGAAAAATAATACTAGATTTTCCAGTAAGCTTACACGAAAGAACTCATATCTGTTACTGACTACATGCTCTGATCATGGAAACTTGCTATAGAAGGAAAAAAAAACAGGGACATGTGACATTCCAAATATGACAGGATAAAACATCCTTGACTCTGTTTAAATTCAGGTAAAGTCACAGATATCCAACCATGCAGTATCTGTTCCATCTTATAGCTAGACTCAGGAATAGGTGGGAAACATTCCTTTTCAAAGGAATCCCATCAATAAACTGAGCCAGGAGGGATCCCATCCCAGACAGAGGCTAAGATTGTCCCTTCGGCCTTTACCAAATGTAGACTTCCACCTATCAGCAGTGCAGGATCACATTCCCTCTGAGTAGCTTGTGGCATTTTCTCCGAGATACTGATTTAATGCAGACAACTATACCCAAATTCAAACTCAAAATAAAATTTAGTTATGGTCCCAAGTGCCTTTTACCTCACACAACAAGCTTCACTGATCACAGCTTAGAGCTAGTTAATTATTTTTATTTTCATGGAGCTACACTAAGCAATGATGATTTATCAGGTCTCACAAATGTAAAGAATTCCATTTACCCTCTTTCCTTCTGAAATCTAAAAGCCAATTGATAGAAATCCTTCTAATCTTTGCAACTTCTTAGCAAGTTAGGTTCATTTAAAACTACACTTAAACAAGTTCCTTTCCCAGGCTGAATGACCTTGCCTATTAGAGATATAACCAGCAGAATGAGGTGTGTTACAGAATTTGGAACAAGAATTTATACCCTAACACAATCAAGCCCCCTCCCACCGTTGTCCCTTCTCCCATTGGCTGGGAGGTGGGCTTACAAAGAACAAGGAAATAGGGGATAGCCAATTCAAATGTACCTATCCTTATTTAGCAAATGCCAAAATGAAGAAGTGAGGGGCTGAGAGCTTAATGCTGATGTGGCAGTATTAAAGAAGGGGGAAAGAAAGGAGAAGGGGAAAAGAGGAAGGGGGAAGGGGAAAGGGGAAAGCTAAAACTCTGGCTTTCTCCCACAAGAAAACTTAAGGGCTGAGAAGTTTTAACCTTTCCCATTCCCATATATAGCCACATCATTCTCCTAGATAGCTTTATACTCGAGGTATCTTGCCTGGAGGATACAAAGTTATTTGTGAGTATCAACTTCTTCCATTGGTTAAGTTTGACCTCTTCAAGTTTAAAGTTTTCAGTCTCTCTTTCCTTGGCCTAGATTAAGAATTTTACATTTAGCACATCCAAATGACATTTTGATATGAAGAAAGATACCACAAAATAAAGAAACTAATAAGTTTTTGGTGGAGTCCTGTAACTATACCATCCATGTATATCAAGTGATTGCTAAGTATTTTTGTATCAGTGTCCCTTTAAGCAGAAAGTCACACCTAATTCTATTTTAAAGAAAAGATAATTGATCAAGACTAGGCTGTACAATAAGGGGCTTAAGCTCTCTTCATAAAAGATGTTGAGTTTTACTAATGCATTGCTGGTGGAGTTGTGAACTGATCCAATCATTCTGGAGAGCAATCTGGAATTATGCCCAAAGGGCTATAAATAATTTCATACCCTTTGACCCAGCAATATCTCTTCTAGGGTTTTATCCCAAAGAGATCATAGAAGTAGGAGGAAGACACATATGTACAAAAATATTTATAGCAGCTCTTTTTGTGGTTGCAAAAAATTGGAAATTAAGGGGGTGCCCATCAATTGGGGAATGGCTGAACAAGTTATGGTATATGCATGTAATGGAATACTATTGTGCTATAATAAACGAGGAGCAGATGGACTTCATAAATACCTGGAGAGGCTTATACAAACTGATGCTGAGTGAGAAGAGTAGAACCAGGAGAAATTTGTATACAATCACAGATATGGCATATGTGTGATGACCAACTATGAT
Source organism: Gymnobelideus leadbeateri (assembly GCA_011680675.1). Classification (NCBI taxonomy): domain Eukaryota; kingdom Metazoa; phylum Chordata; class Mammalia; order Diprotodontia; family Petauridae; genus Gymnobelideus; species Gymnobelideus leadbeateri. The sequence goes on from WOXC01010950.1 coordinate 26,400, forward strand.
AGACTGGGCTCTTCTCAGCAATGCAGTGATATAAGTCAATCCCAAAAGACTCATGATGGAGAGAGATGTCTACATCCAGAGAAAGAACTAGAAAGAACTGAGTTTGAATCCTGATTGAAGCAAACTACTTGATCTTTTTCTTTTTTTTGTTTGGTTTTATTTCCTCTTTACCATTTTTCATTCCATCTAGTACAATCTGCCTTTGTAACCTGACTAATATCTAATGTGAAAGTATCTGCAGATCCTATACTGGATTGTATGCTGTCATGGAGGGGAATGGAGGGAGGGAAAGAAAATTTGAAACTCAAGGAATTATGGAATTAAATCTTGTAAACTAAAAGTAAACAAACAAATTAATAAAGACAAAAAAAAGATGTTGAGTTTCATATCAACTGTTTTTTATGTTATTGTGTTGGCATCATGTTGGAGAACAATAAAGAGTTTTCTATGCAGACATTAAATACTCTAGCATTCTAATCATATTTGCTTCTATCATATATTTAAAGTAGATGAGTAAACCATGAGTGAGGACCTGAGTGAAAGGTTCTATGATAATCAGTAAAAACAGTGTAAATGTTAAGGCAGCTTGTTCAAAAAAATCACTGCATTTATACCAAGCTACTTTTTGCCCCCCTAGGACTTTCTGGCACAGTCTTTTTGCTTCTCAGTCAATATATCTGAGTTTTTGTGAGTTGTAGGGGTTTTCTTCTTTTTAAGTAATAGTAGCTGTCTGTGTGAAGGAGTGCAATGGCTCTATTGTTCCCTATGTCAGGTGGATCGTGGAGCCAATTTTGAGTCGACCTCATTTGGCCCAAATCCAAGTATCCATAGCAACAGTTCCCAGACAAAACTATGCCATGTCCATTCATCTCCAACTGAGCTATCATCTTTACCCCCTTCCTACCAGAAAGCTGAACTCTATCCCCGAGTTTTGATAAGATAGCTTCAGCCTTATCTTGCTCAGAAGCAAGCACTTCCCAGACACCTGCATGCCATAGCAAAGTGAGAACACCCTTCTCTCTCCCCTTTCCAGCTCCCTCTTATGTCTTGCCTTTTCTTATAAGTGTATAAGAAAACTCCTTGAAGGCAAGAACTGTCTTTCTTGTTTGTATGTGTATCTCCAGCTCTTGTCATAGTTCCTGGCACAAAGTGAGTGTTTAATAAATCCTCAATCATCTCTCTATCTATCTGTCTATCTGCCTGTCTAGCTATAGCAAGGGCTCTTAAATAGGGATGGTGAATTTGTTTTATTTTTAAACAGATTGATAACTTTATTTCAATATAATTGGTTTCCTTTGTAATCCTTTCTAATTCCTATGAATTTTATTTTATGCATCTAAAAACATCATTTTGAGAAGGGGTCCATTGGCTTCACCTGCCAGACAAAGGAATCCATGATATAAAAAAAAAGGCTAAGAACATCTGATCTAGAGTCATCCTGTAACCCCATGCCACACTATCTATTTTTGTGACTTGTAAGGGCAGTGGCATTATGCTAATTCTAACCCAAACAGTTATATCATAGAGCCTAACTGGTCCAAATTTCGGTATTCTTTCCAGGCCTTTGAAGCTACTATGATTGCTCTCAGGGCACATAAAGTCCTAATTGTACATGGTGGATTGAGTTGGGGACTGTAATGGAAATGCAGATTTGAAGATCTTCCCTGCCCCTAGGCCCTTTGATTAGCTTAAGAGACTTTGATTGACTCAAGTGACTCTGAGAACCTTCCTTGATTTGAAAATATACTCTGCCTCCTAATAGGCTGAATGTGGTCACATGGAACCTGTGGTAGGAGGCTTGGTTTTCAGGAATGACCACACCTTGATGCTGTGTGTTTGGGCAGTGGGTCAAGAAGGTGGTTACATTCTCTGAGCTAGGAGAAGACTATATAATCCCTGATTTGAGGCTTTGCTTTGGGGCTCACTTTGAGAAGTGTTGTGTGATTTGACCAGATGAGACTCTGGGAAGCTATTGTTGAGAGCCCCCCGGCTTTGAAAACCCAGATGTTGATGCTTCTCTCTCTGCAGATCTAAGAACTTGTGTTGGCAGTCACCCTGGGGATATTGGGGTGCTTGCTGCTACAGGGACGATGCATAATATTAGTAACAACAGTTCCCTCATCCAATTTTCTCTGTGTGGCACTGGCCCTTTTTGGCATACCATTTTTTGCTTCTCAGCCAAAATAATTTTTTGGGTTGTTTTGTTTGTGTTTTTTTGGTTTTGTTTTTCTGTTTTTAGCATTTATAAATACTTTTAGTGATACAGACTGTTAATTCTTTGTATAAAGTATGTAAGTACAAACTTGACCCATATCCAGGGGTTTGATAGTAAATATTTAACAAACAGCTCTGCAGAAAAAAGACATCCACAACACACTTCTAACTTTAATTTATATTATTAACAATTTCTCCATAACTTTCATCAAAACAAAAAATCAAGCACTGATTTGCTAGTTTCCAAGGTATAAATGTTAACATTGAAAATTCAACAATTGGTTCTGTGAGCAAGTTCAAGCTGATTCCAATACACTATGGTCAGTCAACTAAATAATGACTTCCCAAAATTAATGGTACTATTAATGTAATTACGAGGCCCAGAGCAAGAGTAAGCCAGGCAAGTTTGCATGTACTCAGTCCTTAGTCTAGGTTCAGTCCCAAATCAAGAATTCCAAAGCTATGTAAACTGAATAGATTAAGTCACTTAACTTCCCTGGGCCTTAGTTTCTTCAGCTATAAAATGAAGGGCCCTTCTATGATCTATTATCAGCTAATAGCCTATCACAGCCATCTATACAGGAAAGGGAAGAACTAGGCTATGCAAAGGAGGCCATGGATTTGAAAGAGATTATGGAAGTAGAACCTAAAGAACTTGACAACTGATTAGATGTGAAAAGAGAGAGAGGGAGGATGTCTCTGGAGTAACAAACCTGGATAACTGGGATGATAAAAATCATAAAAAGAACCTGAGAAGTTTGAGGAAGGGACAAGTTTTAGGGGAGAGATGAAGAGTTCTGCTTTCCTGGCCAGTGTGTGACCAGGAGGACATGAGAAGTGAGATCCCTATGGAAAAGAGGAAGCACAGTTGTTGTATGAGCCTGTGAGGGGTGCTGCTTATGACTTCTGGTGACAAAGGACTTTCATATTTTCTGCTTCATTTGTTCCTCCCAACAACCCTGGGGGGTAGGTAGTGCAGATACTATTATTCTCACTTCATAGAAGAGAAAACTGACTCTTAGAGGGGTTAAGGTACTTTGCCCAAGGTCACACAGAAATAAAATGGCAAAGCCAGGATCCCAAGTCCAATGCTTTTTCCAGTATGCCATTTCTGGCTCTGTGTATACATAATATGGTTGAAACAGCTGAACATATGGCTGTACCAGTGAATTGCTGGACAGATGGGGAATGGGATAAGGCTTGAGGCGAAGAAAAGCGGCTGTCTTCCCCACCCCACCCACCCCAGCCCTTCAGGTATGCAGATTAGCTCACAGGTGTGTCTAGAACTGAAAAGGGTTGGGATACTAGTATATTGTTCATGGTTCTGAATTGAAAGTTGCCTTAGGCCAGCTTCCATAAGTACTCCATTTTAGATACTCTTTTTGGTGCTCTGTGTGTGCGCATATATATATATATACATATATATATATATGTATGTGTATATGTATATATATGTATGTATATGTGTATAAGGATATGTATGTGTATATATATGTGTGTGTGTGTATATATATATCTCACAGTATTAACAACCCAATTCCACTTGCTTGGAAGGCTGCTGGCAGCTAGTTTTGGCTTACCTTTACCACTTCTGACATATTTCCTTTCAGTTTTTTAAGCTGCCTTTTATCACCAAAAGCTTTCAACACAAATGGCCTTTTCTGGCTTTTTATTTCCTTACATTGTTTTGTTTTGGGTTTTTTGGGAGGGGGGGTTGTTGTTGTTATTGTTTTGATCAGACCTGAAATACAAACTGAAAAAGGTCAGTGTAAAAGGTTTACAAGTCTTGTCCTTTCCTTAAGTGACAACATACCTTTTCTCTTGACTTCAGGGCTAAGTCACTGAACATTGATGCCTGGCTCACATTATCGAGAATATATCATTTTTATCAATCATGACTCTTGCAAATCTTATCAGGCATCATCGACCTCATCTAGAAAATGCAAGTGAAGTGATTGGTTCAGATGGAGGCCTGAGTTGTAACTACCATATTCTCCAAGTCCCAAAGACCGAAACTACAAAGAGAGGGTCATTTATTCCATCACCATGGGGGAAGCTTCAGGTGTAGGAATGTCTTCACCAATAGCAGATTATAAAGTACAACCTGGCTTGGTCTTAATGGGGAAATCCTAGGGAGTTGCCTCAGCCATTAACTAAATTTGAGGGAGAGGGACAGAATGTAAATTCTTTCTGATTGGAACCCAGTATGCTATCCACAATCTACCTCATGCCAATCAACCCAAGTTTAGTTATTGTCCAGTCATGTCCAATTCTTTGTGACCCTATTTGGGGTTTTTCTTGGCAAAGATGCTGGGAGGGGTTTGTCATTTCCTTCTCTAGATCCTTTTACAGCTGAGGAAACTGAGGCTAACAAGATTAAGTGACTTGTCCAGGGTCACACATTCAGTAAATGTCTGAGGCCAGATTGGAACTCAGGAAGATGAGTCTTCCTGACTTCAGGTCTGGTGTTCTATCTGAGGTCTAGGGGTGTTGGGAACCCCAAAATTTAAGGGCAAATGATGCAAGTCCTACCTCAAGTGAATTCAACCCAAGCCTTCTTTCAGTCAGAGACAAGGTTTATTAAAACACTAGTTGGGGTGGGTGAGATTTTAAGACTCCACACTATTTGTGACACTTGTATTGACAAGCAGGCCAGACTCTTAAGGAATCTGAGCACTTTGATGGAGGCAAGATGGACCGTTTACACAGAAGACTGTGGTAAGATCTGGAGATGATCTAGGAGTGGCCAAGTAGTCTGGGATGAATGGGAGATAACTGAAGGGGCCTAGATGAAATTAAGGAGTGATAATCTAGAGTGGGGCCAGGTGCAGACCATGAGAGCCACCAGGAAAGGGCAGTTGAAAGGATTAACTGGGAAAGACTGTGTGTCCCTGGCCTTTGACCTGAGCCACATGGAAAGTCCAGGGCTTTTTAGGGGTCCGTCATTAGCCCCCTATCATATCCACTGTTCTACTTAGCTGCCCCAGGCCCGAATAACTGCAAAAGTCCTTAGACCTCTTTCCTGCAGCTGTAAACTGATTCTTTGCTCATAGAACTGCAATGGTTGGAGTTTCCTCCTCTGTACAATAAGGAGGCAAGCTAGGTGATCTTTGAGAGTCCTTCTTACTCTATAGCCATAGATCTATGAGTCTAAAGGGAGTCAAATTTTATAATCATAGAATTACTGGGTTGGCCTATTAAAGTAAATGACTTTCTAGCTAGAACCACTAAAAAGCAGAATTAATTAGTGAGCTCCCCATTACTGAAGGCATATAAGCACAAGACTAGTTTGTCATCGAATTTAGAACATCAAAGTTCCTTACAGGTATATGAAACTAGAAAAGGCCTAGATCAATTCCCTCATTTTACTGATGAAGTAATTGAGGTCTTTAAGGGGAAAGTAATTTGCCTAAGATTAGAAAGGTAAATAAATAGTAGAGCTAGAAGTCAGACTTGGACCCTTTGACTTCAAGTTCAGTTCTCTTTTCCATGACAGTACTCTGACTTGTAAAGAATGCTATCAACAATTCTTTTTGTGGTGGCAAAGAATTGGAAATTGAGGAAATGCCCACCAATTGGGAAATGGCTGAACAAGTTGTAGCATATGAATATAATAGAATATTATTGTGCTGTAAGAAATGATGAGCAGGATGATTTCAGAAAAACCTGGAAAGACTTACATGAACTGATATAAAGTGAAGTGAGCAGAACCAGGAGAACTGTATACACAGTAACAGATGAACAACCATGAACAACCATGAATGACTTGGATTCTCAGCAATACAATGATCCATGACAATCTCAATGGACTCATGATGAAAAATGCTATCTGCCTCCAAAAAAAGAACTGATGGAGTCTGAAAATGGACTGAAGCATGCTATTTTTCTCTTTCTTTCTTTTTGTTTGAGTATTTTCCCCCCACAAAATGACTAATATAGAAATACATTTTACATGATTGCAATAGCAATTGTTTCCTGTCTTGACCAAAAACTGAGTTCCTTCCCCTCCCAGACTGATATCTTTGGGATGGTAAATTGGATTATCTTTAGCCTCAAATCTTACCTAGCCCTTAGTCATTGAATAGCTGAAGTAGTCTTGGACAAGCTGAGACCTGGGAAAGACCTTAACTTAAAAAGGCCACTGCATCCTGGGCCATCACCAATCATCTTGACCTTTGTCTTTCCACTGAACTCTGATGACTCTGGAGGAGAGAAGGAGGCTGACAACTTTGTGCAGCTCTGCCTCACCAAAATCCAATTCATGCGCAAGTCAAGACATTACCTTCATCATGTCATTGGTCCTCTTTGAGAATGAAGGACAAACAGCAGACAACAAATGTATAACCCATATCAGATTGCTTACAATCTGGGAGGAGGGAAGGAAAGGAGGATGGGATAGAATTTAGAGCACACTTTAAAAAAATTAATGTTAAAAATTATTTTTGCATGTAATTGGGGTGTTAATAAAAAAAGTTTTTTAAAAGAATGTTACCAAGGGGATTCAAGTTTTAGGCAGGAATTGAACTAAATGACCTTTAAATAAAAAATTTAAAAAAACCTTGCCAATTCCAAGAATCCTGTGACTTAGCCCATGAACACTTATAAGTTGTTGGAAAAACAGATTAAATAACTGTATTCTTTCAATCCCCACTCTTTATAAGAGGGTTTTTTGATTGTTTGCTTTAAAGGTATTGTGGGAATATAAAAAAGGAAGAAAGCATAGTCTTTGGGGGCTTGTAGTTATACTTTAATCAACAAGCATTTATTGAATGACTGCTTTGCATGAGGCTCTATGAAGTATACAAAGATGAATAAGACAGAGTCTCCACCCTTAAAAATGCATAAGTAGTCAAGGGAAAACAACTGAGACATAACAGGATAGCTATGAATACCTATGTGGTTTGGAAAAGTGGCTAAAGTTCTATGCCTGGAGTGCATCAACCTGTATTCAAATCCTGCCTCACTAGTAACTATGTGACTATGAGCAAGTCACATAATCTCTCAGTTTCCTCATCAAAAAAATATGAATAAAAGTGCTCATCTTAACTACCTCAGAGGGTTGCTTTAAGGTAAATATTCCATAAACCTTAAAATGTGATATAAATGGGAACTATCACTTTTAAATCTTAAAGAGCTATCTAAATATGAACGGTTATTATATGCCAAGTGAGTGAATGGTAATGCTGCTAAAGGACTTCCAAAGAGGTATAGCTGCAAAGGCTTGGATTCCAGTTAATTGGCTTTTCATACTAATATCTGCTTCTGTGCTAACTGGTAAAAGCTTGAGGCAATAGTATTTGCTTTGTTATTCTCTCTAATCCAACATATGGTCTAATTTTCTTTGTCCTATGGTATTTTAAAAGTATAATGTAAATAGTTCAGAGAAGACAATGTTCTAAGATTTAGGAAGAGGTAGGAATCTGTCAAGTAGGCTACTTTCTTATATAGTGTCTCCCAAGGCCTATTTTTCGAATCCCATTTATGATGTCAGGCAGGGTTCTTAGAAGGCAGTTGAATACTATCCTCAATGTTCTTGGGGTAACTTTGAAGGATCACTGCAGTTTCTAGTACTATGGGTCATGAGCCCCCATCAGTATGTTTCACATCAATCAGCCAGACTTAATTAGCTTTGAGAAAGGGTATTTATTGAGCAAATATAACAAGGATAGTTGTTACAGAAACAATGTACCTGAGGTAGAGTGAGCTCAAATTTATAGCAAAATATTAGTGAAATACACATATTGGGAATTCATGTGTCAAAGGAGTGACTCACAACTACTGGTTACTGAAAGTCCTTTTCTTCCTTCATAGTTACCTTTTAGGATAACTTTCTACTGAGGACTCAGGGCCAATACCTTCATAGAATCCCAAAGGTGCCTCTCCTCTTTGTGTCTAGTCGGTCCTCAGAGTGTTTCTCAGCTTCTGATGCAGCCACAGCCATTGACCACCATGGTTCAAAGATGCTTCTGCAGACTCCAGTGGACATTAATTCTTATACCAGTGGTTTCTTCAGGTCTTCCTACCTTCAACTTCAAAAAGTTCACAAGATCATAACCATGTCAATTGCATCTCTAGATAGTGCCTTTTCTTGGAAGAACTTTTGTTTGATGGTAGCATGTCTTTCTCTACCCCTGAAGGGATATATTGATTTCTACCACAGCTAGTTCTGATTAGTGAATCCAATGAAGTAGTTGCATGCATCCTAATTCACACTATTTAAAGTTATAATCCTATAAACTGTGATCATTCTGATTCAATGGAAATATACAATGAAAACTTTAATAATGTAACTACTTCATGAGATTCATTATTCATACTAGTTAGGACCTACCTATAGTCTAGTCTCTCAGGTAGCACGGTCAATGGGGAGAGGGAAGATGTAGAGAAACATACCTACTCCGGAAACAATTTGTCTTTAGGGGCCTGGAATCCTTCCCTCCTGAATTTGGAGTCCTCTCCTACTTGACTGACTGACTCTGAATTAGTTTGCTATTTTCATATTGTAACCAAGAGGCACGTCTTGATCTTCCTCAACAAGTCACAAGATATTTCCTATGTCATTTGTCTTTATCAAACACTCGAAAACCCTGTGATCTTTTCAAATTGATTAAGGATTTATTTTCACCCAGTTTACTTTTGAGTGATTGATTCAGCAGAGATGTCTAGACCTTCTGTAATTAATTAAGATGAGGGTGGACTTCCTTCACAGCCTTCAGACGCTGAGCAACTCAAGTATAGCATTTTCAAGCAGGAAGGAAAAATATTTATTATTGTCAGTGAGCAAATAATCCAATCCAGTCCCATAAATATTTATAACACACCTACTATGTGCCAGGCATTGGGCTAAGTGCTGGGAATACAATTAATAAAAAGAAAGACATTCCCTGTTCTTAATGAGCTTACAATCTAAAGGAAGAGACAGCACACAAAAGGAGTCAGGAAAGGGGGTGGGAGAGGCACCAGAGGGCATCTTGTTTTGTCAAATTGAGACCAGGCAGGGAAACAGATGCAGAGTAGAGTGAGCTTAACCCACCTCAACAGAGCAGTCATGGGTAGAATGTTTTGCTTCCCCCTAGTGGAAAGAGGGAACAGTGTGCCCTGATTCCTCAGAGAGGAGTCTGTGTCTTGAGAAAGGTCATAGTGGCTTTCATTTTGCATATGAGGAAGGCATGGAGAGGGGAAGGGACTTGTAGATCAGAGAATGAAAGAACATTAAAGCTAGTTGGGAATATAGAGATCATGCAAGTCATGGCAGACTCTTTGTCCTTTAGCATTCTACTCTTGCCTTATGATTCATCACAAACCTCTTCATTCATTTTTATTTTTAAATTCCAGTTCCTAGAAAATTGCTATATGACAACCTGTCTCTGTGTGACAACACTTTGTGCATTCAATCTACTGAGGAGGTGGAATTAGAGCACCTCAAAGCTCTAAATCTATGATTGGTTTTGTATTAACAGCAAGTAGCACACAGCTAGTAGGTACTTAACAAATGCTCTTTAATTGATTTTCCTTACTGGATATTTGATGATAAAAATACATATAAACCACTATCATTATTAATTTTAAATGATCACAAGTGCCCTAAGAGCTTTGTTGTTGAATTGTTTCTGACTCCTTTTGACCCCTCAGGAGGTTTTCTTGGCAAAGATACTGGAGTGGATTGCTGTTTCCTTCTCCAGATCATTTTTCAGATGAGGAACTAAAGCAAAGTTAAGTGACTTGCCCAGGGTCACACAGCTAGTAAGTGTCTGAGGTCAGATTTGAATTCATGTCTTTCTGACTCCAGGCCTAGAGCTCTGTCCACTGTACCAACTAGCTGCCCAAGACCAGGAAGTCTTATTTTCATTTTTGTATCCTTGTACATAGTAAAAACTAGAATGATACAATGGGAAAAGAGCCAGATTTTGAGTCAGGAAAACCTAGGAAAGAACTAAGATGAGAACTACTGTAACTACACCCCTAAGATTTTCCTCTCTAGTCATGGGCATAGTGCTCTACTTAGAGTCCTGAGGACACAGGTCCAAATCCCACTTCTGGGACTTATTCTCTGTGTGAAAATGGGAAGACCCTTAATGTCCCTGAGCCTCAGCTCCTTCATAAAACAGGGGGTAGAAACCCACTTGACAGAATTGTTATCAAGATTCAATGAGATTATAGATTTCAAGTACTTTTCTAGCCTTAAAGGTGGGAGTAAATACCTGTAATAGCACCTCACAGAGGTGGATTACAGGAATGGAATTGTATTGGAATGAATTGTCTGGACAAACTGAGGCACAGAGAAGCCAAAGAACCTATCCAAGGTCATAAAATCATATCAGAGTTTGGGCCTGAACTCAGAGATTCTGGCATCAAAACCACTACCCAAACTCCAGAATTCATGAAGCATTCACAGCTGATCAACAGAGAGACAAAAAGGAAAGGCTTCTTTTTTTCCCCTCCAAATTGCCTAATTGTCTGTAAATATAGAGCAAAAGGAGATGTGTTTAAGAGAAAGGGCTAAGACTTATCTTTCTGAGCATTCTTGGCAATCGTTTGGTAGATAATAGGGCTAATATTTAAGTCCACAGACTTACTGTCTGAAAAAACAAACCCCTTTGAAGTGGCTTATGAATAAGGTCTTTTTTTTTAACTTACTCTTTTCTTATGTTGTAAGCTGCACCATGCTCCTAGGCAGAAGTATCGCTGATGTGGGTGTGTTGACTGGCCACTGCATCAAATATTCATCAAGTCACAGATGGGAATCTACAAAGAGTGTGCAGAGTGGTCTAGTGTATCCCCTATGTTCTGCGGGAAGCAGTTTTGAACCGAGCAGCAAGACACAGGCATTTCAAGGTATACCAGTGTGCCTATTGACTTCAAGTGCTAACCCATTTAAAACAGGTTAAATGGGGGCATATTTTAAACGAGCTGCCTGCTCTCATATGCATGAAGTGAGTTGGCAGAAGATGTTGATTTCTCTGTTTCAGTGAAGAGCTGTTGTTGTTGTTGTTTTTAAAATTTGGCTTGTTTTTGGCAACTTAACATCCTTGTTACTTGCAACTTTTCTCTATTATAATAGCCATGATCTTATTGATGTTATCTCCAGTATTTTGGGGGGACACTGGAGAGAAATAAAGATCTCTCTAGTGCTGACAACTGGTTACTGGGTTCAATAGAATTTATAATTAGTAACCACAATGATAACTCTGGCATATCAATATCTTTTCCCTAACAATAAGCAGGCCTTCTATTTCCTGCAGATATAGGATACGACATCAGCACAAACATTGGTCTCCTTAGCTTTGACTTTAACTGAGCTAACTGGTCCACAGAAAAGGATGAATAGTGGGTGTGATTTTTTTTTTCTAGAATGATCTCTCCATTTAGTGTTCCAATATGCCAGCATTGTGCTGTTTTGAAGGAACCCTATTGCCTAAAGCCCTGGATTTGAAGTGAAAAAGCCTGACTCTGCCACTTACAACCAGGTTGACCTTGGACAAATCACCAAACTTCTCTGGGCCTCAGTTCTCTCATCTGTAAAATGAGGAGGTGGGAACAGATGGTCTTGAAAGTCCTTTCCAATGTGTCTTCCTTTAATCAAAAAAGTAATAATATTCATTATAGATCACTTAAAAATACAAACAGGTAAGGGGCGGCTAGATGGTGCAGTGAGTAGAGCGTCGGCCCTGGAGTCAGAAGGACCTGAGTTCGAATCTGACTTCAGACACTTAAGGCACACACAAACAAAAACCTAGCCATGTGACCTTGAGCAAGTTACTTAACCCCAATTGCCCACCAAAAAGAAAAAAAAATATAAACAGGTACCACATCCTGAATCCTATAGGCACTAAGCTAAGGGAATCACTTTAGAGAATGAGGCAACTTCCTCTCCTTTGCCCCCAATCAGTTTTTTGCCTTATCTCATCTTTTAGACCTGTAGAATACTTGTGTTCTGTATAAGGACCATAGAGCATTCTAGAGATAAAATTCAAAGAGATAAAATTTCTTGTCCAAGATCTTCCACACAGATAGTAAAAAAGGCATAATTTGAACCCAGGATTGCTGACTCTGAACTCTTTCCATTATATCAGGCCACCTTTTATTTATAAATGACCCTTTCTGTCATCCCCAAGTCAGAACTGAAAATTCTTTGAATGGCAATTTTTAATCCTCTTCTCCTCCCTACGCTTACTTCCATGGCCACACTGGTTACATTTTTTAAATGGTGCTATGGATTAATTCACAATTGTGCCTCATTTTAAAGCAAATATGACATGTGAACATAAATTAGGGGATAATCCTTTACTTGACCAAATGAGTCTTTCATATCTCTGAAGGTCTTTAAGAAAAAAATGGGTAACTATTTGTAAGGGATGCCCATCAAATAAGGCTTGAACGAAATGGCTTCTGAAGTCTCTTCAAGTTCTGTGATTCTAACATTAGTTTTGGTTGTAGTGGGAAGAATAAGTGTAGACTTGGAGCCTAGTGAGAACTGGAGTCAAATCCTTGCCCAGATGCTTATTAACTGTGTGACCACAGGCAAATTAATTCAATTGTCTAAATCTCAGTTTCCTCATCTATAAAATGGGGATAATAACACTTGCACTATCTGCCTATCCCACATGGTTGATGTGAGGCAAAGTGCTTTATATACTATAAAGTGCTATGTAAAGCACAAGTTATAATTATTATCAAGTGACTTGCTAAAGGAAGGTCACTCAGCTAGTAATTGGCACTATATAAATGTGTTATTATAATTACAAAAAGATTTGCTCCAGGGTTCTTTTAAATTTTAATGGTATTCAATTTACGAAAATTTGATTTGCAGACAACTTTTCAGGAATAAGTCTACTGTTGTAATGGTGGGGCTGCCTGGATGAGCCCTTACCCTCCCTCCTCATCTTAAACCTTGACCCCATGATTCCATCTGGTGGCCCTTCCCCAAGTGGGTATGGAAATAGCATTAAGTGAAGGGAAAAGTCCTCTCTCGACCTAGCCATCAGGACTGCCTGCAGGAGTCAGGGGCTGGACTGGCTCTGTGACTGACACAGGGTCAGCAAATTGTGCCCCTTGATTAAAGCAAGAAGCTTGGGGCCTATGTGAATTGCATGTAGCACGATGCAGACACTGGAGGCCAACTGAGCCTCAGGCACACTGCACTGCCTTGGCAGCCTTCCTTTTAAAGCTTCATGTTGGCTTGTCAACCTCATCATCCTAAACCAGTTAAACAAGCAATTTATTAGACTGGCAGTCTAGATACGCTGTTACTCTAGTCAGAGAAATGTTGGATTTTCCTCTTTGAATGGTACTCTAATAAGTTTTCTAGAAGAAAGAGGGCATGTGTGTCTGCATATGTATGTGTGATATGCATGTGTGATAGGAGAAATTATTCTCTTGGTCATGAACAGTCAGACGTATTAATATCTGGGTCATTTTTTTATCTAGTAGTTTATTAAAAGTTTGGGTTTTCCAAAATAAAAGCATTTTTCAATGCCAGCCTGATATGATGAATCAGAAATGCCTGGGCTCAAGTCTTGCCTCTGATGTACACTAGCAAGTACGTATCAGTAATGACCATGGGCAAGTCATTTAACTGCACAGTGCCCCACCCTGGCACCTCTCTAAGACTCTGAGTTACCTATATGCATCTATTGAGGGTTTTTCCCCAAATGGATTTCCCTACTTTGATGAAATCACAGGTCTGGACCAAAAAAAATTTTAAGGTGTCGTTATCATCTTGTCATGATGAAAAAAATGAAGCACAGAAAGAGTTGAATTCAACTTTAAGTAGAAATCGTGAAAATGATACTGTGGGGCAGCTAATAGAGCACCAGCCCTGGAGTCAGGAGGACCTGAGTTCAAATCTGGCCTCAGACACTTCACACTTACTAGCTATGAGACCTTGGGCAAGTCACTTAACCCCAATTGTCCTGCCTCCCCCCTCCAAAAAGATTTTTAAAAAAAAGGAAATGGTACTATTTTATGCACTCAACTCCACAGATATTAATGTCTTCACTCATCAGCATTGGAAGGGATCTTAGGGCTGACAGTCCAAATGTTTCTCCCTCCCTTTACTCTTCATGCTTGAAATAAACTTTGTATATAGTCTTTTTTTGAAATCAAACATCTATAAAATCAAGTCTGCTTTTCTTTTTTTTCAATCAAGGACACCTTCATGATTAATTTGAAATCTCTTTTAAAAAGGTAAAATTTTCTTTCTAAAAAGTTGACTAGAATGGAATTTAAAGAATAATTCCTTCTGGTTAAATCTGAAGCAATGGAAAGATCTTACTATACAAATATTCTCTGGATTTATAGTAATTCGTTGTGTTAAATACATATGAAAGTGCTTTGGAAAATATAAAGCATGATATAGACCAGGAGTTCTTAGCCTGGAGTCCAGGGATAGATTTCAGGGGTCCCTCAATGTGGATAAGGAAAAAACAAGCAAACCTCCATTTACCTTGAGGGCAGCTAGGTGGTGAAGTGGAGTCAAGAAGACTAATCATCCTGAGTTTAAATCCAGTCATAGACATTTACTACCTGTGGGACCCTAAACAAGTCACTTACCACTGTTTGCCTCAGTTTCCTCATCTGTAAAATAAACTTGGAGAAGGAAATGGCAAACCACTCCAGTGTCTTTGCCAAGAAAACCCCAAATGGGGTCACAAAGAGTTGGAAACAACTGAACAACAACCACTATGTACCCTGCAATCTAGTGATATTGGTCTACTTTCTGTTCCTCATACAAGACACTACATCTCCAGACTACTGGAATTTCCGCCAGCTGTCATCTCATTCCTGAAATTCTCTCTCTCCATATGTCATCGTCCCGGCTTCCCTGGATCCCTTCAAGTCCCTAAAACTCCATCTTTTACAGATATCCTTTCCCTTTACAGATATCCTTTCCCTTTACAGATATCCTTTCCACTAATGCTAGTGCTCTCCCTCTATTGATTATTTCCAACGCATCCTGTATACATCTTATTCACAGATAGTTTTCATGTTGTCTTCCCCATTAGACTGTGAGCTCCTTGAGAGTAGGGATTGTATTTTGCCTGATCCCCATTACTTAACACAATGCCTAGAACATAATAGGTCATTAATAAATGCTCGTTGACTTAGTAACTAATCTCTAACTGAAATTTAACGTTTCTTTCAATTATTATTTAAAAATAAAACATTCTGAGAAGGTGTCCGTAACTTCACCAGCATGCCAACAGGGTCTATGACACACAAAACGGACAAGAACCCCCAAATAGATTTGATTAGAGGCAGCCTATCACAGTAGATAGAGTGGGCCTTAGAACCAGAAAGTCCTGGGTTCAAATGTCACTTTTGACACATGTTGTCTATGTAACCCTGGACAAGTCATTGAACCCATCATCACTCTGGGCAACTCTCTAAGGTTATAAGTTTCTGAGAAAGTACCAATATGCATTGTAGAAGGAGTTTCTCCACCTAGGAGTTCCCTATACCAATGAAATCACAGATCTAGTCCCTATCCCTGTAAAAATCAAAGCTTTTTAAGGGCATGGGCTTTTTTCCTATTTTTATCTTGTTATATTTAGCACCAAATATATGAACATAAATAGGCATTTAATAAATGCTTGTTGAATGAATGAATCACTGCTTCTATCATTACTATTATTTTCGTTATGTTCACAATAAAATCCTGCTGAAATGACTCACTGAGGTATGACTACATAGCCCTGGATTCTCTTGGGCTCAAAGCACAGGCAAATCCTATCAAGCTATTGAAAAACTGCAAGTAAATGCCAGTGAAAGATGGGTGCTCACTTATGGTCTGAGGACTAGCCTAGTTAAATTTGAAGAGAGTTGGCAATCAAAGAAGTTAAGGTTTTATGTTGAATTGCTCATCTTCCCAGTAAGGGTGGGTGATGAGGGAAGAAGGGAAAGAATCTGGAATTCAAAGTTTTAAAATCAAATGTTTAAAAAATTATATATATATATACATATATATATGTATGTGTATATATATGTATGTATATACATGTATAATATGTGTGTATATATATATATATATATTTACATGCACTGGGAAATAACATATACAGGGACTGGGGTATAGAGATCCATCTTGCCCTACTGGAAAGGAGGGGGAATGAGGGAGGATATAGGACAGAGCAGATTGAGGGAGGGGGTATTCAGTGGGATCACTGTTCTGGGGTGGTGGGTAGGGGAAAGATGGGGAGAAAATTTGTAACTCAAAATCTTTTTTTTTTTTTGCTTTTTGGAGGGCAATTGGGGTTAAGTAACTTGCCCAAGGTCACACAGATAGGTTTTTGTTTGTGTGTGTTAAGTGTCTGAGGTCAGATCGGAACTCAGGTCCTTCTAACTCCAGGGCCAGCGCTCTACTCATTGCGCCACCTAGCTGCCCCCAACTCAAAATCTTATAGAAATGAATGTTGTAAATGAAAAATAAACATAACATTTTAAAAATGTATGGTTTGTGGCAGTTAAGTGGCACAGTGAATAGAGCACTGGCCCTGGAGTCAGGAGAACCTGAGTTTAAATTATTTTACTCCAAACCTCAGACACATGACACACTTAATAGTTGTGTGACCTTGGGCAAGTCACTTAACCCCAATTGCCTTGCCACACCCCCTCAAAAAAAAGTATGGTTTTCAGGTACAGCAATGCATGAGGACTGTCTACTAAGTCATAGAGGGTTTTCAACCTGTATTTTATCAAAGGGAAGAACATACATCAGTATAATCACAGTTCCTTGAAGTGTTTCTACTATTGTTATTCAACTGAAAATTATACATTTTCATTTAACTTTCAGCCCTTACTTCTTGGCATTTAAATGTTTCAAACTGTTACACATAGGTAATCTAGGTTAGTAACTATTGATTCCAACTTAATTTTGTTAGGTATGCTATAGAAGGAGTTTGCAGTCAGGTATGGATCAGACTATCAGGGGTGGGGAACCTTAGGCCTCAGGGCCACATATGGCCTCAAGGTTACAGGTTCCCCACCCCTGGACTAGATGGCCTCTGAGGGAGGCCCCTTCTAACACTGAGTGTCCGGGAATTATTAAGCAGAGTCTGTGGGCTCAGAGCAGGGGAAATAAGAATTAAGAAGGCATAATCTCTGCCTTCCAGGAGACTTTTTGGTGCTTCTGTAAAAAGTATGCATTCCTACATTATTTCATATCTCCAGAGAGAAACTAAGGCTTATGTTTTTTCACCTTTACAGTCCCACTCAGCCAGTTCTTTGAAGATTAGTCTACTTGACAATGTAAATACAAAACCAAAAACCTCCAATAAATCCAAAACTTACTTCTAGAATTGCCACCTACAAAAGCTAGAAAAAGATATATCTGCATGATTGATTTGAGGACCAAATATTGTATGTTACAGTTGATCAAATTTTTTTAGAATTTATGGCATACTAACCTCTACTGTGAAGAGTCAGTCAGAGATTGGAGCTGTTCCATTTCTGAGTTAAGGTAGTTCACCCCTCCTTAAGTAGCCTCCTGGCTCCTGTTCTCAGTGTTCAACATATGCCAGGCTTAGTACAGATGCTTTATTGGTTTAGCCCAGAAGTATCAAACTCATGGCAGCTGCCCACAGATCTCATGAGTACAACCTGATTAAAATTTATTAAGCACCTACAATGTGCCAAGTACAGTGCTAAGGACTCAGGACACAAAGAAAGGTAAAAGATAGTCCCTGTTTTCAAGGAGTTCACAGTCTAATGGCAGAGACAACATGAAAACAAAGATATACAATCAAACTACAGACGGGATAGATTAGAAATAATCAACAAAGGGGGGCAGCTAGGTGGTGCAGTGAGTAGAGCGTCGGCCCTAGAGTCAGAAGGACCTGACTGCAAACTCCTATAGCATACCTAACAACCGACCTGAGTTCGGATCCAGCCTCAGACACTTAACACACACAAACAAAAACCTAGCCATGTGACCTTGGGCAAGTTACTTAATCCCAATTGCCCTCAAAAAAAAAAAAAAAAGAAAGAATCAACAAAGGGAAATTATGATGGAATGAATATAAGAATGAGGGAATGAGTGCTGAATTTTGAGCTGGAAGGGAACATAAGAACTTGAGTTTGTAAAATGGAGGAAGTCATCTAGTCTAACTCCTCTGCCTCGCCACCCTCCCATTTTACAGATGAAAACCTGAGGTCCAGAGAGGTGAAATGACCTGCCTGAGTTTACACAGGCCACAAGAAGCCAAATCAGGATTTTAATCCAGATCCTCAGATTACAAGTCAGAGCTCTCCCTAGTGTACCCATCCTCCCCACTGCACAGTATTTTCTTCTAGCTAAACCTCCTCATTATGGAGGACACTAAAGCCTAGAGAAGAAAAGTGAGGTTTGCCTAACATTGCACAGGCATCCAACAGCCCATGTGGAATTCAAACTCACATTTTATTTTACTCCAAATTCAGAGGTCATTAACTATGAATCTTTTTGATGGTTAAATGTCCACAAATAGCTGCTCAGACTTCGATTTCACTGTATCTCCCATATCCTGTGCCTCAGCTTCCTTTACCTCTCCTTTTTTTCAAACAAGACTGATGACATGGTCATGCAACAGCTCAGCAGGGGCCCCACCACGCCCATGAGTCATCCTGGCATCGTGCCCTTTCCGCTGGGCTCCTAGCATCCACTGCCATCTGGTACATACACATACCACACACACATGCACATATACATGCCCACAAACACACATGCACAGGCACAGGCACATCCTCTTTTCTGGTCGTTGGTATGTGCTCCAGAAATGATCAGAAGTGGACATGCTTCTACTGACTTAAGCTGGACCTACAGTTCCTCCTTCTCTAAAGAAATGATGGGCGAATTTCAAAAGATAAGTTTCCACTAGCTCAGCCTGTGCAGTGAGAATTAAAATGCTTTTCTACTGAGTGGCAAAGGAAGAGGGAGATGAAAAAGGCCTATCAGCCAAGCCTGCCCCTTCTCGGTCTTCAGTCAAAGCTGCCTCATCAGCTTCCAAAGTGTCTGGTGCTTTCTCGCGGCAGGAGATTAAAATGCTTTTTTTCCAGACATGATAGCTTAGGTCCTCCCCAAACAGTGGGGAACTGTCTGTCTTCCACTGAAATCTTTCATCTTCGTTTACATTTCTTACTTTCAAGCTTAATCAATTTATGGTGTTCAGAGGTGGTATATCATGGCATCTGCATAGATGAATGGGTGGGAGGGGTGGCAAAGGTTGGGAAGAAGAAAATAATGATAGCAGGACTCCTCATGACACCTCACTTGTGTGCTGGAAAAACTGTCCATTTATCTGTCAGGATTAGACTTTCCTCCTACAGTAGACATATTTGGACTAGAGACATTAGTTAACAAAGCAGTGCTATAGATGTTATGACACTGAACTGAGAGTCAAGAGAACTGGGCTCTGGACCTGACTCTGCCAGCTGTGTGACCTTGGGCAAGTTGTCTCTGTTCTCTCATCCTCAATTACCTCATCTATAAAATTGGGGGGATTAGATTAAAATTAGACTAGATTAAGATACTGATGACAACTGCTTAGAGGGGCCTTGCCCCAATGGAGGCAGTCACAGGCAAACAGAAACAGCCAAATGAATGATAAATCCACAACTGTGGTTCTGACACCAACTGAATTCTGTCACAGCTCAGCTATCTCCTCATTGTGCCATCGGCTAATGCCACTCCAGATAAATTCTGGCGCCCCTGTCCATGGGAACCTTGGACTCTCCCCCTAGATCTGAGAACTTTCTCTTATCTTGCCTGGAAGCAGACCATCTTGTCTTTTCTTATCCATCACTCTACTGTTTGTGCTTTTTCCTCCTCCCTACTAGTTCCTTTATATGTATGTCCTTCCCCCATTAGAATATAAGCTCTTTGGGGGCAGGAACTGTCTTGTTTGCTTTTATTTGTATTCCCAGCACTTAGCACAGTGTTTGACACATAGTATTTAACAAATGTTTTTCTGTCCATCATGTATCTATCTATTATCTATTTTTTTATCTATACATCTATGTTTTTATTAATAATTAATTAATTATTACTTAACCTTCTTTTGAGACTATAGTCTCCTCACTCTAGATTGGTACATTTATTGAAGGCTTCAGCCTCCCTCTGTCTACTTCAAGATGAAACTACATAGATTCTAAACTTCCTTGGGCCACCTCAGACTGATCTATGTTCCAGATAGAGCTGATTTTCCAGGGTAGGCTTCTAGGTACAGCTTTATTTCCCAGAATTGGAGGAAGAGCAGAAAACAAGTATGGCAGAAAAGTCAAACCCACATCTTGTATCCTTTTTGTGTAAGTGTTCCATCAGTGGTTTCCATGCTGTTAAAAAAGCCCTATGGCTCTTTATTCCCTTTGGGATAAAATATAACTCTGCTGCTTGGCATTTGAAGTCCTTAACAATATGGCATGGGGCTATATTTCCAGAAATATCATTCCCCTTCATGGATGCTATGGTCCAGCTGAACTGGTCCATTTGCTATTTCCTGAATATGGTATTCAATCTCCTCCCACCATGCCTTTGAACAAGTTGTCCTGAGTGACTAGAATGGACTCTCTTCTCACCTTTACTCCTTAGAATCTTTAATGTTCCTCAAAGTTCAATTCAGAGATCATTCCTTGCCCCCAGAAGTTCTCTCATATCCCCTTAGTTGTTAGCATTCTCTCCCTCCTTAACTTATTTTTTATTTACAGATAGTGTTTCCATGGGAATGCCAGTGCTAGGACAATTCCTTCTTGATTTAGTTGCCAATGTGGCCTGGATTGTTTGGACTGCAGATGTGATATCAGACATTGGAGTGGTGCACAGGACTCAAAGGTGGAGGGGAAAGGCAGAGAAATGGCATCTAGGGAGGACATCCACACCAGTGGCTCTGCCATTGTCAGGGTCAGACTTATGGCACCTTATGAATGTTAGTTTCTGGAGTATTCAAGCAATACCCCTTTTCAAAGAAGAGATAAATAGAGATCAGCATGAACCAATCCATGGAGCAGAGTTTTGGAACCCTAGAGCAGCACTGTACTTCAGGGACCCCTGAAGCTAGATGTGCTTCTGTTCAATTTTCCATGCAGCTGAAACAGTGAAAATCATTCAGTTTCTACAGTGCTCTCCAGCCTCAGTGTGGATAATCCATTGTGGGTCATTGGCTTTGTCCTGCTTTTGGTTTCCTGGAAGCTGATAGTTTTATTATAAGAAACCCAACTTTTGGGTCAGTTCTTGATATCTAGGAGACTCAAGAAAGTAGAAATAAACTCCAACTTGAAAGGGGTATAACAAACCAGTTGGTGGGGGGAGTTCTTGGTACTTGGGAAACTAAAGAAAGTAGAAATGGACTCCAGCATGATAAGGGCTGGCCCCCTGAATGACATACCATGATTAATGCTGACTCCTAGATCCAAGGTTCTTAACTTGGGCTCCATGAGGTTCTTTTTTATAGTTAGATAATATATCTCAATAAAATGGATTTCCTTTGCAATTCTATGCATTTTATTTTATGCATTTAAAAAACATTATTCTGAGAAGGGATCCATAACCTTTGCCAGACTGCCAACACAAAAAAAAGCCAAGAACCTCTGTTCTACACAAAGAACCTGGGATGAAACTGTGAGGGATGAAGTGCTGGAGATTGACTGTCACTTATTCCAAATCCTGAAGCCTCAGAAGAAAGCAGGTCCCTGTAAAAGAATGTACAGGATACACTTATTACATGTGTTTACATATTGTATCCCTTAGGAGATGTCAACTTCTTGAGGATAGGGACTTTTATTCATCTTTTTTTTTATCTTACCACAATGAATTGCACATAGTAGGTTCTTACTAAACAAATATAATAATTGAAGATTGAATTTTTTTTTTTTTTGCTTTTTGGAGGGCATTGGGGTTAAGTAACTTGCCCAAGGTCACATGGCTAGGTTTTTGTTTGTGTGTGTTAAGTGTCTGAGGCTGGATCCGAATTCAGGTCCTTCTGACTCCAGGACTGGCACACTACTCATTGAGTCACATAGCCGCCCTTGATGATTGAATTTTAATGAGCTGAGTTGTAGTTAGGTTAAAGTCATAGAATATTAGAGTGGGAGGGGACCTTAGAGGTCATGTTTGACCTATACCTGAAAAAAAAAATCGCTCCTATGACATCCTTGACAAGAGGTCATTTAGCCTCTGATTAAAGACCTCCAATGAGGAGAGATACCCACCACCTGCTGAGACAGGTCATTCTACTTTGGGCTAATTCTAATTGTTAGGAAGGTTTTCTTGACTTTAACTTTTCTTCTCTGCAACTTCCACTCTCGCTGCTCCCAGTTCTGCCCTCTGAGGCCAAGGAATAGAATAGGATTCTATTCCTTGAAATTCAGAACTTGAACAATTCTGGTGAAGAGTAGACACACTCCTGCCATCTCCCATACTGACTATGAGGCATGATGGAGAACTGGCAAGGGAGGGGCAGCCACATATAGAAGCAGCCTCTCTCTACAGTGCCATAGTCGACCCTGCTTCTTCCTCTAGAAGTTGCCAAGTCCCAGATTTAATATCCTCCCTGCTTATATTCTTAATTGTCCCTTCCCCCAACCCAAGTATCATAAAAGGCCTCAAACCTTCCCTACTGCTTTAAGCGTAAACAGAGTGGCTTGTCTGACATTTTTAGTGAAAATATCCCCAGATCCCAAAACTACTACTAGGAACTAGGACATGAGGTCAAATAGCAAAGAAAATAGACTTTTCCTCTCCCAGCATTTTTACCCTTATACTAATATTTAACAAAGGTTGAGCTTTTACAGTGTGTATATCTTCATGTAAGACACGTGTCTTTGCTATCTATTGATAAAGGCATTTTCCCTAGACCATATATTTTCTGCATCCGTGGTATTTTATCCCACTTGTGGGTTCAGAGAGCAATATTCAATCATTCAATCAATATATATTCATTAAAAATCTATTAGGTGCCCAACACTGTAAAGAGGCAAGCAGAGATACAAAGGGGAAGCGTAACACTTGCTACCCTGGCCTCTGCTCCCTGAAAACCCAATCTCCCAGACATTTCCAGTACCCTTCAGTGGAATTTGAGTGTAACTAGGCTTCTGGCAAATGGCTGATGGTGTTCCCTCAGGTATAGGTAGAGTCCTGACTTTTGTCTTGCCACTGACTTCGATGACTCTGGAAGAGAGTGAGGCTGACAACTTTGTGCAGCTTTGCTTCACTTAAATCCTCAGGATGTCATTGGTCTTCTTCAGAAAGAAGGAGGAACAATAGTAAGATGGAATTCTCTGCACTCTGTCTCCATTTAACCACTAACAGTCAAATTAGCTTTTACAAAGAAATATCTACTTACAAATATACAAATTTACTCACCAATACTTGGGGCTTAATCCTCCTCCCCTAACCACCTTAGTCTCAGGGAAGAGGAATGGGATTAGGTTCATAGTTTAGCTCAGTATCTTCAATAACAATTTCAAAATCCAAGTCCCAGAGCTCAAGTCTTAGATACTCTGGCTTCTCTGGATTGGCTGGCTGGTGGCAACAGCTCACCTGGAATCTTGGCTTTCGGGTCACCATGGCTCAAACTCCCAGGGCTGTGAAGGAATCAGGGTAGGCTGAAAGGGCAGTGTAGGGTGGGGAAGCCCAGTGAGGATCCTCAGCGGCACCTAAAACTGAGAAGGACAAATGAAATAGAGGAGAGACCCCAGACCCAATTTTTGGACCTGAGATAAAAGAGAGAGAGGGGTGGGAAGGTATCTTCCCCTTCCTATTCAGTTCACAGCAGCCATGATGTGGATAAATTGTATTCTTTGCCCTCTGGATGAAGCAGGAAAGAAAGTGACTATCTCGATCTAGCCAGTTTTAATGCAACCAACCAAAGGAAGTTAATCCAATTCACATGGTAGGAGAAACAATGGGAAGTAGAATGTTTCCATGTTAGGCAATCTAGGCATGTGCAGGGAAAGCCCCCTTACAGGAGCACAAGTCATGTCTCTGCCCTGAAGGAGCTTGTATATAATCTAATTAACAATAAACATATAATCTAATTACTTACATGAAATCAAGAACCATTCAGCATATAATTATAAAGTGCTACACTATTACAATGAAGTATAATTTGGAGTGTTATAGGAACCCAGAGATGAGAGATACCACTTTAGGCTGGAGGAGGAAGAAATTGAACTGAACCTTGCTGGATTTCTGGATATTATGCACTCTGCATAATTCTGCATGAAATGAAGCACTAAATCAATACTTTTTAGGATGGTGATGAAGAAGGGGAAACAACATGGTATGGTATTGGATGGAATACTAGATTTGGAGGCAAGAAAATCTCTGAGTTTGAATCTGTTCTCAGATACTGAAAGTTGTATGACCACAAGCAAGATATTCAACCTCTGTGAGCCTCGCTTTTCCCCATCTATAAAATAAGGATTGCAATAGCAACTGCCTCAGAGGATTTTCATGAGGATTCAAAGAAATAATATGTATATTATTTCACATGCAACCCCTATCACACCATATAAATTAAAGAGGAGGAGAAGCAGGAAGAGGGGGAGGAGGAGGAGGAGGAGGAGGAGGAGGAGGAGGAGGAGGAGAAAGAGAAGGAGAAGAAGAAGAAGAAGGAGGGGGGGGGGGGGGGGGGGGGGGGGGAGGAGGAGGAGGAGGAGGAGGAGGAGGAGGAGGAGGAGGAGGAGGAGGAGGAAAATGATGCTGGTAATAATAACCAGATTTACCAAGTTTTGGTACTGCCTTTCAAGAAGTTCAATGCCCAGCTGTTTTCTCTTTTTACTTCACAATGTAGTTCATTGAAATTTGTCCTGCAACTTGAGTTTAGAGAGCTGGGTTCTGCTCCACTGTGTGACTAGGGAGCAGTCATTTCATTGCTCTTGGTCTTAGGTTTCCTGTCAGTAAAATGGAAATAAAACCTCTGTTCTCTCCTTACCTCTAGGGAGGTATTTGTGAGGAATAATAAGACAATGTCTATAAAGTGCCTTAAGTACTTCGGGGAAAGATACTGGCGAAATACCAAATGATAATAATAACACCATCATCACCATCCACATTATTCATGGACTTAAAAGGGGAAGCAGCTGCTGATGGTCTCCTTGCTCTGTGGGAAGAAGACTTCAGCTGTATTTCTCATTTCAAATCTATAACTAGTGTCAACTATGTTTTATGTAATAGGTCAAAGCCAGTAAATACATTATATTGGAAGTGGGACATCCATTCATAAGTCTTTAATGAAGCCTGGATTTGGATGCCTAACAAGAAGAGGAAATGTACAAAATTTTCCTGTTTTTCATTAAACAACAAGAAATGAGTCTACTTCTAATTATTCAATGCTCCAAGTGAGGGGACCAAAGGGTTAACAGTGCTTTTGTGCTGTGGGCTATTCTCCCCCCACTTCTAAAGATGTATAAGAGGTCCCAGAATGCATTTCCAACCTTCTCTTCCCTCTTTCCATTCTTCAGTATTACCCTCATTTTAACTTACTGAGGGGCTTCAGAAATCATCTGGTTCAACCTCTTAGTTTTACAGAGGAGGAAGTAACATGCCAAAGGTCACTGATAGTAAATAGCAAAGTCGGGACTGGAACCCAGGGCTTCCAACTTGCAAGTCCAGTGTATACTTTATTATCTCATCTTTCCATTTTCCATGTTTTCCAAACCATTCATCCCCAAGCACTCAAATTTGTCATCAGGTTGGTCATAGTCACGGTGGTGGGGAAAGAAGATTAGAAGAGAACATGGTCAAGGCTAGAGAAGTGGAAAAGGAAGTAGGACCATCCTTGCTGACTTTCATCTCAAGCCTTAATCCTAATGGAAATGTAAGTCCATTAAAACCTTGTAAAAGATGTGTTCTCGGCCATAAACGTGCAATAAATCTAAACCTACACTGAAGATGGTAAGGAACAGATTGCAGTTCAGGACCTTGTGAAGTTATGGCATCTGCACCAAGATGCCCATCACTAGCCTTTTTTCATCATTGCTCTCAACCAGAACTGGGCTGGCAGTATCTGATCCAATCTATCCAGATTCTTAGTGAACAAGTCCTCCATGATGTAGTAGACAGAGAACTGGGATTGGGAGATAAGCAAAACAAAAACCCCAAACTCAGTGTCCTAGTAGCTATATGATCCTGGGAAAATAATTTTATCTCTGTGTCACAGTCGCCTCATCTCTCAAGTAAATGGTTTAAACTAAATTATGTCAATCAGTGACCACTTCCACCTCTGAATCTGATGATTTTCTAAGTGCTATACAATACATCCTTCTTACTGAAAGGTTGCTCAATGGGGATTGAGAATCAAAGAGGGAACAGATGTGAGAAATAGAGGACGAGGCAGCCAAGATACCAGGGAATATATTTAGGCAACCGAGATTGATGTAACATCCTCTCAATGCACTTTCATTATCAATCTCCAGTCACTGATTGACTGTGAAAGCTGCCTTAAATTTATTGGCTCTGAAGCCAGATCTGTGGGGTTCTTCCTGAGTGAAAGTGGCCTTTTTGGTCCATTTTACTTCCCTAGCAGTCAATTTGATGGGGCACAGCTTGTGGCCAGAGTAAAGCAGTCAGCCTTGGCTTCAAAAAAGAATCATAAACCCTTCTGTGGCTCCACAAAATTTGAATTGGGTACATTTAAAAGCTCTACTTGCGAGGTTCAGAGACAGTGACATCTTGTCAATTGGTTTTTTTCAAATTTCAAGTTGAAGTTTGATGTTGAATTAAAAATTTTGCCAGGGGCTGCCTGCAGGGCCCCTAGGCTATAACAGTGGCAGCATCTGCCAAGGGAGACCCGCAGGTCCTTTCCTGGACTGTGGCAATGTACAACTAGCATCTGAGCCCAGCAGAGAAAAGGGAAAATGTGTGTGAAGAGAAATTTAAGTATTACTACTTAAAAAAAGAAACAACTTAAAACTCTGTCCATTTTATTTGGCTTTTAAGATCAATGCACTAGGGGCTTCCTGTGTTAGAATGGGGGGGCAGGGTGAGGAGAAAGCAAAGGCTTGTGGGGAAAATGTCAAAATCTATTAAATCCTATGTAGATACTTCAGTACCTAATGACAAGCAGAGTGGAGGGCTTAAGTACTGAATCAGTGAACAGATTTTTAAAACTGTACTAATGCTAATTCCTTACTCAGTACAGGGATTGTCCTTATACCTTGGAATTAAACTTTTTTGGGGGGAATTCCAAGTGTGAAGGTGCAAGTGGGGAAATGGGATAGACAAAGAGGGATGTGTTTCTAGTAGTTATCAAATTATACTCCATTTGCTGCCACCTCAGAAAAATTAAGCCCAGGTCAAGAGCCACCTGCTCCAGGGAAAATCTACTGTTGTCCTATAACAAAAAGTAATCTCCATCTCCTCCACTCTCTCAGAGTATATTGTACTTTTCCAGTGTGATTATCAGAGTATAAGTTGCATTACAGTCATTTGTGTACACGTTTTCTCTGTCTTAGTAGACTGTAAGTTCCCTGAGGGTAAAGTATATATCTTAACTATTTTCTGTATGCCCTCTAACACTTCCCACAGTGCTTTGTACACAGTAGGTATTTAATGTTTGTAGAATTAAATGTCCTTTTAGGCTTATCTTTCTTCTGATGTCTAAATTCAACTGTATATCCCCAACTTCAGGTCATTTCTTCTATTAAGAAGAATTTCACACATGTCAACAGAGGTCAATTGCCATGTTTCCTACACATGTGGGCTTGAGTGTGTCAATTGCTCTGTGGGACTAAAGGATCTTCCTGCAGTGAGTTAAGATTGCTAAAAGCAGTGGATGGGAGTAGATGATTTTTAAAAAATAAAACCTATCCAACTGTTAATATTATGAGCTTTCCTATTATACAAGTGATTATGGTACAATGCCAAAGTGGTTTTTCTAAAAGGATTGAGTTAAAGCCTCAGTTTCCTCCAAGCATGTGGTTATTGGGTCAAGATCAAAATCATCCATTCTTCTACCTTCATGTAGGAACATATCTATCATTGAGTTGCTTTGATACTTGGCTAGTTCTATGATCTCCCAGTGATTCAGATCAAAACCCATCCACAGCCTCAATCTGTGCTACACTGGTTATCTTATTTTTTATTCTTCCAGAGTAGACTGCAAAATACTTGTAGTACAGTGTCATGTTTTCTAATCTTTATTAGCAGGAAATTTTTCCTTATTGCTTATCCAAATATTTCATTGTCCCGTGTAAACCTATTTCATTTTGTTCCATTCTTGGCAGCATACCTTCTCTCCAGGGGTGTGCTGGAACCAGCTTGAAGCAGCTAATGAGACCCAATTGTTAAATTTTCAGTGTGAACAGTTACACCTTAGAAATCAGCAAATATTAGAAATCAGGGTTTGAATTATTGCTTTGTTTGCTCCCTCTCTTGGCTCTGGGCATTTTCATTGACTGTTCCCCATGCCTGGAATGTTCTTTTTCATTTCTACCTCCTGGTTTCCTTCAGGTCCCAGCTAAAATTCCATCTTCTATAGGAAGCCTTTCCCAATCCCTCCTAATTCTAGTGCCTTCCCTAAGGTGCTGATTATCTGTAGGCTATCCAGTAAATAACTTGTTTATACATTGTTGTATGCATGCTGTCTTCCCTTAGATTCGAGCTCCTCAAGGGCATGAGCAGTCTTTTGCCTTTCTTTGCATCTCCAGCACTTAGCACAGTGCCTGGCACACAGTAGGCACTTAATAAATGCTTATTGACTGAATGTCTAATATTAACAGGGCCCTCACGGCTATACGGTAATCCTTTTACTGTTCCTTTATTAACTCTCCTGACACCTACAATGGCTGTTTCAAAGGTTCTTTTCCTTCCTCAAGCCACCTACACAATCCCCTTGTGAACAAGTAACCTTCAGCAAATCTTTCAGATTTCCAGTCTCATGTACAATCATTTTTTTTTCTATTCTATTCTATTATGTTATGGAAATATTGGTCTTATTTCTTAAGTTCAGAATAAAATAAATAAAATCTTAAAAAATCTTTTACTGAGAAAATAGAAATCATCCATTATAAGTTCAATCTGCTCTTCAATTCTATACATTAAACCCTTTTAACATCATCCTCCATTCTTTCTTTTTTTTGCTTCAGTCTGAGGAAGAGGTGGATCTTCTCTGTGCCAAAGCAAATCTGTATACTTGTGTTCATAACCCCATCCCCTCCTATTCCCTCCAGCCTCTCAAATATCCATGTTCCCACTCTGATCTTCAGTCTTTCTCTATCTACTGACTTCTTCCATAGGCAGCTAGGATTCCTCATGTATATAGGCTTTGGGAATCAGGAAGATCTGAATTCAAATCCTGCTTCAGACACTTATTTCTCTTTGTGACTTGGGCAAGTCTCTTACCCTTTCTCGGCCTAATTTCTTAATTGAAAAGGGGGACAATAATAGCATCTACATGCTAGGATTGTTGTAAGGATCAAATGAAACAATACACATAAAGCACTTTGCACACTCTAAAGAACTATATAAATATTAATTACTCCATGTTGCTTACAAACATACCAGTTCTTCCCCATCCTTAATAAAACTTTACTTGAGCACAGAATCCACTCGATCACTGTGCTATAGTTTCTGTCTGACAAGGCAAATTCCTAGAAAAAGCTATCTATACTTCACATTTCCTCCCTCCCTTTTATTCATTGTCATCTGACTTCTGGCACTCTGCTGCTGGACTGAAATTATTCTCTCCTGGGTTAGCTATGATCTCAATGACTACTTCTCATTGCCTTTTTGGGGGTCAGTTTCCACTCTTCTGAAGCATTTGATACTGTTGACTATTCCCTCTTCTCAGACACTCTGTTTTCCGTTCTTTTCATGATATTGCTCTCTTCCTGGTTCTTTTCCTCCCTGTTCAACCACTAGGCATCTCCACCTAGAAGACCCACAAGCAATTCAAATACATGTCCAGAATGGAACTCATTCTTTCCCTCAAGCCTACCCACACTCGTCCTACCCTCATACCTTCACCACCATCTTCCTATGACCCAGGTTTGGCATCTCAATATTATTCTTGGCCCATCACTTTCCCTCATCTTCCATATCCAATCAGTTGCCAAGTCTTGTAAATGATACCCCTTCCCATCTTTCCCTTCTCTCCACTTACATTGCCACCTCTCCAGTTAAGGTCCTTATCACCATTCACCTGCACTGTGAGCCTTCTGCTTCTTCTAATGGATGCCCCTGTTCTCTCCCTTCTCCCCTCCCTCAATCCATCTTCAACATAGTTGTCAAATTGATATCCCTAAAATATAGGTCTGATCATGTTGCTCCACTACTAAAAAATCTTCAGTAGATCCCTGTTACAACAAGGATCAAATATCAACTCCTCTGTCTGGCATTGTTCCCAACCAGCCTGATAATATGTTATTCCCTTTCATTCTCTGCGTTCTAGCTAAACTGCCCTACTTGTTAGCTCCACTATAGTGTGCTGGAGTCAGCTCAAACTGGCTCTCACAAGTCAATTATTAAATTTTCAGTATGAGCACTTACACCTTGGAAATTGGCAACTACTACAAATTAGGGCTTGATTTATTATTGTTTTGCTGATTGCCTAGGCTTAAGAAAGTGATGGATTAAACTTTAAAGTATGCCGTGAATTTTTGGAGAGCCAGATGCTCAACATTTACCAGCACGTACCTGCCTGTACAAAACATCTCATCTTTCATTTCTGTGCTTTTGTCCAGGCCTGGAATGCTTTCCATCTGTACCCTTGGGAACCCTTCCCTCCCTTCAAAGTTTAGTTCAGGTGCCATTCTCCCTTACATATTTGCTTTTTTATTTTTTGCAGGGGGAAAGGCAGGGCAATTGGGGGTAAGTGACTTGCCCAAGGTCATACAGCTAGTAAGCATTAAGTGTCTGAGGCTGGATTTGAACTCAGGTCCTCCTGACTCCAGGGCCAGTGCTCTATTCACTGTGCCACCTACCTGCCCTGATAGGTGTTTTGTTTTTTTTTTAAAGCCCAGTTTTTAATGTTCTCTTAACTTCAAAATTATCACTGACTTCAAGGTATCTCAGTGGCCACCTACTCCAACCCATACCCCCAAAAGAATCCCTACTACCATATGTATAAGTTTCCTATTAAAGTTTTATATTTGGTATATGTTTTGTATTTATTAATCTGTGTACTTGTTGTATCTCTTTAGTAGAATATAAAGTCCTTGAGGGCAGAGACTACTTTGGATTTTGTCTTCATGTTCTTCGTGTTCCTTGGGGCAGCTAGGTGGTATACAGACAGAGAGTCAGGCTTGGAGTCAGGAAGACTCCTCTCCATGAGTTCAAATCTAGCCTCAGACACTTACTAGCTGTGTGATCCTGGACAAGTCTTTTAATCCTGTTTGCCTCAGTTTCCTTATCTGTAAAATGAGCACTTAGTAAATGTTGCTGTTCAGTCATTTTTTATTGTGTCTGACTTCATGACCCCATTTGGGGTTTTCTTAGCAAAGATACTACATGTTTTACTATTTCCTTCTCCAGTTCATTTTACAGATGAGGAAACTGAGACAAACAGGGATAAATGACTTGCCCAGGGTCACATAGCGTTTAAGTGTCTGCGAGGCAGATTTGAACTCATGAAGAGGAGTCTTCCTGACTCCAAGTCTGACATAAGTCTTCTAATACTCCTTCCTTCTGTAAATCTATCTTCCTATAAATCTAGACACTATATTCCAGTAAAAAATAACTAATTAAAGGAATCAGAAGGACTCTAAAGAAACACTACACAGAGGTATTGCTGGTAGTTTTGGCTCTTGGAACTAGCATCACAGAAACTGGCCAAAGAAAAGCAACACAAAACAGTCCTACATAGTAACTTTACAAAAGCAATTTAGTTGGGGTGGGAGTGGGCATGGGAGGAAGACCTTGGGACATAGGACATCTGGAGGTAGAGACAATGAGACACTGCCCATAGCAAGGGGTTGTCAGAGACCCTTGTACATTGGTCCCCATGGGTGGAGGATCTCAAACACCAGGAAGAGGCTTCTGGGGAAGCAACTTCCCGTTTTAATTAGTTGTTCTTGCTAATTAAGTGATAAGCACAGTAGTTTTCTACAGCTAAAGTAGTGTAAGTGCTATCAGCAACCTCGGAATTTCAGTGCCCTGAGGCAACAGTTGTACAGTCAGAGAGAATGGTAGCTTTGGAGTCACAGGATCTAAGTTTAAATGCTGGCCCTGCCTCTTGTTTCTTGTGCGATCTAGCTCTTTGGGCCTCACTTTCCTCATCTATAAAATGAGGGGCTAGTCCTAGATGGTCTCTGAAGTCCTTTCCAGCTCTGGATCTGTGAGCCCTAGTTAGGGCTCTGTGAGAATGAGGCTCTCACCTGTGGCTCCAAGAAGCTGCAGCATTCACAGTGGCCACACCCTGGTAAAACTGCTTTGACAGATGGGCTAAACCAGGTTAAAGGTAGCCAATGGACTTCAAATCCATTGGGGAGTTGGGGGGAGGGGAGTAATCTATACCAAACATATGAAGAGTTCCTCCAACAGAATGGGAAGATGAGAACAATTTGTTCCAACAGCTATGAAGGCTGCTGAAGCAGGCACCTTGATGCCCTTAGAGCCTGGTCAGACATTGAAAAAGCCAAGGTCATCCACGGCATCCTGGGCCATCACCAGTCACCCTTTTGTCCTACCACTGGATTTCAGTGACTCTGAAAGACAAACTAAGGCTGATGACTTTGTACAATTCTGCCTCACTTCAATACAATTCACTTGGGAATCAAAACATTACCCTGTGATGTCACTGGTCTCTTTGAAAATGAAAGATGAACAATAACAACATCTATTTACTTGTAGAAAGGAGTTACCTTAAATTGAAGGCATATAGGAAAGTTGGGGAAAGCATTACAGCATGGAACCTTCTGTGGGACTTCTCTCCATTCTTAATCATGGAAACCCTTTCTTTTTCCTGACTTTTCTCTTTTTATTCCTATCCCAACTTCTCAAACCCCTGGAGAGGTTGAAAGTCCAAGGGAAGAGGAACATTACAGTTATCTCCTAGTAGAGGAGAGCTGGGGCACATCCTGGGTTTGCCTTGATGAGAGTAGGAATACTTCAGATGGAACCAAGCAGCAGAGAGAGCCATGACTTTCTGTGAATTCCACTGCTTCCTTCAACACCCCTGGGGTTTTCTTTTCCTTGACGTTTTGCTTTCCCAAGTTTTCCTAGGAGTGGGAACCTGTAGCCCACTTGGAAAAACCATGGGGACCCCCATATGCACACATGAACACACACACACACACACACACACACACACACACACACACACACACAAACACACACACACACACCTCTCCACTTCCTTCTTGACTTATGAGACCAGGGCCACATCTCTGGGAGATGACCTTGAGGGAGGTCAAATTTCAATAATCCAGTGAAAGAACTCTGGTCTGAAAGTCAGGAGGATTGGATTCCAGACCCTGCTCTGACTAAGTTTAGGCCTCTTTTCCTTCCTCTGTAAAAATAGTTAAACAAGGAGATCTCTAAGATTCCCTACAGATCTGGCAGCTACATAGAACAGTACATCAGAGTGCTGGGCCTATAGTCAGGAACACCTGAGTTTAAATTTGACCTCAGACACATATTAACTGCATGATCCATGCCTATTTGCTTCAGTTTCTCTACTATAAAATGGGGATAACAACAGCTCCTACTTCCCAGGGTTGTAGTGAGGAATCATGCCTAGCACAGTGCCTGGTAGATATCTAATAAAATGTTTTGTTTTCTTCTTTCCCTACATACAGGATTGTCTCTTAAGTTTTGAATTTTGATTCCAACTTACTTCACTTAAGACCTGAATCAACTTTCTGTTGTAACTTTGGACAAGTCATTTCCCTCTCTGGGCTCCCTTTATAAAACTGAGGAATTGGTAATTGATGACCCCTAAGTGGTCTTTCAGTTTTAAGATAATATTTGAGGTTTGGGAAAGGAGGGAGAGTTGACTTCAAGGCCTCTTTCAGCTCCTTCTCCCAAAATGAATATCTGTTACTGCAAAAGAAACCACTCCACCCTACCTCATCTCCAAGTAATTAGGCTCCTAGGACCCTAGTATGAATAAACAACAAATAACAGTATAATAAATAACAAATAACAACTAACAATTCTGGATGATTAGGTGCTTATGTCCATTTAAATAGAAAGTACCTAATGACCCTCTTCTTGAGGTCAAATCTGGCCTCAGACAATTAGTAACTATGACCCTAGGCAAGTTACTTAACCATTGTCTGCCTCAGTTTCCTCATATATAAAATAGTGATTACAATGGCATTTAACTCCCAG
Organism: Gymnobelideus leadbeateri; assembly: GCA_011680675.1. Classification (NCBI taxonomy): domain Eukaryota; kingdom Metazoa; phylum Chordata; class Mammalia; order Diprotodontia; family Petauridae; genus Gymnobelideus; species Gymnobelideus leadbeateri. The sequence goes on from WOXC01010950.1 coordinate 60,856, forward strand.
GATGGTTGTGTGGATACAATGAGATATTTATAAAGTACTTTGTAAAATACATTTTTTTAAAAAGTCTTATTTCAGGGGTGGAGAACCTGCAAACTTGAGGCCACATGTGGCCTTCTAGGTCTTCAAGTGCAGTCCTTTGACTGAATCCAAACTTCACAGAACAAAAGAGGTTTTGTTCTTCCAAGTTTGGATTCAGTCAAAGGGACACACTTGAGGACCTAGAGGCTGAAAGTTCCCCACCCCTGTCCTATATAAATGCTAGCTATAATTATTCCTATTATTGGTGAGGAGTGGACAGACTCTCTAGCAGTGACCTTGTATTGTCTTGAGTTTTCTGACATCTCAAGTTTTGTGTTGCCACAGGATGCTCCACCCCCTACTGAGGGGCCCTTTCATGCTGCTTGGCATGGATTTGACCTTGGCAAAAATTCCTAAGCTTCATTCCTCCAATCAATCCTCTTCTTTTATTGTAGTTAAGGAAACAGGGAGAAGTTCTCAAATGAAAAAATGCACCAAATCTACTATTTACTTTTATTTTTTTAAGCAATTGTGGTTAAGTAACTTGCTCAAGGTAACACCGCTAGTTATTTATTGTGTAGGTGCTAAGTACTGAGGCCAGGACCAATACTGGGTCATCCCGACTCCAGGGCCAGCGCTCTTACTCACTGCACCACCTAGCCACCCCTCAAATCTACGATTAATAAGAAAAATACATAATTAAAAAAAAAACTTTGAGATTGTACCTCATACCTATCAAGTTGACAAAGATGACAAAAAAGAAAAACAATCATTAGAAGGACCTTTCAGGAGGACAGGCATACTAATGACTTATTGATAAGGTTGTGAATTGGTCCAAAAACCCTGAAAAAATGGCTTGGAACTAGACTGCTGCCCTTCTCCCTTCCAAATCACGAACATATGGGGCAGCTCGGTGGTGTAGCGAATAGAGTGCCGGCCCTGGAGTCAGAAGGACCTGAGCTTGGATCTGGCCTCAGACACTTAACCCACACAAACAAAAACCCAGCCCTGTGACCTTGGGCAAGTCACTTAACCCCAATTGCCCTCCAAAAACCAAAAAAAAAAACAAAAAAACCCCAAATCACTAACATGTGCAGATCCTTTGACCCAGAGATACTACTACCAAGCATATAGGCTGAAGTAATTCTTAAAGTGAATTCCATGAACTTCTTTTTAAAATATTTTAATAAATATATTTCAACCTAATTGGCTGTCTTTGGAATTCTATGCATCTTATTTTACTTTATTTTAGATTGCAAGTTCCTTGAGGACAGGGACTATCTTTCTTTTTATTAATTATATCTCTGGTGCTAAGCACAGTACCTAGCATAAAATAAGTGCTTAATAAATATTTATTGGATTTTGTGCATTTTAAAATATTATTCTAATAAATGGTCCAAGGCTCACCAAAGGGATCTATACCAAAACACACGCACATAAAACTTAGAACCCTTACTCTAAAGATATCGAGGAAAAAGGACTTCTGTGTCCTAAAGTATTTACAATGTACTTTTTATTTTTATTTTTATTTTTTTGGAGGGGGCAAGACAAGGCAATTGGGACTAAGTGACTTGCCCAAGGTGACAAAGCTAGTAAATGTGTCTGTGTCTGAGGCTGAATTTGAACTCAGGTCCTCCTGACTCCAGGGTCAGTGCTCTATTCACTGCCCCCAATGCACTTTTTATTGTAGCAAAGAACTGGAAACAAAATTGGCACCCATCAATTGAATAGAATGGAATATTGTTGTATTATAAGAAATGAAAAAGGGAATGGATTCAGACATGTCAGGAAAGACTGGTCTGATTATTTATTGCTAAGTGAAGTGAGCAGAACCAAGAGAACAAGTTATGCTGAAAAAAAACCCCAGCATGCTAAACTTAGAACTTTGATCAGTGCAGTGACCCATCACAATTCCAGAAGACTGATGCTGAGCTATATACCTCCCTCTTCTTGGAAGAGAGGTGATAGACTACAGTTGCAGAATGAGACATACATTTCCAGATCTGGTCTATTTTGTAATTTGTTTTTGCTCACTTATACTCACTTGTTAAAAGGAAAGGCTTTTAGTTGGGTAAGAGAAGAGAGGATTGTGGGAAAGAGTGAAGGAGAATCGAAGTGATGTAATAAAGAAATGAGTACAATGTTTTTAAAATACACAGAATAGAGCAGAAGGAAGTTGCTAAGGGAAGCAGATAAAGCAGGACAGTGGAAAATACTACTATAGGTAGTAGCTGAAAGGGTGTTAAGCCTAATATCAGGAAGACTCATCTTCCTGAATTCAAATCTGACCTCAGGCACTTACTAGCTGTGTGACCTTTGGCAAGTCACTTAACCCTGTTTGCCTCAGTTTCTTCATCTGTAAAATGACCTAGAGAAGGAAATGGCAAACTATTCTAGTATCTTTGCCAAGAAAACCCCAAATGGGGTCACAAGTTGGACATGACTAAGCAAGCAGACATTATCATGTTAAATTTAAAATATACTTTAAAAAAAGTCAGACTGTACATAATAAAGATTCACAGTTTTATTCATCCTCATTTTCTGTTTTTTCTATATGGAAATACTCATGTTTGTGGATGTTCATTAAGATTATAATTTTTTAAAAGGAAAAAAAATACAACTAGGGAAACAGCATTTTTGCCTGTGGGACCAAGAGGGCAACAATAGAGAACCTAAGAAGGACACCTGCCTCTTTCCTACTCTGAGGCTGTCTGATACAGACAGAACATAAAGCAAGGAGCTCCAGAGCCTTTGAATTCTTGTTCCAAAACTAGCCTTTAGGTAGTGACTGGGGAGATGATTGTACTGACAGGTGGGAAAGCAAGAGGGCCTGTGAGCCTTCTTTGTAGGGAGGGAATGCTGCTCTGGGGTGTCAGATGTTGCCAAATGATTTTCCCTTTGTGTTTGTGTCCTCTTATGTTGCATATGTCCCTGGGGAGATCTTGTGAACAGACCTTTTCAGCAAGGTGTATCTTAAGGTCAATGACAATGACTTCCTTGACAACCCCTTCTGAGCCAGGCCCCATTCTCCAGGGAGTACCTGCATCAAAGGTTGTAGCTCTGGTTCTATAAGAAGTCACAAGACACGGGTACAGTAGAGAGAACATTGAACTTGGAGTCACAGAGCTTGACTTTGAATCCTCCAGTTCTGCCACTATTTCCTGTGTGACCTTGGGCAAGTCACTTTTAACTTCTCTGGGTCTATTCCTTCATCTATAAAATGGGAGTTAGATTAAATGACCTCTACATTTCCTTATGGACAGCTAGGTGGCACCATAGTGCATAGAGCAAGAGTCAGGAAGACTCATCTTCCTGAGTTGAAATCTGACCTCAGACACTAGTTGTGTGACCCTGGGCAAGTCACTTAACTCTGTTTGCCTCAGTTTCCTCATCTGTAAAATGAGCTGAAGAAGGAAATGGCAAACCACTCCAGTATCTCTACCAAGAAAACCCCCAATAGGGTCACAAAGAGTCAGACATGACTAAATGACAAGTTCTCTTACAGCTCTAGTCTTATGATCTATGACCTTCCTTGCCCTAGACCACAAACCCAAATCTATCTAGTCCATCTAAAAAAAAACTATGAGCCCTTAAAGACAGGGGCCTTTGTTTATAATTTCTTTACATCACTTGTGCCTGACACAGACTAGATGATAAATTATTGCTTGTTCAATTGATTGATTGACCAGCAACAAATGCAGAGCTCTATTCTAGTTTATTTGATCAACATAGATTATACGATCATAGATGAGAACTGGAAGAGATCTTGGGGGTCATTGAATCCAATCCCCTTATTTTATAAAGTGACAGAGGAACAGAGAGGGTAAGGGACTTACCCAAGATCACAGAGCTAACAAGTATTTGAAGGAAGACTAGAGAAAGAAACTGCAAAATTTAGACAATATTCTTCTACCCTGGATGTTTTTGGCTTGAATCATTCTGTTTTACTTTCTTTACTAATCATCAGATGAACCAGACAGTTGTCATATGTGAGAAAAAGCATGGTACAGTAGGAACTATACTGAATTTGGAGTTGGAAACCCTGGTTTAGAGTTCCAGGTAATTTATTATATAATAATGGGCAAGTCACTTATTCTCTCTGGGTCTTCCTTGTAAAATGAATGGTTTGTGTTACAAGGAAAAGTTCAGATGAGGACAGAAGATATTTAAGTGGAAATAAGTATGGTATAAAAATAAAACATACCAATAAAACTTTAAAATAATAAAATGACATGTTATTCAAGATGACCTCTAAGGTCCTTCTTGTCTCTGACATTCTATGAGTCCGTGAAATCATCATTTTTCATTCTGCTATGCAGATACAGACTAAGAATCATAACGGCAAAATTGCCCTGGTGGCTAAATAACATCAATGTTTCGGTATAATCCCAGGCTATAATGTCTATTATGAATATCAATAATTGCTACTTTAGGTGATAAACATACCGATTTCTTTTTTAGACTGTCATATAGAAATGGATCCTAAGCATTCTTTTTAAGATTTTGTTAAGATATTTTGTTTTTATGTTATCTTACTATACCTTCCTATTTTATTAAATTCCTATTATCCTATTACTACCTTTCTGATATATTAATTCTGAATACATCCTTCCCACCTGCCCTATACATCAAGCCATTCCTTATAACAAAAAAAAATGTCAAAAGAAAGAGAAAAAAAATCAGGTTATCAAAACTAAACAGCATATCAACTATGTTTGACAATATATGTACCACCCAACATCCATAATATCCCATCTCTGTAGAGAAGGTATACGGGTGCATTTTCTCAACTCCTCTCCAGAAACAAGCTTAATCATTATGATTATACAGCATTAAGTTTCATTTGTGTGTGTGAGTGTGCCTTCTTTTTACATTCTTGTAGTCTTTGTGTATATTGTTTTCCTAATTTGGCTCTGTGACAGTTCATATAAGTCTTTTTTTTTTTTTTGGAGGGGAGGAGGCAGGGCAATTGGGGTTAAGTGACTTGCCCAAGGCCACACAGCTAGTAAGTGAGTCAAGTGTCTGAGGCCGGATTTAAAATCAGGTCTTCCTGATTCCAGGACCAGTACTTTGTACCACCCAGATGCCCCGGTATAAGTCTTTCTATTCCTCTCTGAATTCTTTGTTTATTTTTTATGGCACAATAACATTCCACCACATTTATATCCTACAACTTGTTTAGTCATTCCCAAGTCAAAAAGTTTCTGCTTCACTTCTAATTCTTTGCTGCCAGAAAAAAAAAAAAGTGCTGTTATACATATTTGGGGATATATCGGAATCTTTATTTCTATCTTTGACTTCTTTTAAATATGTGTGTGTATACATGCACACACACATATGCCTAATGGTGGAATCTGTGGGTCAAAGACTAGGTAGGACATTTTAGTTACCTTTAAAAGTATAATTACAATAGTCTTTCATAATTATTTTATTAGGTTACAGCTTCTCAAACAGTGTATTGTTGTGGCTACCTTTTTACAATCCTTCCAACATTCATCATTTCCATCTTCTGTCATTTTTGGTTGGTGTGAGGTAAAACTTGTTTTGCATTTCTCTTATTATTTGATACTTGAGTATTCTTGAACAAAAAGGTATTATGGATAAATTGTGAAGCAACTCTTTTCCATCTGACCTCTTAGTTTCTGCAATAGACAGATTTCCTAGAAAGTTTCATGTATCTTTGTGGAACGGGGTGTGAATTAAATCTTATTTACCATTAACTTCTCATTTTGGAGCTATTTTAGATACATTTCTTATTTATATTTAATGGACATTGGCTCCTAACACTTTAGCTTTATGCTTCCACGTTCTTAATATCTCTTGTCAAGTAGTTAATGATCTGTGTCCAACACTGAAATGCACTAAGGGAGTTATTTGAAGATGTTGCTATTTTAAGGAAATCTTTCTGTAACATCAAAAATTATTTTAAAATAATTACCACTTTCTCAATATTTCTATGAGCTACTATTTCTATGCTATAGGTTTTATTAATATTGGACCCTCAGTTTCCCCACCTGCACAAAGAGGGGATAGGACTAGATGATTTCTAAGGTTTTTAATTTTTCTTTCAACTCAAACATTCTGTCTACCTGTGTACTTGGTCCGGGATTGTACAATATTGGGAAGTCTTAGTATGAATGTCAGTAAAGAAATCTTAGTGTTAAATGGGTGGGAAACTATCTTAATTTGATCTAGGTCACATCAATTGGTCTAAGGTCATGAAATAGTCCTTCAAGAGACTTTGGACCAAATTCATTAGTAGTATCCACTTGGGAAGAACTATGGTGCAGGCAAGGTGCAGGGTTTTGTTTGTTTGTTTTCTGTCTCTAATGATTTGCTGATCCAATGAGAAAAGGAAATATCCGGAGACACAGTGTTAGCCACTTATTGGAAAGCAGCTAGCAAATCAAAGAGGAAAAGGTGTGAAGGAAAAAAACAACAACGTGGGGCTGGCAACAGGTGAAACAAGATCAATTTTACGTATTTGGGGTACTTAACTAATTTCTTATTTCTTACTTGCTGTAAGAGTAAAATGAGAGGGTATTTCAATATTTTTGAGATGCTACTATAGTAATAGCTGACACGTATAATTCTCTTTAAAGTTTTCAAAGCACTTTACATCACTTTTCAGCTCTTTTGAGCCTCACAACAACCCTAGGGTCCTATTATCTTCATTTTCCAAGTGAGAAAACTGAGCCTCGGACATTAAGTGACTTGCTGAGGCAAGATTTGAGTTCAGCCTTCTTACAACTCTCCTCAACACCACGTTGCTTCCAAAACATCGATAAGAAGCTATTTTTTTCCCCAAACATTTCTTAAGTGCCTACTGTGTACTAGGCATTCGCTAAACTCAAGCAGTACTTAAAAATGTAAAAGATACTCCCGGTTCTCTAGGTGCTTACAGTCTAACGAGGAAAGACAACACGCAAACTACTATAGACAAGCTAGAAACAAATTAAACTAGAAACAACAGGGGGAGGCACTACAATTAAGAGGCAACGGGGAAAGCTCCCTGTAGAAGGAAGGGTTTTAGCTGGGGCTTGAAGGAAGAAGCCAGGAAAGCCAGGCCTCCCTGAGCAGGAGAAGGGAGAACTGCCTGCCTCTTCCCCCGCACTTTCAAACAAAAAGTCCTTCCAGAGGACTGACGCGTGCTCTGGCCAGCCCAACCACAGCTGCAATGCTGAGCTGCTAGAAGCGCTAAGCTCTCCAGCTGAGGCAGGAGAGGAGGGGAAGCGGCAGCATTTAGCTTTTGTGACTGAATTGCGGGGGCTTTGGAAAACTTCCACCCACTTGAAAAACGGTCGCCCAGCTGACATTAATAGAAAAAGACCATTAAAAAGCTTTCTGATATTCTGTTCTTCTAGTTCTGGTCCCTCTCTCCCTTTGTTGCTGCTGGCATTCCATGAATTATTGATGTGCCTAGGTGCTGCTGTTCTCCCATTTCCTCTGTAGTGCCGGTTCTTATGCCTGCATCGCATCCTTCCTCTGAGCAAAGGACCGCACGGCACAGACCCCACATCAGTGTAATTAGCGCTTTTCACACAGCCGGCATGTCAGGACTGTTTCCACTCACTGACATGCTTCTGCCAGCCCCTGTCACTCAGTCAGAAAGTTAGCTGGGCAGCTGCAGCGCCGGCAGCAGCGCAGGGGTTCTGGAACTGGGCGAGAGGGACCCTGCAGGTAGAGCGAGATTCGTGCTACCCTCCCTCGCCACAAGGCTGCTTCAGGGTTCAGGATCCACCTCAGTCCTCGCAGAAGGAGGGGGATGGATGCCTGCTGCTTGACTGACTTCGAAAGGAGGTGAAGAAAGGGGTGAGTGGAGGAGGGAAAGAAACCGGAAGGAATGGAGGATGTCAGAGCTGGGAGGGACGTGTTACCGTGACAAAATCACTGGCTTTGGAGTCCGAGGGCTTGGGGTAAAATGTTACTTAAAATGCTTTGCCATTTGTATAAACTTGAACAAGTCACTTAATTTTTGTGAGTCTGCATTTCCTCCATTTATAAACTGAGAGGAGTGCTTACTGGACGTCCTTCGAGGTCTCTTAGAGCCCTAATTATATGATCTCTAAACTTACCATATCCTCCAGGCCAGGGTTTCCTAGCTTGGGGTCCATGGTTCCCTGGAGGTTCTGTGGATTCCAGGGGTCTCCACAAGCTTAAATGGGAAAAATTACATCTTTATCTTCACTAACCTCTAACTGAAACTTAGCATTTATTTCAAATATGAGTGTAGACAACAAAACACTGTTCTGAATGGGGGTCTATAGGTTTCACCAGAATGCCAAAAGTCCAGATAACAACAAAAAGGAATAAAAACCAGGGGCAGCTATGTGATGCAGTAGATAAAGCATGGCCTTTGAATCAGGAGGACCTAGATTCAAATGTGACCTCAGAAACTTAACTAGCATTGTGAACCTGGGCAAGTCACTTAACCCCATTACCTCTTTTAAAAAAAGGAATAAAATTCTCCCATTTAGGAAGGTTTTTCAGAAGAAGAAACTGAGGACCAGAGAAGCACACCACCATTTGTAAAGCACCCACTATGTTTTGCTCACTGTGCTAACTAACCCAAAAACATGGTTATCTAGGACTAAAACCTTGAAGTCCAGGACTCTCTCTATAATACTTCCCACCGTTCTTTTTGCCCCTCTACTCCAAGACCCTCATCATTAACCTCTGAAAGCAGTACTTCACCACCACTCCTGTGACAGTCCATTTGTGGACATTCACACAAGTCTAACATTTTGATTTACAGAGTAATCAAAGGAAAGGAGGGACATGGAAAAGGAAAGCAGAGGGAACCAAAAAGACTGCCCAATTTCCCCACCCCTTCCTTGTCAAACACAGGTTGGTAAGGCACTGTTAGTCAACCATGGCCACAAAAGCTCAGAGTCGGAGCACTCTTGAGGTGACCCAGTCCATCCTTTCAAAAAGGAATTCCTTCTACTACATCCCCAAGAAGTGGTCAGCCAACATTCAAAGAACTCCCGTGAGGGGTAAACCAGCTCCTTCTGAGACAGCCCATTCTACTCTGAGGAGCTCCAGCTCGTAGGAATATCTGAAAGAGATTCTAGGACACTATTCTCCCTCATAATACAAAGTTGACTAATAGATACACAAGATATACATGCTAGTTGGTAATAAAGAGAGGTTAATGGCCTAAAGGCTAATGTCCCTGCCTTTTGTCAGTGTGAGTCAGAGAAGGAACTCATTCTGGCTCCTTTGGACTCCTCCAAGTGCTCTATCTAAACCCTTTCCTGATGGTTATGAGATGCATATTCTTTACCTAAGAGACCCATTAATGCTCCTGTCTCTGGGGTTAATATTTAATTAGGTAGTTTTTTTTAAATGCATACTATTTGCCTGGGAGATTGCCACATGGCTCAGGTCCCTTTTTTTCTGGAATGTCTAGTTACAGGCAGAGCTCTAAACCATGGCATTCTTTCCTGCTCTTTTGCCTCTGGTCTGGCTAATTCAATCCAACCAATATGTATTAAGCACCCACAGTGGTAAGACATTATGCTAGGTACTGGGGTTGTAAATCAACTAGCATTTATTAAGCATGTACCACATTATCAGGCCCTGTGCTGGATACTGGTGATTCACAGACAAAAATGAAATGAAGCAATCGCTGCCATCAAGGAGCACAGTTCTTGTCCTTCAGCCCATTTATACACCAGAATTAGAGAGTACTCCAGACAGGACCCATTCCAGGGATCAGGTGGTCTCTGGGTTTTCTAGACTACATTCTACTAACACAGTAGCCTGAGTTGTTTTGTTTTGTGCTGAAGTACCCTGTACTAATGGCAGAGTTGTGCCTTCAGCAGTCCTGTACCAGGAGTGAGTGTGCTATAGTGGAAAGAGTACTGACTTAGGCATCAGGGGACCTGGATTCAAATCTCAGTCTAATGCTTACTACCTGTGCAAACTTTGGACAAGTAATTTAATCTCACTGGACTTCAGTTTCCTCATTTGTAAAATAAGAATTCTAAGGCCCTTCCTATCTCTGGATTTATGATACTATTTCTGAAGAGGACCTTCCTGTACTTTTATTCCATACCCCAATATTCAGGCAGATAGCCTCTAACAACCTCTTATACCAGGGTATGAGAACACTTTCTAAAATGTCTTCAGCTGAATAACTGACTTCTGAGCATTAATCCTATGCATTGAAAAAACTCTGCCTTGAAACACTTCATTTACTATTAGAGACAGTGGGTATGTTGGTTTATTGGGCTAAATTGTTTTTCTCTTTCTTTTTTAGTTTTTTTTTTTTTAAACAAGGGTAGCTTGATGGGCAGACACTTGTTTGGAAATGAAAATAATATAAAACCAAAAGAGAGCAATATAATGTTTAAACTGCTCCACAATAGCTAATCACAGCTGTTTTGTTACAACATGTTGGAGATGGGGAATCTCTAGGAATCATCCCAGCTCTAATCCCAAACCAATAAATACTGATAGAGGACATCATGTGACTATGACAAATAGACTGAACTATCACTAAAAATTCTGACCCTCAGATAAAATGACTTCTAAGATACTTTCTAACTCTCAATCTGTGATCCTCTGACTGTTAGTACTGGAAGGAACCTTAGAAATCATTTTAACCTAGCCCATTCACTTATTATATTAATTTTTTAAATTACAAACTTAACAATATTATTATAATCTTAAAGAACAAGTCAATTGAAGAAACTGGGGATATTTAATATGGAGAGAGAGACTTCATATAGACAGAAATTCTATTCAAGCATTTGGAGGACAAATCATACAAGAAGGATTAGATAGATTCTATTTATCCCTAGAAGGCAGAAGCATTGAGAAGAAGTTGCAAAGAAACAAATTAGGCTCACTGTAAGGAAAGACTTCCTAACAACATGCCCAAAAGCAGAATGGATCACCATGGAAGGTGCCAGGTTCCCCTTTATTGGAGGTCCTCAAGAAAAGGCTGAATGATCACGTGAATATGTTGGAAAGAGGATTTTCATTTGAGTATAAGTTGGACCAGATGGTTGCTTTGTTCCCTCCCAACCCTAAAATTCTGTAAAATAATCAATAAATGTACAAAATACAAATCTACCATTGGGGTTTAATTCCTTTTGGTTAATTTTTTCCTATTGAAATATAAATGGTGAAAGTGGGGCGGAGCCAAGATGGCGGAGTAGAAACAGCATTTCCATGGCACTCCAGCTCACACCACTTCCAAACCATGTAAAAGGTGGACTCTGAACAACCTCTGGAACTAGCACCCACAGAATGACACAGAGAAGCTAACCTCCCGCTGAGGACAGCCCAGCAGCCCAGCAGGGAGTGGCCAGTGCGGCACTCTGGGAGCCCAGCCCAGGCCCGCCCGAGTCTCGGTTTTAGCCCCTGGGCAGTGGGCCAGCAGCCTACTGGAGGGACCCCAGAACAACAGGAGTTGTGGCTTTTCCAGAATTATCAACACAGATATGCCTAGGACAAAGTGAGAGGTTAGTGTGCTATGGACTTTGGGACCAGTATTTTGGGAAGGCGTTGGCTTGTTCCCCTGGGGGCTAAAAGAGGCTGAGGAGATGAAGCACAGATGCCATTTTTGCAGCTTCAGTTTCAGCTTCAGCTCCTGGCCTGCGAACTGTAGGGGAATCCAGTGATCAGTCTTGGGGGGTAATCTCTCTTGCTTTAACCTCCCTGGATCTGGATTGCTGTCTGGGGTGGAGGTCTTGGGGTTCGTGTCCAGCTTGCCAGAGTGTGTGGGGGCTTCAGGGAGGGCACACAAGAAGCAAGAGATGCTTGAGAAGGTAATCAGGGAAAAGAAACCAAAAGGAACTTATCAAAGTTGAACTATTTACATTTCTACACGGAAAAACAATAATTGTGACTGATGAAACCTTTCTTAGTATGAAAATAATGGAAGAAGGTATATGGGCATATGAATACATATGTGAATGTAGGTATATATGTTTACAGGTATACATGGATAGAGGACACAGGTTGAATTTGGTGGGAAGGGATGATACTTAAAGGGTGAAGTTAAGAGGTGAGAGAGGAATGTGGCAAGAGGAGATGGGGAGAGACAGGGTAGGGTAAACTATCTCATGTAGAAGAGGCAAGGGGAAGTGGGTACAGGGGAGGGGAAGAACAGGAAGGCAAAAAGGCAAAACCATATTCTCATTGAATTTGGCTCAGGGAGAGAATGACATACATACTAAATGAGATATCTCACCCTGCAGGAGAGTAGGGGGAAAGGAGATTAGAGGGGGGATGATGGAGGGGAGGGCATTCTGAGGGGAGGGGAGGTTGGAAGTACACACTTTCGAAGAGTGACAGGATCAAAGTAGGGAATGGACCAGGTGGGGGGTGGGATGGGTGGGAGGGAAATATAAGCAGTCTTTTACAATAAAAAATATATATATATAATGGGATGGTTGTGACTAACAGTAAGCATTCTGTTTGTTTTTATTTTCTACTAGACCTATGATTTCATTCATGTAAGAAGTTTATGGGGAAGACCTCCTGTCAAGGCTGATCATCAACTAATCTGCAATTAGAGTCTCAGAGAGCTTCATGAGGCACTGAGAGGTTAAGTGATTTGCCCAATGTCCTATGGCCAGTATATATCAGAAACTAATTCTGAGGACAGCCAGCACTCTACACTGCCTCTTTCATTCTGTCCCTTATTCTGTGCATCAAAGCCCCTCTACTTTATGCCCTCTTCTCCTCTCTTTTGCCTCAGACTCTGATGAAAGGTAGCTCTTTGTACCAACGCTTGTGGTCATAATCCCATCCTCTCCTATCTTCTTTAAGAATTTGACCCCTAAATTAACTTTTCTTTCTCATCTTCAGTTTCTCCTTGTAATGGACAACTGAGAAAAATACAGGACAGCATAGCCAATTAGAATTTGAGGAATGTTTATTAGCCGGAGACTGTCTCCCAGGTAAAGACCAAGGGAAGGCAGCCCTGAGCAGCCTATCCAGCAATCTTTTATACAGACTTCAGTGGGTAGTTACAATTGATAAAACAAATGATTAGCAAGGCAACTGTTGTACATAGAGTTGTAAACTAAGGGGGGAGGGGCATGCAAGCTAATGGGGCAGATCTTGTCTTGGATACAAGGACGTTTGCATGGGCAACCGCTGGTCGAGGCTTCACAACAGTCATAGCTTTATAGGTGGTTTCTGAGGCCCCCTCACCCCGAGGGGTCTTGTGTAGGAGCTAGCACTATGAGAACCTAACTGACACTTCCTCCTTATCTTCTGCTGTCTACAAACATACTCTGAGCAGCTGGGTGGCACAGTGAATAAAGTGCCCAGCCTGGAGTCAGGAAGACTCATCCTCCTAAATTTAAATCTGGCCTCAGACTCTTAGTAGCTGTATGATTCTGGGCAAGTCAGTTAACCCTGTTAGTCTCAGTTTCTTCATCTATAAAAATGAGATGGAGAAGGAATGGAAAACACTCCTGTATCTTTGCCAAGAAAACCCCAAAGGGGATCACCAACAGTTGGACATGACTGAAATGACTAAACAATAACACAAACATGTTCAGGTCTCCCCCAAACCTTAAAAACATTTCACTTGAACTTGACACTCCTAATCCAGCTATATTCCTTTATCTTCCTTCCCTTTGAATCAATCAACATTTATTAAGCACTTATCCTGGGAAGTAAGTAGTGCTGGTATTATTGTCCCCATCTTACACATGAGGAAACTGGGACTGTGAAAGATTAAATAATTTGGCCAGAAAAAAACACAGCTTGTGTCAGAACAAGGACTCAGATGCAGTTTTCCTCACTTGAAACATGGAGACATTTCAAGTCATTGGGAGTGTTTGGCCTAGAAAAGAAAAGATTCGGTGGAGACCTTATAGCTGTCTTTAACTATGTGAATGACTGCCACTTAAGAAAAGGCTTATTCCTCGTTGGAGGTCCTCAAGGAGGGACGAAATGTCTCTTTCCTTGACGTAGGAGCTGTAGGGGAGACTCATACTCAGGTATGGATTGGTCTGGCTGGTTTCTGTGTTCTTTTCCACTTCTGTGATGTTGGGATGCGAGGTAAAGAGAAGAAAGGAAAAGTAGGATGGAGAATAGAGAAGGATAAGAGTCATTAGAAGACTGAAAGGAAAAAATAAGTGGGTGAAGATAAAGGGTGAGGGAGTCTTTTCTCTCTTTGACTTGGGAAGTACTATGCTTTGCTCTTGTCAGGATTAGTGGAATTGGTTACCTGATGGGAGCTAGAGCAGATTGTCAGCTGGGATTGGAGCCCCTTGAGATAGACATTTTCTGGAATCCTTGAGGATACAGAGGCCCTGAGTTGAACCTGAACATTGGAGATTCTTGGGGGTTTGCTTTGCTTTTTTTTTTTTTTAAGTCAATCAGGGTTAAGTGACTTGCCCAAGGTCACACAGCTAGTAAGTATCAAGTGTCTGAGGCTAGATTTGAACTCAGGTCCTCCTGACTCCAGGACCAGTGCTTTATCTACTTGGCCACCTACCCGACCCCAAGACAGTGGTTCTTAAAGTGCCTTGATCACTCTTAAGTCCTTTGCTTTAGACATGACAATAATGAATGTTTTTCCTCTCATGTTAGCTGGGAAATGGTTGATGTGGACCTAGCCCATAGGCAATCATGACTTTATTTCTCATGAGCAAAGTGACGGAAAATCTTCTCTGTTAAAGCAGACATTTTTCCCAGAGGTAAAAAGTTTTCATGATTTGCTATTCAGAACAATTTGGGATTCCACAAGTTCTATAATGTTCAGATTGTATTTAACAGAATTACTTAATGAATTAAAATTTACTCATGGTTCAACACATTAGTGCTGTCTAGGCTACCCTTGTCTTCTTTCTTGGTCTTCCCTTCCCTTTCATTATACTTTCTCATATTAGGCAAGTAAATTCACTTTTGGGGGGGGGGATGCCAAGGGTGTTCAGGGAGGACTAACAACTCTTGTGTGAAGGATTGCTAGCCTTTTTCCGGGCAGCTTCTCTTTCACCTGTGGCTCCGAGAAGCTGGAGCTGGAGCAGCAGCCACACCCTGGTGAAATGTGCCAGCAAACTGGCTAAACCAGTTTGAGTTGGGGTGATGTCTACCCCAAGCATGAGAAGATTTCCCCAGCAGAATGGGCAGATGAGAGTAATTTGTTCCAACAGCCACAAAGGTGGCAGAAACAGGCTCTGCGGAACACTTAACAACTTCGTCATATGCCAAGGTCATCCATTGCCTCCTGGGCTATCACCAGTCACCCTTACTTTGGTCTTGCCACTGAACTTCAAAGACTCTGGAAGGACTTTGTGAATTTCTGCCTCGCTTAAATCCCATTCACTTGGGAATCGAGACATCACTCCTCATTGGTCCTCTTAAAAAATGAAAGATAAATAACAACTATGTGCTGTAGAAACTGTAGTAAAATGCTGAGGATACAAAAGGAGGCAAAAGACAGTCCCTGTCATTAAGGAGTTTACAATCTAATTGGGGAGAGAACACTCAAATACACACAAATCAAGTTATATAAAGGATAAATAGAAAATAAAGGAAGATGGGGTGGCTAGGTGGTACAGTGAATGTAGCACTGGACCTGGAGTCAGGAGGACCTGAGTTCAAATCCGATCTCAGACACTTGACACAATAGCCGTGTGACTTTGGGCAAGTCACTTAACCCCAACTGCTGGTCTTCCCCCTCTAAAAAGCAAAAAAATAAAAAATAAATAAAGGAAGGTACTAGAATCAAGTAAAAGATGGACTTTAGTTGGGACTTAAAGAATCCAGGTAGGTCAGTAGGTAGAGTTGAGGAAAGAGCTTTCCAGGAATAGGGGGTCACTCAGAGAAAATGCTTAGGGCCAAGCTAAGGAGTGTCTTGCTAGTAGAACAGCCAGAAGGCCAGTGTCACTGGGTTTTGGGGAGTAAATTGTAAGAATATTAAAAAGGTACAAGGGGCTAGATAAGAAAAGCTTCAGATAACAAACAGAGCATTTTGTATTTGACCCTGGGGGTAATAGGGAGCCACTGAAGTTTACTAAGCAAGGAGGCAACATGATCTTACTGGTGCTTTAGGAAAATCACATTGGGGTGGTAGGTGGTACAGTGAACAGAGCACCCACTCTGGAGTTAGGAGGACCTGAGTTCAAATCCGGCCTCAGCCACTTAACACAAAAACTAGCCATGTGACCTTGGGCAAGTCACTTAACCCCAATTGCCCTCCAAAAAAAAAAAAAACCCAAGGGAAAAAAAAACCAGGAAAATCACATTAGTGGCAGGATACAAGATGAACTGGAGTGGGGAAAAACCTGAGGCAGGCCAACCCATCAGCAGGCTATTGTGATAGTTCAGGCATGAGGTGGTGAGGTCCTGTACTAAATTGTCAGAGAAAAGGGGTTATAGGAAAGAAATGTTACAAAGGTAAAATTGACAGGCCTTGGCAATAACTGGGATATGAAAGGAGAGGGGCGAGAGATACTGAGGATTTAAGGATGAAACTTAGGTTGTGAGCCTGAGGGACTAAAAGAAAGGTGTTGTCCTCATTAATAATAGGGAAAGTAGAAGGTGGGCAGGATTTGGGAGAAAAAAAATGAGTTCTGTTTTGGATATATGCAATTTAAGATGTCTATGGGACATCCAGTTTGAGATGTCTGAAAGGTAATTGGACATCCAGATTGGAGGTGAGCAGACAATTTGGTGCAGAATAGGTAGAATTAAGAATGATCCACCTTTGAGTTGGCAATACCACTTCTAGGGTTGTATCCCAAAGAGATCATACAAATGGAAAAAGGACCCATGTATACAAAAATATTTATAGCAGCTCTTTTAGTGTTGGTCAAGAATTGGAAATTGACTGGAAGCCCATCAATTGGGGAATGGCTGACCAAATTGTGGTATATGAATGTAATGGAATACTATTGTGCTATGATAAATGATGAGCAGACAGACTTCAGAAAAACCTGGAAAGGCTTGAATGAACTGATACTGAGTGAAGTGAACAGAACCAAAAGAACATTGTACACAATAATAGCCACATTGTAAGATGACTGACTTTGATAGATTTAGCTCTTCTCAGCAATGCAAGGATCTAAGACAACTCCAAAAGAGTTATGATGGAAAATGCTATCCACATCCAGAGAAAGAACTATGGAGTCTGGATGCAGATTGAAGCATACTATGCTCTCTCTTTTTTTGTTTTGTTTTTTCTCTCTCATGGTTCCTCCCATTCATTCTAATTCTTCTTTACAACATGACTAATATGAAAATATGTTTAATAAGAAAGTATATGTAGAGCCTATGTGAGATTGCATGCCATCTTGGGGAGGGAGGAGGGAAGAGAGGTGAAGAAAACTTAAAACTCAAAAGTTTATGTAAGTGAATGTTGAAAACTAAAAATTAATTTAAATAAATAAAATGGAAGCTGATTTTTTAAAAAAGAATCTTCAGCATAAAGATGATGATACTTAAATCCATGGGAGCTGATGAGATCCCCAAATGAAGCATAGAGGAAAAAGAAAAGAGAGTAGAGCCTTAAGGGACAGCTCAACTTTAGAGGGCATGATCTGAAGGAGGATCCAGAAAAGGAGACAGGGAAAAGAACAGTCAGGTAGGTAGGAAGAAGACCAAAAAAGAATGTCTTTCACAGCCAAACTTCTAGAAAAGGTATAGATAGATAGATATTAGATATAGATATACATATGGATGTCTAGCTATCTTCTATTTATCTGTCTATCCTTACCTCCATTTCTTTACCTCCAACTCACTGCTTAACACCTTCCAATCTGGTTTTTAGTTATTCAACTGAAATTCACCAACACTACCAGTGATCTCTAAATTTTTTAAATCTGGTAGCCTTTCTTTGTTCACATCCTTTTTTTTTTTTGGAGGGCAATTGGGGTTAAATGACTTGCCCAAGGTCACACGGCTAGTTTTTGTGTTGTGTCTGAGGCCAAATTTGAACTCAGGTCCTCCTGACTCCAGGGCCAGTGCTCTATTCACTGTACCACCTAGCCTCTCCACCACATCATTTCTTGACATTTCTGTGCTTCTGACTGCTGTCAACCATCCCTTCCTGCTATACATTCTCTCTTTTCTCTCAGCTTTTGATACACTAATCTTTCATACTTTATAATTATCCCTTCTCAGTCTCCTTTTCTGGATCATCATCCATGTCTCACCCCTAATGCATTAGTGTACTTCAAGGCTTTATCCTGGGTTCTCCTTTCTTCTCTCTTCAGAGCTATTTTTGTTAGCTCCCATGGATGAAGTTATCAACTCCATAAATATGACTTTTTGGTCTATGAATGAGGTTATTTTGATGTCCAAAATATAGCACCAAAGGCAGGTTTGGGCTTCTGCTGGTGGTGGAGTGGGTTGGTTTGTTTTGGTTTTTGCTGCTGATAAATATAAATAATAGGGCCAGGTTGGTTTAGCTATTGTTCTGGCTCAAATTCATTTGCATGCAAAGCTGAGATCTTAGAAGAGAAATGGTCTTCATAGTTCAACTCCCATAGAGCTCCTGTGAGGCTCCTTTGGCAGAGTCCACTGTAATGGAGTTGTGGTGGGAGTGAAAGATTGTCAAGATTGTCCTCATTTCTCACTTGGCTGCACAGCTTTTCTCTGACTGCCTTCTCTACCATGCCCTAGGAGGTTCATTGTTGGGATAACCTCATCAGTCCTGGAAGATTTTATCAGTCTGGTTACTCCACCTCATCACCATTCTCTGTCTCCCTGATTGGACAGTGGGGTCATGAACTCCAAATCTCTATATAAGGAGAGTACCCTACCCAGAAATCTCCTCAATTCTCACCTGACTGCACCACCTTGGAACTTTTCTGACCTCTCCACCATGACCGAGAATACAGTACCTCCTCATCTCTTTCCCCTTCTAGCTTCCTTGAGTGTTGTCTTCCCCTTTTAGATTGTAAGTTCCTTGAGGGCAGCGACTGTCTTTTTTTTAATTTTTATGCCCAGTGCTTAGCACAGTGCTTGATACTTAATAGGTGCTTAATAATGTTTCTTGGTCAATTGATAAAGAGTTCCAAGGAATTTCTAACCCCAAAGTCTTGAAGCCTGCCTTATACTTTTAACCTTTAAAACTTACATGAAAACGGTAATGGGGCCTTAACATTTTTAGAATTGTATAATGTCAGAGGAAGATGGATCTTAGATCATTATAGTCAGTCAAAAAACATTTATTTAGCCCCTACAATGCCAGGCATTGTGCTAAGCTCTTGAGTTACAAAAGGAAAAAGACATTCTCTGCCCTCAAGGAGCCCACACATATGTACAAACAAGTTATATGCAGGATAAATAGTATATGATTAAAAGAGACAAGGCAATAGAATTGAGGGGTTAAGAAACTCCTCCAACTGCATTTCACAGATGAGAGGAAACAACAGCTGGTGTTTAATAAATGCCATGTTGTTGAATAGCCCAAGGTCATACAGGTGGTTAGTGGGAAACAAATGATTCCCAATCTACTGAAGTTTCTACTATGATTGCTTCTACTTAGAACCTCCTGTGTTTCAGGTTGTTCTCTCCAAGTGCTTGATAGAAGGTGCCTGAAGTATTTGTCACTAGATTCTGGTAAATACTAGCTGGGTTTGCCTTATGGCAAAGGAATCAGTCACAAACTCTAAACTGACAGCAAAGGGGCTTTTTGGAAAGTCCCTCAGGGGTCATTTAGCTTCTTTACTCAAGCAAGGTAGTTAGTAGAGCAAGATGAGAGATACAAGTTTTGGGTAACAGATGCAAGATTTCTGAATGGGTATCAAAACACATGTGGTCTCAAACTTTGGGGAATGACTGAATAAACTATGGCATAGGAGTGGGATGAAGAATTAATATACCATGAAATGCCACAAATAGGAAGAAATAAGAGAATGTGGAAAGATTCATAAGAATGATAAATCATGAAGAAAAAAGAAAGCCCAATGACTGGTCATATTAACTGCATTCAATTAATTAGCAAATGAAGTCAATACCAAGATGTCAGAAAATACCTAGTAAATAAAGTCAATATCAAAATAATGACTAGATTGGTAAAGGTCTGAACCTAGAATCTGGAAACCCTCAGTTCAAATCCTGCCTTAGATACTCACTAACTGTGTGACCCTGGGCAAGTCATTTAACTTCTGCCTTATTTTCCTTATCTGTAAAATGGGAATAATAAAAGAACCTACCTCCCAGCATTGTTGTGGAGATAAAATAAGATAAAATTTATGAAGCACTTTGCAAATGTTAAAGCACTATATAAATGTTAATTATTATTAAGATAACTTTGGGTCAATACACCAATGTTAGTACCATATTATCAAATTTTTTAGATTTTTACAAAGGGTCATTTACTTTAAAAATATAGCAAGAACAAAGTACAGACCTTCTCACCCCGCTCCCCTCACCCCCCAGCATCTTAGGAGTATCCTCTTTCCTACAACCATCTTAGTCTTTTCTGATAGTCTCAAAACTCATTTCAGCTTCTACATAGCACCGATCCCACCAAGTTCATATCCAGATAAGACAAGCTTGCCAAATGATTCTTCATATCCCCTTCCACTGGCTTGGGTTCAGAAGGTTACTCCCAAAAGTCACTCCTTGCTCCTCAGGGCATCGATGCTGTGTTGGCTACAAACCAAGATTTAGGAAACTCACTAGACCTTTTAAAGCTCCAAGGTCCAGGCTTTACAAAAGCCAAAAACCAAAGTCTATTTCTCAAGTCACATAAATTCAGAGTGGAGAAAGCTCCAAGATCTCTCCTCTTTCAGCACAGTCTCTCACCAAGTCATGAACCAAGGAGCCCAGCAATAGTATTCATAGAGAAAAGGATGAGGCAAGAGCCCACATTATACAAAGTGAGTCACAGATCCTTCCTCTGCTTTTGATATATAGACATCACATACTATATCAGTCATGCTCATGCTTCCAAGACTTATATTTAGCACTAGATGGGAGTTCAAAGTCCATCTAGTCCAAACTCCTTATTTTGCAGATAAGGAAACTGAGTCTCTCAGGGACTAAATGACTTGTTCAAGGCCATACAGATAGGATTATGCATTTAGAAGGGACCTTAGAAGTGATCTAGTCTAAATTCCCATGATACAGATGAAGAAACTAAGACTCAGGATAAATGACTTATCAAAATCACACAGGTCCTAAAAAGGAGAGTTGGAACCAGAATCGAGAGTCTCTGATTCCAGAATCAGAATTCTTTATGCTTTAACATAGCTTAACTGCTTTTAGAGAATGTACTTTATTGGAAAATTTGCTGAACTGTCCCTCGAAAAGTATCAATTGTATATAATAGACTTAGCTCTTCTCAGCAATACAGTGATCTAAGACAATTCAAAAAGACTCATGATGGAAAATATTATCCACATCCAGAGAAAGAATCATGGAGTCTGAATGCAGACTAAAGTATACTATTTTCACTTAATTTGTTGGTTTTTTTTCTTTTTGTGTTTTTCCCTTTTGTTCTGATTCTTCTTTCACAACATGACTAATGTGGAAATGTGTTTAACATGATTGTACATATATAATCTATATCAGATTGCTTGCCATCTTGGAGAGGAGGGAAAGAAGGAAAAAAAATCTGGAACTCAAAATCTTATAAAAATGAATGTTGAAAACTATCTTTATATATAATAAGAAAAAATAAAATACAATTAGATGGGGGGAAAAGAAAAGAAAATAGAAAAGTATCAGTCGCCCTATCAATAAAATACAAACAGGGGTGGCTAGGTGGCATAGTGAATAGAGCACTGGCCTTGGAATCAGGAAGACCTGAGTTCAAATCTGACCTCAGACACTTAACACAAAAACTAGTCTTGTGACCTTGGGCAAGTCACTTAACCCCAACTGCCCTCCAAAAAGCAAAAAAATAAAATACAAACAAAAATTTTAAAAATAAGCCTGGGTCTTCTTTTTGGTTAACCCTTCCCAGGTGACCTCTTGGTTGACCTCGTTTTTTATTTTTTAAATTCCTTAGAAATCCAGTTTACATTAAGGGTCAAGTTAGGTTATCTATCTCTTGGGCTTCCTCAGAAGCTGGTATATGTTTTCCAGGATAAAGCCTCTAAATGTGCAAGTCAGGTGGATAATCCCAAATACCTTTGCCTCCCATGGGGGAAATTTTCATCCAAGATTTTTCATGTTGGTCAGAATTTTGAAAGGGTCATGGTGAGAAAAATTAACATCATTACATGCTTTAAGGAATTTTTCTATAAACATCATGAAGGTTTCAAGCTAATTTGTAACACTACTTTGAATATTCTTTCAATGAACAAATGTTTTCATGGTAATCATATTTTTACTCTTACCGAGAAAATTAAATATTTATCAACAGGATTGGTCCTTTGAGGATCGGAACTGATACCTGTCTGTAATGACTAATTCAAATGTTTAATAGGATTTACAGCTTGAAGGGACTTTATAAGAGTCATCTAGTCTAATACCCTCAGAAAAGGGAAGTACAGAGTAGGGCACATCACCTCCCTGGGTGAACGGGTACAAAGTGTCCAAAACTGAATTGTGGCCAAGATATTCTAACTGAAAATCCATATGTATCTTACAGTCTTGCCTGAAATTTCCATCACTGGAAACACTCCTTTGAATTAAGTGCCTATTAAGATGCAAATAAAGTATGTAAAAGGAGAAACCTTTTAAGCCAATTTAGTATAAGAGTTTATCAGACTATCATTTTTAATTCTTTTTTTTTTTATAAGGTAACCAGGGTTAAGTGACTTGCTCAGGGTCACATAGCCGGTTGAGGCCAGATTTGAACTTAGATCCTCTTGACTCCAGGGCATGTGCTCTATCTACTGCACCATCTAGGTATCCTATCTGACTATGTTTTTTGGAGAGGTAGCCTAGTGTTGTGGAGGATACCTAAATTTGAAATTCCATCACTGGCATATGTGGCCACAGGCAAATCACTTAATTTATCTGAGACTCAGTTTCTCTACCTTCAAAGCAGATAGGCAAGATGATCTTTCTATCTCACAGGATGACTGGGAGGAAAGCTCTTTGAAAACCTTAAAGTACTATATAAATGAAATCTCGATCTATTCTCTCACTTCTTTACTAAGCCTTCTAAAATCCTACAGGGAGGGAGGGGGGCATCTCCAGTTGTCCTGATCTATACTTTGCCAATGGACCCAGGTGACTCTGGAGGTGAAAGTGAGACTGGTGACTTTGCACAGCCCTGCCTCACTTAAATCCAACTCACTTGCAGTCATGGCATCATCTTCCTGATGTTGTAATCCTCTTCAAGAATGAAGAACAAACAACAACAACACCAGAGGTTAGATGAAGGGTGACACTCTCTAACCTGTATTTAGGAAGTAAATCGTTTAAGCTTTCCATTGTCTAAAGCAATATTGCCCGTCAGCAAAGGAAAGGCAATCTAGAATTTAGAACTAGATCAAGGAACACAAATAGATGGTTTTTTAAAAATTTTTATTGATGTGGGTTTTTTAACATCACATTTATTTCTTAATATATCCCTCCCTGTTACAACCCATTTAACAAGGGTTTAAAAAAACCAGAAAAAAAACTGTTCAGCAAAACCAACAAATATATTAACCTCATCTGAAAGTATATACAATATTTTTTGGAGGGGAGAAGGCAAGACAATTGGGATTAAGTGACTTGCCCAAGGTCACACAGCTAGTAAGTATGTCAAGTGTTTGAGGTCGGAGTTGAACTCAGGTCCTCCTGACTCCAGAGCCAGTGCTCTATTCACTATGTCACCTAGCTGTCCCAAGTATATACAATATTTTGTGTCCATTGTGTGGCACAATACCAGAACAGAAGCCAGTGATCTTAAATCACAACTAGAAGGAAAAATGGTGGTATTAAAGATCTAAATTCCAAGTACTTTCATGAGATTCATCTCCACTCCTCTTATGGATTCTCCTTTTATCCTCCTTATTGGAGTTTGTTGAAATTTTCCAAGCTCACTAATGATTAGTTGAAGCACTAGGAGGAAGAGAGACTAATCTATTGGCTCTTAACTCTCTGTCCTTTCATTGTTTCACACAAAAAAAGGGGGGTGAGAAACTCAGGAATATGGCAGGTAAATGGAAAAAAATAACAAGATGTAAGAAGGAAGAAAAGAAGAGGATCCTATCTTCCAACCAAAATCCGGACATCTTTCTATATTCAAGAAAACCCACAGGAGTCGTTTCAGGTTAGCCAGAAATCAGCAGTGATGTTAGCTCCAGAAGAGACATCAATGGCTTGGAAAGTAGAATGATCACTCTTGTTCTAGGATTTGGGGAAAACTAGCTCCCAAGGTGAGAGAGTTTTCTTCCCTGGCTCTGGTATTGCCAAACATGCCCATACAGATGTTCTTTTAATCCAGTGATGCTTTTAGGGTTCTACGTAGTGGTGAGAGGGAAGGGTGGAGTAGAAGAATTAGGGTTTGTATGCACTTGAGCTTCAGTAAATGTATCTAAGAAAGTGTGTTTTTCTAAACTAAAATCAGTCATTGCAGAACTGTGAAGCAGATGTAGTTTGTTTTCAAGAACCTGCTATACTTTCTTTTGGTATCCTCTCCAATGCACAGTGCTGTCCATGGTCCCCTACTGTTGTCCCATTGAGCCTGACCTTTCTGGACTCATTCTTCTCATGTTCTGTACCTCTCTTCCTCTTCATCAAAACTTAACTTTTGATTCAATAATTCCATTGTTAGTAATCATACATACATACATATGTGTACACACACACACACACAGAGTGCCATCCTGCTCAAAGACTTTCATCATAACCTATTTGTAATTTTTTCTAAAAAGCTATGGCATCGCCCAACCATATGGGGATGGTTAGATAGTATATAAGAATTGAGTTAACGAAGGTCAGTGCCACAATGGGTAGTGTTCTAGAGCTATAACCAGTAAGACTTCAGTTCAAATCCTTCAGACACTAGCTGTATGATTCTGCACACATTATTCACTCTCTCAGCCTCACCTGTAAATTGAGGCTAATATAGACCCTACCTAACAGGATTACTATGAAGATCAAATGACATAATAAATAGTAAATAATAAATGTTAAATATATAAATAATTTGTTATTGATAAATTATAAATAATTATTTATTGAAATAATAAATGTTAAAGTCACGTATGTTAACTATAATCATCACCATAGATGGAGCTCTTACTAAGAATCATAGATCTAGAACTAGTAGAATGCTTAGAATCATCTAGTCCCACCCCTTTACAGATGAAGAAACTGAGGCCAGAGAGGTTAAGTGACTTACTCTTAGTCAAACAACTATTAGTAAAATAATAGAAGACTATAATGGAATTAAGTGGACAATTATGAAAAATGAAAAGAAATCTAGAAATATCTTTATGAAATAATACAATATTTTAAAAAAACATCAAAGCAGAAGAATGGAGTACACTGTAACTATAATCATATGAGGAAGAGTGAATGTAAATTAATGGATTAAGGACCAAAAATATAAATCTGGAAGGACCTGGGAGGCCATTTCCCTCAACGCCTTCATTTCATATAAAAGGAAACTGAGACCCAAGAAAGTTGTGTTTTACACAAAGACAGTAAGCATTGAAGACATGACTTGAACACCTCTTCTAGTCCTCCCCCCCACTCCATGGTAGTGTTTCCCCTTTGCCACACTGTCTCAGTTGTAATAGAGTTGTAGAGGAAGGGACTGTGTAAGTACTTGTAATAAGTGTTATAATACTTTATGACTTGAACTGAATTAATTTAAAGGTAAACAGTTACCAAGCACATACAGTTTGTATCAATGTTTAATGTTTATGATAAAACATTTCATTTTTTAAAACTTACTGTAACTTCTTGTATCCTGTTTTTATTATAATCAGAGCTTATGGGGATGTAAGCCCCAAACATGATAAGTCACCAGCAGTTGAGGATTATTCCCCTCTAAACGCCCCCCCTCCCCCACCTTTTTTGCAAATGTGTTAATAATAAGACTAAGGAAATCTATTAAGCAGATTAATGGTTATGTAGGAATAGACTAGATCTGTGATTTCACTGAGATAGGGATTTCCCAGGAGAAGAAGAGCCTTCTACCAAGGTAGGTCAGCACCTTCTCTTAAATTTTAGAGTTGCCTAGATGTCAAACTCAAATAGAAACAGTGGACACTAAACCATACATAAGGATCCCTGTGGCCATGTATTGACAGAAAAATCACATATTAGCAATATCTAGGTTTTGTTGCATTTTATTTGTTAGTATTTTAGTGGTTATTAATACTTATATAAGATATAATAAATATATTAATAATGTACTTTATTAAATATTTCCAATTTCATTTTAATCTGATTTGGGCTGCCCTCTGGCATGTTGAGCCCTGCCCCAGGTCACTTGTTTGTCATCTCTCTATTAAAGCATTGAGATCAAAGAGCGCTGAAATGTTATGTGATTTGCCTAGGATATAACTCTAACCACTCTATGTGCACTCTCTTTCATACTGAAGATTTTTGTGAAATAATGCCAGCTAACAGGTAACTAATATAAGGTAAATTATAATCTTGTTGATAGAAAGACATTTGAAGTAATGTAAAATTATGAGAAACGTAACAGGTCCATAAGTGAATCTAGAAAGTGGATATTCAGAATAAGCATTTGTCAGTTTAGTTTTGTTTTGTTTTGTTTTTGCTTTTTGGAGGGCAGTTGGTGTTAAGTGACTTGCCCAAGGTCACATGGCTAGTTTTTGTGTTAAGTGTCTGAAGCCTAATTTGAACTGAGCACCTCCTGACTCCAGGGCCAGTGCTCTATTCACTGCGCCACCTAGCCACCCAATTTGTTAATTTTTAAGATGTATCTGACAGAAATTAATGCTCTGGTCACTAGAGTGTTCTATGTTGAATTCTTGCCACTGTAATAGCTAAATTAATACATTCCTTCCAGATAAAATGATGCCTTAACTCTGGTAAAATCATTTCAAGTAGTCAAGACGCAAAATTAGGAAACCAGTATTATTCCAAGTACTCTAAAACTGTAGATAAGTATTTCTTTTTTTAAATTGATGAATTAGGAGGTATTATGGTACAATGGGAAGAGCACCAGCCCTTGAATTAGAGGACTTGTGTTCAAATCCTGCCTGTGAAGCCTATGTTCAGTGTGATCTCAGACACTTAACCTCATTGGACCTCAGGTTTGTTCAACTCTTAAAGGGAGTAAGGAGTTATGGGGGTTGATGCCATCTCAGGTCCCTTCTAGATATGATTGTTATTAATATTTTTGAGGGGGGAAGGCAAGGCAATTGGGATTAAGTGACTTTCCCAAGGTCACACAGCTAGTAAGTGTGTCAAATGTATGACACAAGTCCTCCTTACTAGGTGCTCTGTTCACTGTGCCACCTAGCTGCCCCTGGTATTAATATTTAACATGTTCAGATAGAGTTGAGTCAGAGGCAAAAAAGAAGAAATCTTTGTATTTAGAGCAAGTACCAAAAACTAAGAATAATAAAGTATAGTCTCAGTGTGCAGGTGAGGGCAGGGAGAGAGAGAGAGACTCTGGAATACACAAGCACAAAACTGCTGTTGGGAAAGCCATCTTGGGGTTAGAGGGAAAGCAGGGTATGGAGAAATTCATCTCAGCCAACTATCTGCTAGCCTCCTGTTTTAATTATTTAATTATTCTTTTTTTAATTCCATGTAAGCCCTGTTTCTAGATGCTAAATCTGTATTTAGAGCCCCCTAAATTTAGTGCCCTATGGCAAAGCCCCAGCTGCCCTTCTCTAGTTATGATGATAAACTGGTCAGAATCAGAATTATAACCACTTGTAACTATTGTGTGGCTTAAAAACAAATCTGTTTTTAAAATCTCATGTGTTGTGTTTGGCTATTTACTGAAGAAATCAGATTTTCATATGATCATTCCATTTGAAAAGAGTTCATTCAAGAACTACATATAAACAAATACTTCTCTTCTGGTTCATTATAGTATAATCAATTAGTGAAATACAGTTTTTTCTCATATTTATTTTGCACAGAGAAGTATAGTAAGACTGAGACATGTAGATACATAAAGAAAGAAATCAAAAGTTTTCTAGAAAGTATTTGGGTCTTATCAGACTTACAAAAGTTTAAAATCAAAGTAAACACAACTCTTTATTTAGACCCCTCTACTCCCTGACCATCTCCTCTAGCTGATTCCTATTTCTCCTAGAAATAGATCCTTGCCGAGGCATCTTTTTAATATTCTGCACTACATGGAGTCGGGCTGAGATGGTGCTGTCGAAATTACAAAACACTATACTTTCAAATAGCTGCTGAATAATTTAGTGACTTTACACTGTCCAAATGCTGTGCTCTTTGGGTAGACAATGTCTTGGTTTCCCTCCTAGCTCTTTTGTTATGACATTCAGTAAATGGAGAGAGATTGCTCTTCTTAATAATTTATAAAATAATAATCCACATTAGGAATCAGGCTCAACCAATAGGTTCAGGGTTGCAAATCAAGTCACCACGGAGATGAAAAGCTCAAAATTCACTTCTAATTCTGGAAGAACAATTGAGTTAAGCAACCAGTCTTGGTGAGGTTGAACCATCATCTCTTAGCTTTTGCCAAGAGACAATGTCGATCACCTCTCCTCTTAGATATTCTTTCCTCCTCTGGCTTCTTTGACACTGATATCTTTTAGGTCTCATCCTACCTTCCTGGCCATTTATTCTTAGCCTCTGTTGATTCATTATTCTACTCATTAAGTGAGGGTGTCTCAGAAGGTGCTGGCCTAAGCTTACTTCTCTTTTCTTTTTACACTTTCTTCCTTTGTGATCACATCTACTCCCCTGGATTCAGTTATCATCTCCTTACACAGATGACTTTCCAATATATATATAACCCTAATCTCTTTCCTGAACTTTTGTCCAAATCTCCAACTAGTTGTTAGATCTCTTCACCTTGATATCTTGCAGGCAGATCAGATTCAAAAAGTCTAAAACTCATCATGGTCTCTAAACCTGATCCTCCTTTGTAACTCCCAATTATTGTAAGTGGCATACTACCACTTTCCCAGTCACCTCAGCTTAAATATTCTGTCATCTTTTGACTCCTCCTTCTTCTTAATTCCCCACATAAGATCCTTTGCCAAATCCTGTTCACCCTTCCTCTACATGTCTCACATTTGTCCCTTTTCTCCACTCGCAGTGTCATACTCCCACACATTTAAATCACAACTTATCTTTTCCCCTAAACTCTTCCCTTAAAAAAATTATCTTATTTCCCTTGAGGGCAGCACTATTCTTCCAGGCTCTCAGATTCATAACCTTGACTCCTCCCTTTTCCTCACCTCATATATTGGATGACTTGCCAAAGCTTGCTTTTTTTAACCTCCACATCTCTCACATCCAATCCCTTCTCTCTACTCACACAGCTACCATCTTAGTTAAAGATTGCACCTTCTTCCTACCTATACTATAGCAATGACCTGCTAGTCAGTTCCCCTTAGTCTAGCCTGTCTTCATGCCCATCTATACTCCACACAAAAGTGGAGGATGCCAACATAATTTTTACAAAAGCCCAGCTCAGACCATATCACCCTTCGACTCAATAAACTTCACTAAATCTCTGTTGTCTCTAGGATCAAATATTATTGATCCACATCTCATCCTCCTATTTAAAATCTTGTGTGTGTGTGCAAGGTCCCAGACTTTTTTAATGGAGCACCCTATTGGTATTTTTTTCATAGTAAGTATTCTAGGGGGAAAGGAGGGTAGATTTAAATCAAAGTCACCTGTGCAGCTGCTATCATCAAGGTTAGGCTATATTTTGCCTAAGGGCTCATGCCAGACTTAGAAGAAATAAGTTTGAGAGCTTGCATAGCAATGGGAGTGGGGTAGATAGAATGAAGGAGCATTCATTTGTAATAGGTGAAGGGTAGGTGGGTTATATTAGAGAAAAACCACAATTAGCTAGGAAGGGGAGAATAGGATACAACCTTTCTGCCCGTCCTCCAAATGGCCAATCACAAAAGCCCTGAGATTAAGCCATGGTGCCCACTTAAGATATCACTTCCAGAGAAATGTCTGAATCTGTCCTTTGCTCATATTACACCTCATTTCTTATTATATTTATCTCTATACACATGCACAATCCCACCACTCCTATCTCAGACCCTTTCCATAGAATGTAAACTCCATGAGAGCTGGGACTCTTGTTTTCGATGTTGTGACTAACACAATGTCCTTCACATTGTAGGCACCTAATACATATGTATTTGATGCAATTGCTTCATTGTTATATGAACTTTCTTCAGAGTTTCTTGAAATATAGAATAAAACTTTCAATTGTCTAAGTTCCATCCTATGCCTGGCCAAACTGTTGCTCCTTGAATTTCAATAGGGTAACTTAATAGCAGAACTCTAAGTCAGCATGGTTTTGTTACATAGGTGCAGTTGCAAAATTTCATACTTTGTCAAAGGACACGTTTTCTCTAAGACCTAGAAAACTTTACCAAATTCACCAGCCCTTCCCTTACCAAAAACAAACAAGGGCCATTTAACATTTTTTTCTATCCCAAAACTTTGCTTAGCAAGATGAAGATTTTTAGACAATTACGCACACTTAATCATGTTTGTGTTTTGCATTATTTCATGTGTATTAATTAATATGTTACTTGCCTTCTTAATGGGTGGGGAAAGGATAGGAAGAAGCAAAAGAATTTAAAACCCCAAATTTAAAAAAAAATTTAAATAAATAAATAGTGAAACAAACTTAACTTGAGCCACCATAAAAACTAGTCTGATAAGGTAAATGGTGCTATAAACTTTTATGAAGAAACTTTGAAGGGATGGCCTGCAATGCAGATATGAATTGGTATTATAATTTATTTGCTGAGGTTTTGGTTCCAAAAACCTTATTTGTTCCTACGTGAGAAATTTGTAAGCCCAGCCCACAATAAAGTATTGTTGGTTTTTGAGTTTTGTTTTGTTTTGTTTCTCTTTATGAAAATAATGCCAATGATGCCTCGCTGATCTTGCATCCATTGTTACTAGTTAAATTGTCTGTTGATGGAGAAAGTAGTGTCCCTCTTAATTTTGGTACCTGGAACACTGACCAATGCAGTGATCAACTATGAATCCAGAGGACGGATGATGCATGATGCTCACATACTGTCAGAGAGTATAAGATATATAGACTTTAAACAAAGTCAACATGGGAATTTGTTTTGCTTGACTGAGCACAAGTGTTTTGTTTTTCTCTTTTTTTCCCAATCATAGAGGAGGTAGGAGACAGAGGTAGAAAATAAGAAATAATAATTTGAAATAGAAAATAACAAATGAAATAATAAAAAGAAATAGAAAATAATAACAATAAAATAATAAATAATAAAATGCTAGTTAACTGAAATAAATTTTTTTAAAGAGGGGAAAAAAAGAAAGTTGTCTTGGGAAAACGAATAAGTGAATGTTGGCACCTAAGACAAACCCTCATTTGTCTAATCCACATGTTAGATTTTCACTGAAAAGTTTTGTTCTGAGGTGACAATCTCTCCTTTAATTTAGTTTTTGTTGAGAAATATCCAAGAAATGGATCATGTAAATGTTTAAACTTGGAAGTTTTAAAGTTTTTCAAAGGACAAAGGATAACAACAAAAAACAACTAAGGAAAATAGGATGTATCTACCTCATGCAATATAAGTAACTATGAAAAATTAGGCTGTAGGGACATTCTGGCACTAGTCCAAGGTCATCATCAAAGGAATTCAATCAGAAATTACAGAAGGGTTACACAGTCTCCTCATTTCCCTATGTTTGTGTCATGTTCTGTTTAATAACTGACCCTTAGGGTATGAGGCACTAGAACTCTTTTATACTCACAACTCCAAGGGGTCCTTCAGAACAGATGGGCATAGATGGATAGAGAGAGAAATAGAATATAGAGGGGTATATAGAGGGATTTCATATACATATATATATATGTATATATATATATATATATATATATATATATATATATATATATATATAAGAGAGAGAGAGAGAGAGAGTGAGGAAGGGGGAACATCTGACCCCTTTCACTTTAACAGCTACTACTGCTCCTGCCTTGGGCCAGGAGACACTAACACCTATGTTTTGGGGCCATATTAGGTTGTTACAGTTTCAGAATTCCATAATTTCTTTGTCAAAATCACCTTCCTCTGGTTCTAAAAAAAATATTATTTATATCCCATAGCTTTTGCCAGTATTGTTCCTTCTCAACTTTCTGTGTCATGAACAATGAGACTTTCTCCAACAGTAATGCCTCCCAAAAGTGTTGTTTGGGTGAATGGGCTTGATCTAGAATGTAGCATTCATTGGGTGCAAAACTATTTGTCTCCTTTCTAATTGTTGCTTCTCCTCCTTCCAAATACTTGAATCTACATTTCATTTCATGTGTTTTTTTATCTTTCTCCTAATATTGGCTTGTGCTTCATTACAATATTTTTCTCTGTCTACCCTAAACTGTGGTTATCCTGTCCTCTTTCTGCCTTTCCTTTACTTATCCTCCATCTTTCCCATACTTCACGGTTGTTGTTGTTGTTTGTCCTTTGTTCTCGAAGAGGACCATGACATCAGGGAGGTGATGCCATGACATGCAAATGAATTGGATTTAAATGAGGAAGGGCTTTGAAAAGTCACCAGCCTCACTTTCTCCTCCAGAGACACCTGGGTCCAGTGGTGAGATATAGGTCAGGATGACTGGATATGGCCTTGGATGCAGTGGGAGACCTTGACCTTTTTAAGCTAAGGTCTTTGACAGGTCTCAGTTTGACTGAGGCAAGGACCATTCAGCAAATAATTAAGAGATTATCACCCTAGGGCGGAGCCAAGATGGCGAGTAGAAACAGCTCATCCAAGCCACTCTGCCCCCACATTCCCCCCAAACGATGTAAAAGGGGACTCTGAACAACTTCTGGAGCCCCAGCACCCACAGAACGACACAGAGCAGCTAAACTCCCGCTGAGGACAGCCCAGCAGCCCTGCAGGAAGGACCAGCGCAGTGGTCTGGGACCTGGCAGCGTGCAGTGTGCAGAGCGCAGGAGCCAAGCCGAGCCGAGCCCAGGTCCGCATGAGCCGAGGTTTTAGCCCTAGGGCGGCAGGGCCAGCAGCCAGCTGGAGGAACCCCAGAACACCAGGAGCTGTGGCGACTCCAGAATTATCAACATAGACATGCCTAGGACAAAGTAAGAGGTTAGTGTCCTATGGACTTTGGGACCTGTATTTGGGGAATGCGTCAGCTCCCTCCCCTGGGGGCTAGAAGCCGCTGAGGAGACACGCCATTTTGTAGTTTTCAGAGGCATTTCCGGCTCCCAGCCTACAAATCGTGGGGAGATCCAGCGATCAGTCTTGGGGGGTAATCGCTCTTGCTTTAACCTCCCTGGATCTGGATTGTGATCTAGGGTGGAAGTTGTGGGTGGGTTTACAGCTTGCCAGAAACGGAAGTTGCCCCCCACACGTTCGGGACGAAAATTCCTCTATCTGGCCCTAAAGCCATAGTGTGGCAACAAGCCCAAAAGTCAAGTAATTAAGTGGCAACATGCCAAGGCAAAGGAAACAGAAAAATGCAACCCTAGACTCCTATTTTGGGGGCATAGAGCGGGAAAAGGACTGTGAGGTCAGAAGTCCTGCTCCAAAAGCACCAGGGGAAGACATGAGCAGGTTGCAGGCCATAGAGGACCTTAAGAAGGACTTTAAAAATCAAATAAGAGAAGTGGAGGAAAAATTGGAAAGAGAAATGAGGATGCAGGAAAAGTATGAAATGAGGGTCAACAGCCTGACTGAGGAAAACAACACCTTAAAAAATAGACTAACTCAAATGGCAAAGGAGGCCCAAAAGGGCAATGAGGAGAAGAATGACTTAAAAAGTCGAATTTGCCAGATGGAAAAAGAATCTCAAAAGTTCACTGAGGAGATTCATTCCTTCAGAGTTAGACTGGAGCAAATGGAAGCTAGTGACTTTATGAGAAATCAAGATGCTGTTAAGCAGATCCAAACAAATGAAAGATTAGAAGGCAATGTGAAATATCTCATGGGAAAAACCACTGACCTGGAAATAGATCCAGGAGAGACAATTTAAAAATTATTGGACTACCTGAAAGCCATGATCAAGGAAAGAACCTAGAAATCACCCTTCAAGAAATTCTCAAGGAAAATTGCCCTGATGTTTTAGATCCAGAGGGCAAAATAGAGGTTGAAAGAATCCACGATCACCTCCTGAAAAAGATCCCAAAAAGAAAACTCCCAGGAATATTATAGCCAGGTTCCAGAATCCCCAGATCAAGGAGAAAATACTACAAGCAGCCAGGAAGAAACAATTTCAATATTGTGGAAACACAAGCAGAATAGCCCAGGACCTGGCAGCTTCTACACTGAGGGATCGAAGGGCATGGAATATGATATTCCAGAGGGCAAAAGAACTGGGAATTAACCCACGGGTCACCTACCCAGCAAAACTGAGTATTTTGTTTCAGGGGAAAATATGGTCATTCAGTGGAATAGAGGACTTTCAAGCATTCTTGAGGAAAAAACCAGAATTGAATAGAAAATTTGACATCCAGACACAAGAAGGAAGAGATGCCTGAGAAGGTAATCAGGAAAAGAAATCAAAAGGAACTTATCAAAGTTGAACTATTTACATTCCTATATGGAAAAGCAATAACTGTGACTGATGATATCTTTCTCACTATGAAAATAATGGAAGAAGGGTGTGTGGTCATATGAATACATATGTGAATGTGTGTGTATATGGTTACAGTTATATATGGATAGAGGGCATAAGCTGAATTTGTTGGGAAGGGAGAATACTCAAGGGATGAAATTATGAGGTGAGAGAGGAAAGTGGCAAGAGGAGATGGGGAGAGACAGGGTAGTGTAAACTATCCCATGCAGAAGAAGCAAGGGGAAGTGGTTGCAAAAGAGGGGGAGAATAAGGAAGGCTAAAAAGGCAAAACCACATTCACATTGAATTTGGTTCAGGGAGAAAATGACATACATACTAAATGGGATATCTCAACCTGCAGCAGGATAGGGGGAAGGGGGATGAGAGGAGGGATGATGGATGGGAGGGCATCCTCGGGGTGAGGGGAGGTTGGAAGTACCCACTATAGAAGAGGGACAGGATCATGTAGGGAATGGACCAGGTGGGGGGTGGGATGAGTGGGAGGGAATTATAAGCAGCCTTGTACAATGTATCTACTATGATAATGTTTTGCATAGCTAGACATGTACAACATATACTGAATTACTTATCTCCCAAGAGGGAATGGGTGACAAGGGAGGAAGGAAATGGATCTGAAATTTGAGATTATCACCCTAAATATACTAGCAGCAACATACTAAATTCTAGGCCCTGTAGCCTGAAAGAAGGAACCAACTGTCTACTAGGAGAGAGGAGACCTATCTACTCAGAGTTCTCTCCTCTAATTAACTTTGTAATTCTGGCCATATTACTTATTTCCTCTCCTTTGGGCTTTCCCATCAATAAAACAGAAACAATATTACCTTTCAAGTCTCATAGTATATCATACATATTATAGTATAATAGTATATCAGCATAATATAGTATTTCATATACATTATAGTATATCATAAATATATAGTAATATATCATCTAGTTATATATCCATTTATGTGCATATGCATATATTACTAGTTATAATCTATTACTACTAATCTTGGAGTCAGGAGGGATCCAGGTACAAATTCTGACTTGCATGCTTGCTAGCAATGATCAAGTCATTTAACCCGTCTCAGCATCAAGTATCCTTATCCATAAAATGGAGATAAAAATATCTGCAATACTTACTTCACTGGGTTGTTGTAAGGAAAGTGCTTTATAAACCTCAAATTGTTATGGGAAGAATTCACTACTTCTATTACTTATCTTGTGCTGCTTATATTTTTTTTTTGGTGATAATGACAGTGCCAGTAAAAGTGAAAAATACATTAAAATGTATTTTTAGTAGTAAATTTAGTAAAAGTAAATTTAGTAAATTTAGTAAAAGTAAATTTAGTAAATTTAGTAAAAGTAAATTTAGAAAAATTTAAAGTGATATATAGATTATTATATCTCAACAATTATAAAATGTATTTGCCCCAAACTCTGTCATAAATATGACAATATTCTACTCTTCTGTTGAAGATGTATGCAGCAGGGTTCCGAGACTTTCCACCTTTTTCTGTGTCCTGGACCTTTTTGGCAGTCTGGTAAAGCCTATGGACTTCTTCTCAAAATAATCTCTTTTTTTTCAAATGCTTTATTAACTTCTGGTTTACATCATTCATTTCCATCAGATTTTGAGTTACAATTTTTCCCCATTTTCCCCTACCCTCAAAATAATCTTTTTAAATGCATAAAAAGTAGGATTACAGTGGGAAAAATTATATCAAGATAGTTATATTAAAATATTTTTAAAACAAGTTCATGAATCCCACTGTAGATGGACTCCAAGATCTATTCCAGTTCTGATCTGCTATTATCTGATGCTTTTCCTTTCTCTCCCATATACAATGACCCTGACCCTAAGGTCAGCTTTGCCCTCCCCTGTTTTTTTTCCTCCCTCACAGTTAAACCATTTTTAAACCTTGTCGTTTCTTCCACTATCTCTCTACAATATATTTTCCTTTTCATCCCTACCTATTTTAAGAAAGAGTAGGCATGGGGTGGCTAGGTGGCGCAGTGAGTAGAGTGCCGGCCCTGGAGTCAGAAGGACCTGAGTTCGGATCCGGCCTCAGACACTTAACGCACACAAACAAAAACCTAGCCGTGTGACCTTGGGCAAGTTACTTAACCCCAATTGCCCTCCAAAAAAAAAAAAGAAACAGTAAGCATGTCTTGCTTGTCAAATAATATGTCAAATAATACTAACTTACCCACTGTTTAAAAGGTGAGACCTCTTATCTGAATTTTGTGTTCACTTATTCACCATGACCTACCTATAGCCAGAGAGGTTCCAAAATCATCTATACCTTTGATTCTGGTTCTACTGTGGTCAAAATGTCCCAGAGAGAACTTTCTTCTTACTCAGGTCCAGAAGGAGGTACAGAGAATATAAAGGTCTTAATGAATGAAATAAGTCATTAAAATTAATAAGATTTAAATATTTGTAAGCCTTATCCCATCTGACTTTATTTAAGTTCAGAGGATGGATCTCTTCTTATTTGATAAATTAATTATTTTCCTCTTTATTGCTAAAATCTTTGTGGGCCAAATAAAATTGCTTAGCAAAATCTTTTTTATGAAGTCCTTACTTGTTAAAAAAAAACTTTTAATACACTTTAAAACATGTGGTCCCATTCATCTTTCTAATATATCCATGTCACAAATGAGGGGGGAATATTTATTAACATTTTTACAGATGGAGAAAATAAAGATCAGTTAAGCTCTGTATAGGTAAAGTTAACTAGAAAGTTGATAGCAATTTGGTGATTACCTACTGAGGATTAGTTTAAATTGTGCTTCACTTGCAAATACAATTCTCAAATGTTACATATACTGTTTTTGTATTCCTCAGTGCTTAGCACACTACTAGGTATACAAGAGGTACTCAATTAATGCCTGTTGGTTTACTAAGCTTTTTCTGTTATACCAGTTGACTAAATCATTGCTCAGTTCTCTGCTTTACTTTGGCTCTATAGATCTTCCCAAAAGAGATTAAACACCTTGTCCAAAAGCACATAGATTGGTGATAGAACTAGGGAGGGGAAAGGAAGGGAATAAGCATTTAGATAGTGACTTCTATATACCAAGCACTGTGCTAAGTGCTTTAAAAATATCTCATTTGATTCTCATAACGATCCTTGGTGTTTTTATCATCTCCATTTTTTAGTTGAGGAAACTGAGGCAGACAGACTTGAAGTGACTTGGGTCACATGTCTAGGAAGTATCTGAGGCTGAATTTGAACTCATAAGGCAGCAAAGTACAATAGAAAGAACATTGGCTCTGGAACCAGGGTTACCTAGTTCAATCTTCCCTTTGAGTCTTGTAATCTGCATGATTTTAGGAAAATTACCCTCCCCATGTCTCAGTTTCCTCATCTGCAAGATGAGGGGGTTAGATGCCTCTGAGGGCTCTTCCTGCCCTCTTCTCATGGGATCTTTGGGTCATTTGATGGTTCCTATGGTGTCTGTAGTCTTGGCTCATGGAGCAAAATGTAGCACCAATGAGATTTTCTCTAATAGTAAGTGCTGTAACCTGGCTCCCAAGGGTGCTGTTTGGGTGAATTGGGCTCCATATTTTCTTCTCCCATCTCCCTATGGTACCAAGTGTGTGACTATTGATTTTCTTCCTTGCATTTGTTTTTGTTATCCATAATTTATGGGATCATTTTTCCATCCTTTATGAAGGCAAATTTTGTGTAAAAATCAATTGCGTGAGGGCTGCCGATGGCCTGGTTGGTTTTCTTTGCTTTCATCTCCCCAGAACCATCCTCAGGAGACAAGGAGCAGGATGTTAGGGAACAGGAGAAGGAGGGGGCCGGGAAATCAATTGTCAGTTGTTCAAAAATCCTGTAAAAAACATGTCCTGCCAAATTTCTTCTGGTACCTTGAATGTTATCCACATTATATTGGGTTCTCCTTACAAACCAGGTTGAAATTGACTTGTGACCAAACAGATGGATTTCTTAATTAAAAAAACTTCTATTTTTATTTCTTAAGAGATTAATTACTGCCAGAGGGAACTATGGAATTTCTAGAAAGAGGGAAAAGAGAAGACACACGGTCCAGCCCAGGCTCATTAACAAGTGAAAAAAATAGCTTTATGGAATTTATAAAGTTAGTGAGAGCCATAGAAATCATTTAGTCCAACCCTAACGACAGATGAGGAAACTGAGGTACAGAGTAAATGACTTAAACACGGTTACACAATGAATTAGTAGCAGAATAGAGACAAGGCCTCTTGACTCCTAAAACAAAGCTCTTAATGTGGCAGAGACTCTGAATGACTTTCATCAGGCTGTTACATAGAACACAATGTTCTTAAGACCAAACACTGAAAAGAGCCTTAGAAACATCTTAAATCTGTGGGATTCTCCCTTTATAGATGAGGAAAATGAGGTCCAAAGTGGTTCAGAAACTTACCCAAGATCACAGGAGCAGAACCAAATCCAGTGTTCTTTCCATTGTATTACACTGCCTCCTTTGCCAAGTAGAGGCTTAGAAATGTTCATCCCAAACTGTGCTGAACAT